>CANJKZ010000865.1:600000-905000 GCA_947471745.1 Closterium sp. Naga37s-1
TCTGAAATCAAGTATATTAAGAAATGACAAACATATAGAATATATACTAGGATAAAGTACCTATTCGCTTAATGTACCTATTAGCCTGAAACGGTACGTGACTATTCGCGATACCTACAGCTACTGCTGACGTCATCCTAGGGCGCGTAGCGCTTTGCTGACGTCAGCCTATCGGTACTTTTACTGTACTAACTACACTACACGAATTCCTTGAAGTGCACAAGTCTCGATATTATCTCAACACTCCCCTTCACTTCTAGGAGTTTGGTGTAGTCACCCTGTTGACTCGGAAATGCCACTGAGCTGGTTGCAGTGATGAAATTTCTGACGTGTCAGCTTCTTAGTAAGCGAATCAGCGGCCATGTCGCTGGTGGGGCAGTAGACAAGGCGCATTCTCCCCTTGTCGATCGCGTCTTTTACGAAGAAGTAACGCAGCGAGATGTGCTTCGTGCGATTGACGAAACCAGGCTTGTTGGCGATGGTAATTGCACTCTGGTTGTCGCACTGCAACGTGAACTGATTCGGCGTGACGAATTTTGCTTCGTCAAGCAATTCCTGCAGACCTTCGCGAGTTGCAGCACAGGCGGCGATGAATTATGCTTCAGCCGATGAAAGTGACACGAGTTCCTGTTTCGAGGAATTCCAGGAGATCGGACCAATCGGCTCGAGACGAAAAATATAACCCGTGCGTGACCGTCGATCTGACGTGTCGCCAGCGTGGTCCGCGTCAACGTACCCGCTGAGGTACATTTTGTCGGTCGGCTTCCCAGCGTTGAAAATCAACCCGATTGTTGGTGTAGAGACGAAGTAGCGTAGCGCACGCTGTAAGTCGAGAGAGTGTTCTTCTTTCGGGCAGCGTAGAAACTGCGCAAGGTGACTTGCGACGTAGGCAAGATCAGGGCGACAGGTGACTGCTGCGAAAAGGAGACATCCCAGCTGCTGCTGATACAATTGAAGACCAGCTGCTGACAGATTTTTCAAGTTGGGAACGTGCCCGGTGAGTGTAGACCGATAAGGTGTAGCAACGAAATCCGTGGAGATGTTGAAACGCTTAGCGAGTGACTCCGCATACTTCGAAGCCGTGAGATGAATAGCGGAAGAATTTCGCGAAACGTTTAACCCCAGAAATTGAGTTACTTTGGTGGAAATGGTTAAGTCTAGCGATTTCTTCAGATCGGCTTCGATACGATCACCCAGGAAGTCGACGAACTGACGTAGAGGATGTCGTCCACGTAAGCCACTAACAACGCATAGCTCCCCTTGTCGTCTAGCCGGTACATCCCGGGATCGTGCGGCAGTTGTCGAAACCCAACCTCCGTCAGCTTCCTGTTCAAATGCTGCTGCCACAGTCGCGGTGCTTGTTTGATTCCGTACAGTGACTTTTTGAGCTTGCAGACACTCGGCGGATTTGTCGGATAGGTGTGCGGATATTCGACGTAGATTTCGGCATCGACGTCGGCGTACAGAAAAGCGTTGGAAACATCGATTTGTCGAAGTGGAAAATTCTTCGCGGCTGCTTCGCAGAGAACGAGTCGAACACTCGTATGTCGACTGACCGGGGCGAAGGTAAGCGTGTAGTCGATCCCATGAGTCTGATCAAAACCGCGAACCACCCACCGTGCCTTGTGTTTCTCGTAAGTACCATCCGCTTTCGTCTTCACCCTGAAGACCCACTTACCGGTAAGAACATTTTTGTTTACCGTTTTTTCAATGGGTATAAGATCCCAAGTTTCCCTTTTCTCCAGGGCAGCCAGTTCGCGATCCATCGCTTCACGCCATTTTTTGCGATGAGGCCCTGAGAGAGCTTGTCGGGCAGTTTTCGGCTCCAAATTCACTATAGAACTATGCTGTACCGCTGCTGCGAGTCCCAGAATTTGCAGTCCGGTCTGATAATGCGGATTATCGTCGGTGCGACCTGCGAAATTGACAGAATCATTCTGGTCTCCACTTGCCCCCCCAATTTCGTCAGGGTTGACACGGATGCTGCTATCGGAAACCACCGGCATTGGTTGGCGCTGTTCATCCACGAGGTAAGTATGATGAACATCGCGAACATCCTCAGGTGCCGCGTCAGCAAGAGGAATAAACTCCGGAATTCCGGAGGACGTGACAGGGACAGGTGGGTCGGGAACAGCTTCACGTGCACCGTCGGGGTAGCGAATGAACGAACACCGTGGAAAAGCGTGGCAGGGTTTTGCTGCGTGGCAAGATGCTGTTCGAAGACGGGCAGCGTCAGATTCTCGTAGAAAATACAGTCGCGAGTAGGAACAAGGAGACGACTGCGGTAATCCATGATACGCCAGGCAAGATATTGTTTTTCAATGCCGAGATGCAGCCCCCACTTAGCACGCTGATCGAACTTCCCGAGCGGAGCGGTGGGAGGACGATATTGCACAACACACCCAAAAACTCGAAGAAGTTTCGTAGTGCCCAATTTTCCTGTCCATAACAAGTGAGGTGATGCGTTGTATGGTAAAGCCGATGAAGACAGGAGGTTGTGCAACAGCGTTGCATGGTCCATCGCGAAGGGCCAGTAGAGTGGACCGAGTTGAGACTGTGCCAGTAGAGCTCGCATCTTTTCTTGCAAAGTACGATTGAGACGTTCAGCGACACTGCTCTGCTGGTGAGCGTGAGGAAGTGAGAACAGGCGCCGTATGCCTCGTTCTTGCAGATACGTGGTAAACTCGAGGCTGCGATATTCCCCAGCTCCGTCACACTGGAAGCTTTTGAGTTTTGTGTCAGACTCGCGTTCTGCGAGTGGAAGCCATGTCTGAAACGCTGTGAAAGCAAGAAAACGGTTAGTCATGTTACCAGTCCAAACATATCGAGTAGAAGCTTCAGTGAACGTGATAACATATTTCTCGCCGCTAAAACCTTCCGCAGGTAAGTTTAGAATATCGCTGTAAACTTTTTCCATCAATCGATAATCCTCAGCTCCAGGAAAATGAGTCGGGTACGGTTCGTGCAGTAGGTTCGCCGCAGGGCAGATGGTGCAGGGTGCCGGGCGATTCACTGGCTTCAGTTCGAGACCGCTCGGTAAGAGTAACGAATTCTTATCAAGCACTGCAGCTTTGATCGTGTTGTTTAGCGTAAACTGCGACGGATTACCAAGTCGCTTATGCCATGTTTCTCCCGTGGCTTTGTGACCTTGTGCGCGCAGGTAATACTCGGCGTTAGCGAAGAACGATAACAAAAGCTGATGACCATCGGAGCGGATCTGATCGAAAGCAGGTGCGACGTAACGAGTAAGATTTGGTGGTGGAACACGAACCTCAACATCCACGTACTCGCCTGGAGCAAGTACTAACTCGCCGCTTTCTTGATCGGATGCTGCAGGTACAGGTTCAACTCCAACGAGACGACCCGAGTCAAGAATCTCCATATCAGCGACGCGTTGCTCAGCTTCAGCGAGAAGACGATCATCGCGTTCAGCAGGCGTCTCGCCCCAAGTTGTTTCATCGGGTTCGTCAGCCCCCCAGATGCCGTCATCAGTCGGCATGTTCGTCGGATCACCCCAACCTTCAACAGCAGCCATGTACTCCCGGGAGGACTGAACGTCATTCAAGCCTTGATCGTCGAAGGTCAACATGACGGCGGCAGCCGTGGTTGAAGATGTCGGGACAACTCCCTCACGTGGAACTGTATCGTCGGTGTAATCAATGTCGTCGCGATGCTCCCAAGGACCAAGTGAGAGAATGTTATCAGAGTCGGCAGTAGTGCGCTCAGGTATGAAGTTCAAAACGAAAACACCGTTTTGCTCAACTGCCGTGCCGAGTTTCTTGTTGCCGTACTTCAGAGTGAATTTCCCAGGTTCACCGAGAAGTGTAATCCCGTTCTTCATGAGCTGTGCAGATGACATGAGGTTGAAGCCAAGCTGAGGGACCAGAAGAACTTCGTTCAGGTGAAGATTGAAGTCTTCTTCAACTGAGTCCAGAACGATACTTCCCATACAGTGAGCTGTAAGCCGTTGGTTATTGGCGACCGTGACGACAACGGGATTCTGCAGACGGCGTTGATTCACAATGAAACGAGTCTCTGACGAACACATGTGCTGACCGCAGCAACTGTCGAGGTACCAAGTATTGGGACCTGCAATAGTATGTGCAAGATTTGCATAGACCTCAGGTGGAATCGGTGTGTTGAGTTCGTTGTTGAACCGGTTGTGAATCCGCTCTTCAACATCAGGATCATAAACCGTTGAAACTGATGTCATGCAGGTAATAACTTGCTTTGACTGTGTCTTCGCAGGGTCCGGCTTCGCAGAATTCAGCTTCGCAGCGTCCGGCTTCTCAGCTTCCGGCTTCTCAGCTTCACTTGAAGAATCTTTGGTATGTTTCGATGCAGACTGCTTCCAAGATGGTTTGTCTTTCGACCAGCAGGTATCAATAGTGTGTCCTGTTTTTCGACAAAAAGAACAAACGGGCTTGTGACGTGGATTAGAATAAAAGCTGACCGTATTGTTTACCACCTTTTTCCCTCCTCGAGCGTTGTGCAGGTCCATATCCTGCTGCTCGGCGATGAGAGCGGCACAGTGTGCCCCCTCGGACAACTGTGCTTGCATCCGAAGTATAGAGCGACACTGTCGCCATTCTGGTCCAAGACCCGCGAGTAGCACCGTGTGAAACATAGCGTCGGGGAAGTACCCTCCACACTTCTGAAGTTGATCACGCAAATTTCGAGCGCGGTTGATATACTGCGTCACCTTTTCGCCGTTTATCATCTGTATATTTGATAGCTGCGTCAAAATTTTACTCTGGTTGACAGTGTCTTTTGCCATGTGAACCCCTTGCAGGTACAACCAAGCTGCTTCAGCAGGAGCGGCACTGGTACGAAAAGAACGAATTCCGAGCTGTTCAGTCGGTGTCAGATTACGAACGAGAACTGTGTATGCAGTCAGCGACGCCGATCGAAAAGTGGCTTGTTGAAGTGGTGACCCGTGAGATGGAAAGGGTGCTGTGCCGTCATACAGCTGCCAGAACCCCGCGGTCTGAACAAGAAGCTCAAACTCAAAGCTCCAGGTATAAAAGTCTTGACCGTTAAAAGGCATTGTCGTTTTGATTTTCGTTGGATTTGCAGAAGCAGGAATATAATTTCCGGTCCCGTCAGCTGATTGTAGCTGATAAAGTGATGGCACTTGTGACCCTTGTAGTGTTTGTTGTCCTTGTCCAGCAGGACCAAAAGAGAAGGAGTTGTTCGACCCATCACTTCCTTGTGGCATCTGACCACGCTGATAACTGGAGCCATCAATGCTCATAGGAGTTGGAAACATCTGGTTAAGTGACAAGACGGCAGCATTAACACGTTGTTGAAGATTTGCTGGCTGGTAAGCACCTTGATATTGGTAAGGTCCAGTCGGTACGAAGTTGGACTGTTGTCCCGGTTGACTAGAAGAACCAGTGACTGCAGCTGCAGTTGTTGTGGCTGCTGATGCTGCTATTGCTGCGGCTGCTGTCGATGATGCGGCTGCTGTAGTTGCGTGTACGGGCTGATTGCTCAATGGCATGCCGTACATCGGTTGTTGCTGATATTGTTGTTGTTGTTGTTGCTGCAGGTGTGAATTATCAGCAGCTGGAGATGCTGTTGGGCGTGATGGGCTCGTAACAGAAGAGACATTGTTGGACCTTGGAGATCCAGACATAGTTGTAGAGTAGGCAGGTGGAAGCTGTTATAATCCTAAGTGGCTCTCATACCATGTTAGAATTTAAGCTGTCTGAATAGGATCGTAGTCTTAGGATAGTAGCTTCCTGTAGCAGTGGAAGTCTTATATGAGTGACTTGTAACAGGATCAATATATCTGAAATCAAGTATATTAAGAAATGACAAACATATAGAATATATACTAGGATAAAGTACCTATTCGCTTAATGTACCTATTAGCCTGAAACGGTACGTGACTATTCGCGATACCTACAGCTACTGCTAACGTCATCCTAGGGCGCGTAGCGCTTTGCTGACGTCAGCCTATCGGTACTTTTACTTTACTAACTACACTACACGAATTCCTTGAAGTGCACAAGTCTCGATATTATCTCAACATGGTGAACTAGGCAAGATGGATTTGGCACTCCTGTAGGGTTACGTCAAGGGTTAAAACGTAGCGTTTAGACGCTTGATGTTTGACATGCCCCTTGATGCTGGACACTGCCTGGAATTTTCTCTTGGCGGTGTAGAATCGAAAAATCTTTCCCAGCAAGTAAATACTATTTCGGGGATTCGTGTCAGAAAAGCAACCCCAGAATTCCCTTTGACAGCCAACAACCCCAAAACGCCAACTCACAAAATCCAATCCCCCCACCAATTTTCACCGCACTATAACTAGAAAACCCAATCCAACGTCACACATTTCACGCCCTTTCTCTATTTTGACGGCTTCGTTTTAATGTTTGGACCTAGGCAACGAGCAACTTCGTCCTTCGGCTAGCTACGCAAGCTCCCCGCTCCCTCCCCCACCCCCCTAAATATTGGCAACGAGCGCAGACTAACGTCAATTTTCCAACAGGGTTGTGTCAAGCGTCAAAACGAAGCGTTTTGACTATAGTGTAAAAAACGCTGGCTCCGTCAAATCCATCTAAGGTAGTAGGGATAGGGTGAGTGAGGTGTAGATTGGATGATAGGCATGACTGGCATGACTGGCATGACTGGAATGGCTGAATGTGATGGCATGAGTGCATATGATGGCATGAGCACATGTGCAAGGCATGGCATGTGATAGCATGAGGACATGTGATGGCATGCGGTCATGTGATGGCCTGAGCCCACGTGATAGCATGAGGCCAATGGCATGATTGCGTGTGAAAGCATAGCATGTGATAACATGGGGACATGTGATGACATGAGCGCATGTGAAGGCATGGCATGTGATAGCATGGGGAGATGTGATGGCTTGAGTGCATGTGATGGCATGAGCACATGTGAAGGCATGGCACGTGATGTGATAGTATGAGGACATGTAATAGCATGACATGTGATGGCCATGCCACAATCCCAACAAGGAGTCGGAGAAATTAGAAGGCCTGAAGTTTGATGGTTCACAAAATTGAAGTCTGATGGGTTGCAAAACGAGAAGGCTGATGAGTTACAAGTTCAGGAGTTTGATGGGTTAAAAATCTAGAATGTTGATGAATTACAGATTGATGGCATGAGCACATGTGCAAGGCAAAACTGGAAGGTTGATGGTTTGCAAATCGAGAAGGTTGATAATAAGAGGTTGACGAGTTACAACATCAAAAGGTTGCTGGGTTACAAAACTCGAAGGTTGATGGTTTACAGAACGAGAAGGTTGATGGTTTGTACAAGACTTGAAGGTTGATGGTGCTGCCGATGGACTCTGGTATGCTGCCACTGATGCTGTTGTGAGCAGCGTTTTTGCAAAAAGCCACACATGCAGAATGACATAACTGCAAAGCGTGTACTTGCAAAATATGAATGAATACTAATTCTGATATGCATAGTTGTGCCGCATTAGCCATGAACACCAAGTGAATGTTGTGGAGTACACATATTCGCCACGTAGTTGCTCTTTGCTTAAATAAGGGAGGATGGAGGGAGAAGGGGAATACAGAGGAAGTCCTACAGGGAATCTTCCAAGTTAAGGAAATTTTGGATGGATGAGGTTGGATAGTTTGGATATGAAACCATTTACAACTAATCAACCTAAACTAGCTTCACAAAAGAATGTTGAAGAACCCAAACCTTGAAGCTCAAAACTGTGCAGCTTTTTTTCAAAAAAAGATACAATGGGGGGTACAGTAGGGAAGCAGGGCTGGGAGGGAAAAAAAATGCAACTCTGTTTTACTATGACCAGGGGTAAGTGAGAAAGAGAACATAGAGGTAGAAAGCATACAGTTTTCTAAGAATGGTATGACCAGAGATCCAGGATGGAAAGGGGCCTGATAGATTCATTTAGCTGAGGTTTATGCACACATATGTGCACGCACACACGCACGCACACACATACGCACACACACACGGACGCACGCATGCACGCGTGCGCGTGCGCGCGCGCACACACACACACAGACACACGCACGCACGCACTCACGCACTCACGCACACACGCACGCACACGCACACACACACACACACATACACACACACACACACATACTCACACACACAAGCATGCACCCGCGCACATGCACGCACACACCCTCCACACGTGCACATGCACACGGATGCACACATGCACCAGGAAAGATGCACTCACAACACAATTACGATACAGCACCTTCATAGCTAAGAAGAACTGCACGGGTAGTCAATGGTGAGTCCGCGTTGAATGGAAGGTGTCCAAGTGATAGAACACAGATGCGTACTCACAGAAATTGTAGCTTGGTAAGGTGCTTCATCCCAAGCGGAATGCAACCCATGACTTTGATCTTAGAGCTGAGGTCTCTGTTGGTACACCATCAGCATGCCATGCCATGTGGACACACCATCAGCATGCCATGCCATGTGGACAAACCATCACCACGCCATGCCATGTGAACACACCATCAGCATGCCATGCCATGTGGACACACCATCAGCATGCCATGCCATGTGGACACACCATCAGCATGCCATGCCATGTGGGCAAACCATCACCACGCCATGTGGGCAAACCATCACCACGCCATGCAATGTGAACACACCATCACCATGCTATGCCATGTGGACACACCATCAGCATGCCATGCCATGTGGACAAACCATCACCACGCCATGCCATGTGAACACACCATCACCATGCCATGCCATGTGGACACATCATCAGCATGCCATGCCATGTGGACACACCATCAGCATGCCATGCCATGTGGACAAACCATCAGCATGCCATGCCACGTGGACACACCATGGGCTCTTCATGCAGTCGTGCGGTCCAAGACTCAAAATCAGCATGGATTTGGGACTGCCTGTGTTTGATGGGCACAGTGAGAGTGAGTCCGGCCTGCTTACGGATGTGAGAGGGCAACCAGGTCAAAGATCGCTTATGAGAATTCTAAAAAACGACCCATTGAAAAAAGAAGCTAAGCGAGAGCCACTGAGTCCTACTTACAGGTGTGAGAGGGCAACCAGGTCAGAGATGGCTGCGGGGATGGAGCCTGACAGTAGATTCCAACGGAGCGCTCTGGCATGCGTGCAAATGGTGCCGGGCACATTCATGCCATAGTGTTGAGCACATGGCAGAGATTGGGGTGGAAACAACAAGAAATGAGATGTGTGGTTTCAGCGTGAGTGAGCAGTGAGATGATATAAGTGGCATGGAATGTGGTTGTGAGAGGTCGCTTGAGGCGCCTCAAACGTCATCACTCTACCCGCAATTTCTTAAGGCGCCTCAAAAGTCGTATCTCTACCCAATATTTTTTTTTAGGCGCCTCAGGAGTTCAGCCTGAGTGATTTGTGAGATGATACAAGTGGCATGGGATTTGGGGTGTGAGAGGTTTGGTTGAGAAGGCAATTCAAATCACTTCACCGATTTTTCATATAGATCATCCCTCATTTATACGGTCCTTGCTCTGCCATGACTCATGCCCTGATATTCTGTCATGCATCGTTTCTCAGTCCCTTTCTGAGAGAAAGTCAATGAGACCAACTTGCGCTACACTAACTTGACTTGCTAACCATTTAGTGTCACCCGCATGCACCATACATCCCTCCATTACAATAAATCACTCATTGCATTGCACCACTTCAACTAAAGAGACAGAAATCTCAGAACGACTCAATCACGGCCATAGACGCACAGCAACAATGCACCTCAAGACAGCGGCAGTGGCCCACCCTCCCAGGGCCCACCAGGCGATGAGCCACCCTAGGCCTAGGCTCGTTTCCAAAAGCACCTCAACACGTGTCCCTCTCTCTCTCTCAGCAACCGGCTTGTATGAGCCCACCCCCCCGAACCCACATGCGACGACGACGAGCCACCCAAAGCTTGTCCTAATTGGTCCTAACAGAAAAGGGAAGCTAGTCAAGAGATGAAATTGGAGGAGAAGGGGATGACGACTGGGCAAGGATACTGAACTTGGGAGCCCACAAAAAGTTCAGCACCCAAACGTGAACAACAACAACATTGGTGGGCACTTGGCTGGAAGAGTGTGCTCACAGCATGGCAAGATTGGTGAGGCGGCAGATGGATGAAAGGATTGCGCCAGTGAGTCTGTTGCTGACAACAGACCTATCAGAGCACCACAGGGGCATATGGGGATCAAGGCATTCAAGCAAGGGGCATATGGGAAGCAAGGCATTCAAGCAAGGGGCATATGGGAAGCAAGGCATTCAAGCAAGGGGCATATGGAGAGCAAGGCACACAAGCAAGGGGCATATGGAGAGCAAGGCACGCAAGCAAGGGGCATATGGGGAGCAAGGCACGCAAGCAAGGGGCATATGGGGAGCAAGGCACACAAACAAGGGGCATATGGGGAGCAAGGTACACAAGCAAGGGGCATATGGGAAGCAAGGCACACAAGCAAGGGGCATATGGGAAGCAAGGCACACAAGCAAGGGGCATATGGGAAGCAAGGCACACAAGCAAGGGGCATATGGGAAGCAAGGCACACAAGCAAGGGGCATATGGGGAGCAAGGCACATAAGCAAGGGGCATATGGGAAGCAAGGCACACAAGCAAGGGGCATATGGGAAGCAAGGCACACAAGCAAGGGGCATATGGGGAGCAAGGCACACAAGCAAGGGGCATATGGGGAGCAAGGCACACAAGCAAGGGGCATATGGGGAGAAAGGCACACAAAGCAAGGGGCATATGCTGAGGGGAGCAAGGGGCATATGGGGAGAAACTGGCATGGGCACGGCACGATTTTAGCCACACTGAGCGCCATATGTGAATGTCCTGTGCACAACCGCACGTACCTGGCCTGCTGTGCTAATCCAGCCTCGGCTCTGGGCCAGGCTTTAATAGTGCGGCAACGAGGTTCGCCACAAAGAGCCCCATATGAAGCAGGGAGTAACTAGTCCATCCACATGAAAAACAATTGGTTTTGAGACAGTTAACTATCACATAGAGCAGCGAATGTCCGTCCAATGCAATGCAGCATGTATATGCTCTCAGTCTCATGGGCCCGCTTTCGAAGCCCCATGCCCACCCCACCTTGTACCATCTTCCACCCTCAACACAAAGCAACTCATTTGAACTGAGCGAAACGGGCACAGCTCCACAGCTGGAGAAGTTTGGCTCGAAACGCGCTTTGGCTCGGTGGAAAAACTCGGCCCAGCTTGGCTTGGCTTGGCTCGGCAGGGAGGTGGCTTGACCGGATGCAAGCTGATGCTGATAGCTGAAATGTGGCATCTGACTGGCAGAACACGGTGTTAGTGTTAGCCCTCAATCTCACATTTTGTACTTCAACTTTTTTTTCCTAGTTTAGTGTAGCTTGCACTTTGTGTTTGGTTGGGTGTACACCCAGATCCCAACCAAACCCAAATGTGAATTGGAGATTGCCTTGGGATTACCCGCAATCCCTGAGATTGCCCCCGATTCCCTCCCCATCCATCCCTTGCTCATCCTGGATTTACTTAAAGAGCTTCAAGCTCATTACTAATGTATGAATTCTAAGCTCAAGTTCTGACACATGGTTCAGAGACTGTGTGCCGGCGCACTTGCCTTAAGTAGCAAGGACCGAGGAGCAACGGCTTGACTCTGTCCTGAGACGAGTTGCTGGTAGAATGCTTACAGGTAAGAGAGGGAGAGAGAGGTCACCAATTGCTGTCGGAATGGAGCCAGACAATTATTTCCATTGAAGGTCCCTGACATGTGAGCCAGATACAGCATAAACACACATACACACACACACACACACACACACATACATGTGTACACACACACACACACACACAGCACTTTGTGGGTCACAGAAGAGAATGAAACATGTGTTGGAGAATGGCTCACTTCCCCACAGATGCCCACACAGACAGCAGACCATCCAGCTTTGAACTATGAACATAACCAAATTTTCTTCCTTTTTTAAAAGAAAAATGGAGTAAGAAGAGGGAGTCAGGGAGAGGGAGACCGGGGAGGGGGAGGCGACGGGGTAGGTGAAGGCGTGAGGTGCAGGGCGCATAGTGAGACAATGAAGCCAGCCGCATTGCAGCGCACGCCCTCCACCTGCGCGCAGTTCCCCCCCCTTGCTCCATCCGCGCAGATGCGCCTGCCACTGCCCCTGACACTTGTTATAGTCACAGTAGGCTTGAATGTGCCTAAAACAAAAGATAGAGTGCACAGTCAGATTTCTGCACAGCGGCTTCAAACGTTCATAGCGTTCTGGTCACAGCTGCAAATGACTTGATTCAAATTGGATCTGAAGCGTCATGACGTCCCCTACACTTGGCAATTTAGATTGCACGATTTTGTAAAGCATTGACGACGCAACGTCGGTTTGAACGAACGGTACTATGGCAGCCACTATAGTTATACTCCTTACTCCTCTCAGTGGCAGGCAGCCATGGATGAAGCAGGGGTGGGTGCTATAGACCGTTTTTCTACCTGCAGTCGCAGTCGTCCCTGTCGCCGCCTGACTCGGTCCTTCGCCATGTTCTTAGTCTCCCATCTTCCACTGGCCTCCCTCTACCCCTCCTGTGTCCACCGACAGACCAGTCTCAGCCACAGCTACTGCCTGGCTTCCCGCTGCCTGCGCCTGCTCCTCACACTGAGGTGACTGAGTCCCTGACTGAGTGTCATGAGCCTGAGACTCGTGCTTCCACACCTGTTCGTGCTCGTCGTGTCGCCCGTCCTCGTCCTCCTGCTGTCCCAGGCACTCACGGTATGGCACTGCTCCTCACGTAATCGCCTCTGCGTAAGAGCGCGGGGTCGGGATGTTTGGTGCATCCGGGTCTCCCTCAGGGGCAAGCAGCATGGAAGCAAAACGAGGTACAGCAGCTGCAAGACACTCAAAGTCCTCCTGCCTGTCCTCAAGGACGTCCGTGCCAAGAGCACACTCACCATCGACGGACGGAGGACTGGCAGACGCTGACTCAGCAATAAGAGCAGTGGCGTAGTCTAGACGGCGGGCAGCAGCAAATTCAAGCAGCTCAGCAACGAGAGTAGACTCAGCAGCAGACGCAAAAGAAGGGTCAGTGACAACAGTGGCGAGGAGACGAGAGACAGTGGGACAGGCAGCACGAGCGCGGTCAGACTCGGGGTCAGGGACCTCAGGAAGAGAGGACTCAGGAGGAGCAGGCAGAGGAACACGCAGTGGAACAGAGGAAGGACGGAGTGCCATAGCGTGCGTGCCAAGGACAGGAGGAGGACGCGAACGAGGAACGCAACGAGAAGTGCGAACAGGCAAGACAGGACGAGACGCAGGCTTACGACGCTCTGTAAGACCGCCGGACTGCTCAGTGTAAGGAGAAGGAGCAGGCAGTGGGGAGGCTGACAGTAACGGCGACTGCGACTGGTCGGGCGGTGGATACAGGAGGGGAGGAGTAAGGCTAGTAGAAGACGGGACACCAAGAACCTGCTGAAGCAGGAGAACGAAGTACGGTCGTGGCCGCACAGTGCCTTCAGCACCCCTAGCTCCAGGGTCAACAGCTCCAACTCCCGCAGCTCCAGCGCCTCTCGCGCCAGTGCCTCCAACTCCAGCTCCTCCAGCTCCAGCGCCACCAGCGCAAGAGCCTCCAGCTCCAGCAGCTCTAGGCTCCGTAGGGTCTCCAGCTCCAGCGCCCCCAACACCACCAGTCCCAGCAGCTCCAGCACCCCTGGTACGAGCACCTCCAGTACCACCAGATCCAGCAGTAACTCCAGCACCTCCAGCTCCAGCGTCTCCAGCGCCTCCAGCTCCGGTAGCTCCACTTCGAAGGCGTGCTCGCCGAACAAGCCACTCACGCAGCTGCTGCGAAGACAGTCGCGGCGAAGCACCAGCAGAACCTCCAGACAAAGCAGCACCCCGAGGCTCAGCACCCCCAGACTCCGCACCCTCCGACTCAGCACCCCCAGGCTCAACACCCTCAGGCTCAGCACCCCCAGGCTCCTCACTCCCAGGCTCAGCACCCCCAGACCCAGCACCCTCAGACCCCGCACCCCCCGGCTCCGCACCCCCAGACGCAGCACCTCGAGCAGCACTTGAGCCGACAGCTACCTCGACAGGCGCAGTACCAGAGAGAGGGTGTACGTGAGAAACACCGGAGGGAGCAGGACCCTGGGGCAGGAGGGGGTCTACCGGAGGGGGACCGGGAGCAAGGAAGAGCAGTGGGGGCGGGGGAGGGGCAGAGCGGTAGGGGAAGAGACGGTAAAAGGGAACCGACTCGTCAAACGTGACGTCCTGAGAAGGGAGGACACGACGCTAGGTGGGGTGGTAAAACTGCCAGCCAGGCGCGTCAGGGACAAAGCCAAGGAAGACGTAGAGGATAGCACGGGCGGAGAGCTTGTCCACGGACGTATCGCGAACAAAGGCACGAGAACCCCAGACCCGGAACACCAACGCATCGCCAACCTCCCCCGTCCAACGCAGTGTGGGCGAGGTCTCCGGCAAGGAGACACGGGGCTAGAGGTTGAGCTGATGCGCAGCGTACCGGACCGCAAACGGCCACAGAAAATGGGGAGCAGCTGCATGGATCATGGAGGTACGAGCGACCTCCATGACTAAGCCGATGCGGCGCTCAGCAATCCCATTTTGCTGAGGGGAGTCCGGAAGCGTGAACGACTGGAGAATGCCCTCCCCACGACAAAAGTCCCGCAAGAGGTTGGAGAAGAACTCACCACCTCTGTCAGAGTGCAGACGCAGGACAGGAAGGTCCTGGCCGAACCGCTCGCGGAGCTGGAGACGGACTGTGTAGATCCAAGGGATCAAGACATCAACGACCTCACCCTTGCTGCGCAAGGGGAAGACAGTGGTGTACCGCGTGTAGTCGTCAACTACTAGCAGAAAGTAGCGCTTGCGGCCCTGTCCACTGACGCGGGCTGGGCCCCACACATCCATGTGGAGAGTCTGGAGGGGAGCAGTCATCGGGGAAAACGAGGAGGAGTGAGGAGCGGCGCGCTGCCGCCCCTCGACGCAAGGAAGGCAGGGCGGGGCAGGCAAGGGCGGAAGGGGAGGGGTGACCAGAGACAAGAAGACGAGAGTGCATGCCACGAAGGCGTGGCAGGGAGGGGTGACCCAGGCGGTGGTGCCTCAGAAGAGTCTGGTGCAACAGGAGGCGACACGAGCAAGAGGCGGCTACCTGACCTGACATGGACACCTGAGCAGACGCAGCTACCTGAGGAGGATCGGTAGCGAGTGTGTACAGACTCGACCCTGGCCGACGAGTGAACATGGCCAGGTGACGCCCCGTCCGTGTGCATAAGTGCAGATCGACACACGCTGACCCCCAGGAGTGGTGGTGGTGACCATCGCATCCTGGAGGGCAGCGGTACTCACCAAGTTCATAGAGAACGAGGGAAGGTGAAGACGTGACAGTGAGCCGGACAGAACCGCCGGACACGGGAGGACAATGGAGGAACGGGCCACGACCGGGCCCCCGGAGGGGTCAGCCAGTCTGACCGGGACAGGTGCAGGGAGAGGAGTGAGGGTGGTGCTGTCACGAAAGAAACAGTGCGAGGCGCCTGAGTCCAACGTGAAGGTGTGCAAGGCCTCAGCAGGCGCAGTACCAGGGATAGTACCAGACTCACTAGCACCTAGAGCAGCAGCCGCTATACCTGGGTCAGGTGGCACAAACTGATAACAGTCACCCTCAGCACTAGCAGACAAAGCATACATAGCAGAAAGAATAACATCAAAGTCTAGGTCAAAGATAGCAACTCCAGACCTAAGCAAATCTGCCCAGCGAGGGCGCTCGACGTCGTCACCAAACTCACCACGCCAGGCGTCGTCGAGGCGGGAGAAGCAGCGGTGCTGAGTGTGAAGCTTCCCGCATGTCTGACCAGCACGGACACCCGTGCGAATGACATACGTGCAGCTATCACTACCCCCAGATGTCCCACGCTGAAACAACCACTCACGGAGCTGCTGGGGGGACTGGGTCTCGCTCGGACGCTGCTGCTGCTGCCGCTGGCCACCACCAGGGCCTCCACGCCGAGGTCCAGCCTAAACCACCACCAGTCCCACCGCCTCCACTGCCGCCACTCCCACCGCTGCCTCCACCGCCGCCACCAGAGCCCCCACTCCCACCACCAGTCCCACCGCCGCCACCACCTCCACTACCTCCACCACCTCCACTGCTGCCCCCACCCCCACTCCCGCTGCCACCTCCACCACCACCGCTGTCGCCTCCACCACCCCTGCCACCCTTTCCGTTGCTGCTGCGGCGCTTCGCACTAGCAGAAGCAGCCCCGACGTCCTCAGCAACAGAGACGTCGGCAGCAGCAGCAGAGGCGTAGGAGGGGGCAAGGGGGGAGGGGGAACACCCCTCAAAGAAGGGCGGGCGCGGAGTGCCACGAGCAGCACCGACAGCAACTGCACGGGCGCGGGTCCGTGGGTCGAGGGCCGTGGGGCCTAGGGGCCGTGGGTCGCGAGGGGCCGTGGGGCCGAGGGGCATAGGGGCGACGGGTCGCGAGGCTAGGGGCGACGGGTCGACGGGCCGCGGGGCCTGGACCTACGCTAGGGGCGACGAGTCGCTAGGGGCCGAGGGGCCGAGGCTAGGGGCGACGGGTGACGCCAAGGGGCGACGGTCCGGGCTACTGGTGGTGACGGGCCAGGACCTAGGGTTGAGTGGCTAGCAGGGCAGCAGGTGGTGGGCCCAAAAGAAATCGGTCCTAGGAAGGGACCTGCTCTGGTACCATGTCAGAAAGAGTGAACGAGAATGAATGAACTAGCAAAGAGTTGGGTACAAGTACTAACCCTAATTGGGTTGTACCCCTTATGGGCTACCCCACTACAGCCTACACAATGTAAGCCATATATAAGTTAGACAATTTGCAGTTGCCTTGCTTCACTATAGTCAGCTGCGCTTCCAATATATATATTTTTAGAAAGTGTTTCATACTTAAAAAAAAACTCATATTGAGAAAGCTTGCTTTCTGTTTCTTGCAAGGCAGCGTGCTTCATTTCAATTGGGTCTTCTCAGACATGTGCGTCCGTGGACGAAGTGCGGATGGCGGAGCCGGTTGATATCGATGTCCACTGAGATTGATTGTAAGTGACGATCGTCGCACTCCATGTCGACGAGGTTATGCGAGTTGCTCCCTCCTTGAGGTAGACGTGTTGTCAAACTAACAAATGGGCTACCCCACTATAGCCTACACAAATGAAAGCACTACAACATTCTGACACACCCCCATACGCAAAGTGGGGGGGAACAAGTGGTCACAAGACCAGTCAAGAAAAGCAAAGCAAGCTCAGGGTGGATCACAAAGTCACCACACAGTCCGAGCACAAGCAAAGGGCCACAAGGCCAGTTCACATGCAGAGTTATATAAAAGAGAACAAAAAATACAGTGATCATACCCTAGCAAGTGTAAGCATGCAGGTATATATATAGATCACAATACAAGCAAAGTCACGCTCGGAGCAAGTGAGGCAAAGTAGGCACAAGGCCTAACACAGTAGAGAAGCGCTGATGATCACCAGGCAGAAGTGCCTTGGTGAATATATCAGCAGCGTTGGCCCTAGTGGCCACATACGCAAGACGAAGCTGGCCACGCTGTCAGAATATTATGTTTCTCTAGTCTGCAGTGGGGTACTTTGTAGTGAGTACAACCCTGTTAGGGTTTGCTATATGTATCCCAATGCTTGCTAGTGAATTCATTCCTCACTATTATTCTCACATGGTATAGAGCAATTTCGATCCTTAGGCCCACCACTGAAATTTTTTTTTTCCTACCCGAGGCGCGCGTCGCGCCTGCCCTTAACGGCCCTTAGCGGCCCCTCGTAAGGCCCTTCGCGGCCCCTCATTAGGCCCTTCGCGGCCCCTTTAATGGCCCTTCGCGGCCCCTCGTTAGGCCCCTTCGCGGCCCCTCGTAACGGCCCTTCGCGGCCCCTCGTTAGGCCCCTTCGCGGCCCCTCGTACGGCCCCCTCGCGGCCCCTCGTAAGGCCCTTCGCGGCCCCTCGTTAGGCCCCTTCGCGGCCCCTCGTAAGGCCCTTCGCGGCCCCTCGTTAGGCCCTTCGCGGCCCCTTTAACGGCCCTTTGCGGCCCCTCGTTAGGCCCCTTCGCGGCCCCTCGTAACGGCCCCCTCGCGGCCCCTCGTAAGGCCCCTTCGCGGCCCCCCGTCAGGCCCTGTCGCGGCCCCTCGTCGCGGCCCCCCGTCGCGGCCCATCGTCGCGGCCCCCCGTCGCGGCCCCCTGTCGCGGCCCACCGTCGCGGCCCCCCCGTCGCGCCCCCCCCGTCGCGGCCCCCCCCCGTTGCAGGCCCCCCCCGTCGCGGCCCCCTTGTATCGGCCCCGTCGCCCCAGGTCGCCCCTGTCCCGTACCTGTCGCGGCCCTGCCCCGACCCTGTCGCGGCCCTATCGCGGCCCTATCGCGGCCCTATCGTGGCCCTGCCCCGACCCTGTCGCGGCCCTATCGCGGAAGGAGGGGCGACCTGGGGGGGCTCGCGTCGCCCCTCCTTCCGCCTGTTCTGGCGTCCTGGGAGGCCGCGCGTCGGCCTCCCGTACTCCTCCCCCCCCCCCCCCCCCCCCCCCTCAGGTCGCCTCAACAGGCGACGGGAGGGGCGACCTGGGGGGGGGCGCGCGTCGGAGCAGCCGCCCCTGGTGCAGCCGGCCCTGGTGCAGCCGCCCCTGGAGCAGCCGCCCCTGGACCCAGAGCAGCCGCCCCTGGCCCCTGGAGCAGCCACCCCTGGCCCCTTGAGCAGCCGCCCCTGGCCCCTGGAGCAGCCGCCCCTGGTGCAGCCGCCCCTGGACCTCAGCAGCCGCCCCTGGTGCAGCCGCCCCTGGAGCAGCCGCCCCTGGACCCAGAGCAGCCGCCCCTGGCCCCTGGAGCAGCCACCCCTGGCCCCTGGAGCAGCCGCCCCTGGCCCCTGGAGCAGCCGCCCCTGGTGCAGCCGCCCCTGGACCTCAGCAGCTGCCCCTGGCCCCTGGAGCAGCCGCCCCTGGACCCCGCGACGCTGCCCCTGGACCCGGTGCCGCCGCCTCCCTGTGCTGCCCATTGCCGCCCGTTGCTGCTCGTTGCTGCTTCCCCCCCCCCCCCCCCCCCCCCCCCCCCTTCTTCGTCTCCCTGCTGCGCGTGCAGCCGTGGAACGGGGGGTATGGGGGTGGCGGGTATGGGGGTGATGGGTGGTATGTTTCCCTTCCCCTCCTCCTCCTTTGTCTCCCACTGCTGCAGCTGCCGCTGAGGGGGGTGGATGTGTGGGAGTCAAAGGAGTGGTGCTAGGGGGTGGAGTGTGAGTGAACCTAGGGGTGCAGCAGGGGGTGTGTGAATGGGGGGTGCGGCAGTAGAGGGAGGTTGGGTGGAGGTAGCCGTCGTGTTGCTAGCAGTGCCAGTAGTCCGGAGGTGCGCTTCTGGTAGCCCAGTGATGCCGCTGCGCCAGTCGCCCGTGGGTCCGTTGCTCCTGCCACTCGTCTTAGCTGCGGAGCCAGTTACTCCTGTAGTCCGGAGGTGCGCCTCCGGTAGCCACAGTGCACGCCGCTCCTGTTGCCCGTGTGTCTGCAGCTTCCGCCGTTGCCTCCTCTCTCCTCTCCTATTAGTCCAGCCTCCTCCTCCTCACTTGCCCTCTGTGATAGCCTCTAGCTTTGCTTATTTATTGTGAACTTTAAACTGTTACTTCTTGTACTTGTGCTCAGAATGTGTGGTGACATTGTGATCCACCCTGAGCTTGCTTTGCTTTGCCTGTTGTGCTGATCATACCCCACTTTGACTATGGGGGTGTGTCATAATATTATGTTTCTCTAGTCTGCAGTGGGGTACTTTGTAGTGAGTACAACCCTGTTAGGGTTTGCTATATGTATCCCAATGCTTGCTAGTGAATTCATTCCTTCCTATTCTTCTCACACACGCTTCTGCAACTCTCGAGCAAGGAAGTACCGCAGAGCGATGTGCTTCGTTCTGTGCTCCAGTCTGTGCTCCTGACACAAGGCAATCATGGCCTTGTTGTCTACGTACAGAACTGGAGGCGAACGAGGCTGCTCTCCCAAGTCAGTCAGCAGGTAGGTGAGCCAGCGTAGCTCTTGTGCAGCCATGGCCCCGGCGTAGATCTCAGCCTCACAACTGGAGCTGAGAACCGAAGTCGAGCGGGTAGACCGCCAGGAAACAGAGTCGGAACCGAGGCTGAAGGTGTAACCCTGTGACGACCGTTGCGTAGCTGAGTCGTCAACCCAAGACGCGTCTACGTGTCCAGTGAGGACAACTGGACCACGTCCTCCAAGCACGAGCCCCGTGCCCGATGTACTGCACAAGTAACGCAGTACCCTGTTCGCAGCATCCCAGTGCACCTTTCGGTGCCTACTGGGAGCCTTGTAGCGATCCAGGAGGCTAAGAGGGTACACGAGGTCAGGTCGTGTGCACGTCATCAGGTACATGAGGCAACCCACAAGCTCTGGGTACGGACCACTCGGCTCTACGGACTCGTCCGAAGGTGGAGCTGACAGCGAGTGGCTGGTTGACAGAGGAGTGGGCTGTGGCGAGGAGAACTGGAAGCCGAAGCGCTGAAGGACCTGGTGCACCATGTGTGACTGAGTCAGTGTGATGGTGCGCCGAGCTCTGTCCCGGGTGATCTGCAAGCCAAGATAGCTGCGCAGTTCACCCAGGTCAGTGCAGGTGTGTCTCTTCTGCAGCTCAGACTTCACAAGGGTCAGAGCCTCAGTGTCAGAAGGGACAAAGACGAGGTCGTCGACGTACACTAGGACGTAGAACGGCGGCAGCGAGGTGTCGGTGCGTAGAAACAGCGACGGGTCTGCGGTAGAAGGAGTAAACCCAAGAGCCGCAAGTGAAGTCCTCAGTGTGTCCTGCCACTCGCGAGGTGCCTGGCGGAGACCGTAGACTGGCCGGCGGAGGCTCCATTGAGTACCTGCAGGAAACGTCCCAGTGAAACCAGGTGGCCGGCGCAGCCAGATCTCCTCGTGCAGGCTGCCCTGCAGGAAGGCTGTGCTGAAGTCCAGGGAGTGTAACTCGTAGTCACGCTGAGCAGCGACGTGCAGCAACACCCGAAGAGTAGTCATCTTCGGGGTGGGGGAGAAGGTCTGGAAGTAGTCAACTCCCTGTCGCTGGCTGAAACCTCGAGCAACGTAACGCGCCTTGAAGGCAGGCGGAGAACCCGGCGGTCGCTTCACCCTGAAAATCCACATGCCATCGACTATGTTCGCCCCAGGTGGGGGAACCTCGTCGACGTAGGTGCTTGTGGACTTCCAGGATGCCTTCTCGGCATCCATGGCTGCCTGCCACTGAGAGGAGTAAGGACCCGTAATCGCCTCTGCATAAGAGTGCGGGGTCGGGATGTCTGGAGCATCCGGGTCTCCCTCAGGGGCAAGCAGCAAGGAAGCGAAACGAGGTACAGCAGCTACAAGACACTCAAAGTCCTCCTGCCTGTCCTCAAGGACGTCCGTGCCAAGAGCACACTCACCCCCGACGGACGGAGGACTGGCAGACACAGACTCAGCAACCAGAGCAGTGGTGTAGTCGAGACGGCAAGCAGCAGCAAAGTCAAGCAGCTCAGCAACGAGAGCAGAAGTAGCAGCAGACTCAAAGGACGGGTCAGTGACAGCAGTGGCAAGGAGACGAGCGACAGTGGGACTGGCAGGGTCAGGGACCTCAGGTAGAGAGGACTCAGGAGGAGTAGGCAGAGGAACACGCAGTGGAATAGAGCAAGGACGGAGTGCCATAGTGTGCGTGCCTGGGACAGGAGGAGGACGCGGACGCGGAGCACGACGAGCAGTGCGAACAGGCGAGACAGGACGAGACGCAGGCTCACGACGCTCAGTAAGACCTCCGGACTGCTCAGTGTAAGGAGAGGGAACAGGCAGTGGGGAGGCTGGCTGTAACGGCGGCTGCGACTGGTCAGGCGGTGGACACAGGAAGGGAGGAGGAAGACCAGTAGAAGACGGGACACCAAGAACCTGCTGAAGCAGGGGAACGAAGTACGGACGCGGTCGCACAGTGCCTCCAGCACCTCCAGCTCCAGGGTCAACAGCTCCAGCTCCTGCAGCCCCAGCGCCTCCTGCGCTAGGGCCTCCAACTCCAGCTACTCCAGCTCTAGCGCCTCCAGCGCTAGCTGCTCCAGGCTCCGGAGGGTCTCTAGCTCCAGCGCACCCAACACCACCAGTCCCGGCAGGTCCAGCACCACTGGTACGACCACCTCCAGGACCAGTAGTCGCAGTACCTCCATGACCGCCAGCTCCAGTAGTAACAGCAGCACCTCCAGCTCTAGTGTCTCCAGCCCCGCCAGCTCCGGGAGCTCCACTCCGACGGTGTGCGCGTTGAACAAGCCACTCACGCAGCTGCTGCGAGGACAGTCGTGGCGAAGCACCAGCAGGATCTCCAGACGAAGCAGCACCCTGAGGCTCAGCACCCCTAGGCTCAACACCCTCAGGCTCAGCACCCCCAGACCCAGCACCCCCAGACCCAGCACCCTCAGACCCCACACCCCCCGGCTCCGCACCCCCAGACGAAGCACCCCCAGACACAGCACCCCCAGACGCAGCACCTGGAGCAGCACCTGAGACGACAGCTACCTGAACAGGCGCAGTACCAGGGAGAGGGTCTACCTGAGACACTCCCGAGGGAGCAGGACCCTGGGGCGGGAGGGGGTCTACCGGAGGTGGACCGGGAGCAAGGAAGAGCGGCGGGGGCGGGGGAGGGGCAGAGCGGTAGGGGAAGAGACGGTAGAAGGGAACCGACTCGTCGAACGTGACGTCCTGAGACGGGAGGACATGGCGCGAGGTGGGGTGGTAAAACTGCCAGCCAGGAAGGAAGACGCAGCGAATGGCGCGGGCAGAGAGCTTGTCCGCGGACGTATCGCGAACAAAGGCACGAGAACCCCAGACCCGGAACACCGATGCATCGCCAACCTTCCCCGTCCAATGCAGTGTGGGCGAGGTCTCCGGCAAGGTTGAGCTGATGTGCAGCGTACCGGACCGCAAACGGCCACAGAAAATGGGGAGCGGCCGCATGGATCATGGAGGTACGAGCGACCTCCATGACTAAGCCGATGCGGCGCTCAGCAATCCCATTTTGCTGAGGGGAATCCGGAAGTGTGAACGACTGGGTGATGCCCTCCCCACGACAAAAGTCCCGCAAGAGGTCGGAGGAGAACTCACCACCTCTATCAGAGTGCAGACGCAGGAAAGGAAGGTCCTGGCCGAACCGCTCGCGCAGCTAGAGATGGACTGTGCGGATCCAAGGGATCAAGACAGCAGAGACCTCACCCTTGCTGCGCAAGGGGAAGACTGTGGTGTACCGCGTGTAGTCGTCAACTACCAGCAGAAAGTAGCGCTCGCATCCCTGTCCACTGACGCGGGCTGGGCCCCACACGTCCATGTGGAGGGTCAGCAGGGGAGCAGTCGTCGGGGGAAACGATGAGGAGTGAGGAGCGGCGCGCTGCCGCCCCTCGACGCAAGGAAGACAGGGCGGGGCAGGCGAGGGCGGTAAGGGAGGCAGAGACCTGGGGAGACCAGAGACAAGGAGACGCGAGTGCATGCCACGAAGGCGTGGCAGGGAGGTGTGACCCAGGCGGTGGTGCCAAAGAAGAGTCTGGTGCGACAGGAGGCGACACGAGCAAGAGGCGGCTACCTGACCTGACGCGGACACCTGAGCAGACGCAGCAACCTGAGGAGGCTCAGTAGCCACCGTGTACAGACTCGACCCTGGCCGATGAGTGAACGTAGCCAGGTGACGCCCCGTCCGTGTGCACGTCCAGATCGACACACGCTGACCCCCAGGAGTGGTGGTAGTGACCACCGCATCCTGAAGGGCAGCGGTACTCACCAAGTTCGTAGAGAACGAGGGGAGGTGAAGACCTAACAGTGAGCCGGACAGAACCACCGGACACGGGAGGACAGTGGAGGAACGGGCAACGACCGGGCCCCCAGAGGGGTCAGCTAGTCTGACCGGAACAGGTGCAGGGAGAGGAGTGAGAGTGGTGCTGTCACGAAAGAAACAGCGCGAGGCGCCGGAGTCCAACGTGAAGGTGTGCAAGGCCTCAGCAGGCGCAATACCAGGGGGAGTACAAGACGCACTAGCACCTAGAGCAGCAGCCGCTATACCTGGGTCAGGTGGCACACACCAGTAACAGTCACCCTCAGCACTAAAAGACAAAGCATACATGGCAGAGATAATAACATCATAGTCTAGGTCAAAGATAGGAACTCCTGACTGAAGCAACTGCGCCCAGCGAGGGCGCTCGACGTCGGCACCAAACTCAGCACGCCAGGCGTCGTCAAGGCGGGCAAAGCAGCGGCGCTGAGTGTGATACCTCCCGCATGTCTGGCCCGCACGGACACCCGTGCGAATGACATACGGGCAGGTCTCACTACCCTCACCCGTCCCACGCTGAACCAACAACTCTCGGAGCTGCTGGGGCGTCTGGGTCTCGCTCCGACGCTGCTGCTGCTGGCCCCGACCACCACCAGGGCCTGCACGCCGAGGTCCAGACCGACTACCACCGGTCCCACCACCGCCACTGCCGCCACTCCCTCCGCTGCCTCCACCGCCGCCACCAGAGCCTCCACCACCGCCACCAGTCCCACCACCGCCACCACCTCCACCGCCTCCACCTCCTCTACCGCTGCCCCCACTACCGCTCCCACTGCCACCTCCACCACCACCGCTGCCTCCTCCACTACCCCGGCCACCCTTGCCCTTGCTGTTGCGGCGCTTCGCACTAGTCGAAGCAGCACCGACGTCCTCAGGAACTGAGACGTCTGCAGCAGCAGCAGAGGCAAAAGAGGGGGAAAGGGGGGAGGGGGAGCACCCCTCAAAGAAGGGCGAGCGCGGAGTGCCATGAGCAGCACCTACAGCAACTGCACTAGTCTCAGCTACGAGGAGATGCTGCTCGAGGAGGTCAACAGAGAGGGAGGTGGGGTCGAGGGTGAGGAAGTGGTCCCTGACAGAGCGAAGGGAGTCAGGGAGGCGAGTGACTTTGAAGTAGAGGGTGATGAACATGGGGGGCTGGTTCGTGGGAAGGAACTCAGAAGGGACGGTAGCGCGGTAGCGAGCGTCACTAGTCCGCAGGTGGGTAACCAGGTCCGCTACTGTGGAAAAGGCCGACAGCTCAGGGAACAGGTAGGGCAGTAGCAGCCTGCCAATAGCAGCAGTGGTCGGGGAGGAGTAGCGAGCAATGACAGCGTCGTACAGGGCCTGTGCTGTCCTGTGCTCTCCAAAGTGAGCACATTCGGTCGCAGGCAGGTGGTTGCGAATGGCCAAGCGGGCAGTAGCGTCACGAGACAGCCACTGGGAACGAGTTGAAACGTCAGCTGTGGCGGGAGGGGCTCGAGCGGCACCTGACACGTGGTCATACAGTGAGACACTGTCCTTAAGATCGCTCAGTAGGTACATTTGCAGATCGTCGTGCCACGTGTCAAATGCTACAGGCCTGCCCTCCGGGTCGAACGCAAGAACTCTAAGCGAAGCCATAGTGGTGCAGGGCTCGGGAGTAGCAGTAGCAGCAGGAGCAGCAGTAGCAGTAGCTAAGGGGCCAAGGGGCGGGGCCGAGAGGCCTAGGGGGCCGAGGGGCCAAACAAGAGGGCCGAGGGGCCAAACACGAGGGCCTAGGTGCCAAGGGGCCTAAGGGGGGGGGGGGGGGGGGGGGGGGGGGCGAGAGGCCAAACACGAGGGCCGAGGAGGCCGAGCCTAGGGGCCGAGGCTAGGGGCCGAGGGGCCGAGGGGCGGGGCCGAGGGGCCAAACAAGGGGCCGGGCGCTGGGCAGGTACGCGGCCGAGGGGCTTAGGGGGCCGAGGGGCCAAACAAGGGGGGGGGGGCCGAGGAGCCCGAGCCTAGGGGCCGAGGGGCCAAACAAGGGGCCGGGCGCGGGCTAGGTACGGGGCCGGGCTCAGGCTAGGTACGGGGCCGGGCGCGGGCTAGGTACGGGGCCGGGCGCTGGGCGAGGGACGGGGCCGGGCGCTGGGCTCTGAACTGGGGCCGAGGGGCCTAGGGGGCCGAGGGGCCAAACACGAGGGCCGAGGGGGGGGCGAGCCTAGGGGCCGAGGCTAGGGGCTGAGGGGCCAAAAAAGGGGCCGGGCGCTGGCTAGGTACGGGGCCGGGCGCGGGCTAGGTACGGGGCCGCGCGCGGGCTAGGTACGGGGCCGGGCGCTGGGCGAGGGACAGGGCCGGGCGCGGGTGTCAGGCTAGGTACGGGGCCGGGTCGCGGGCTAGGTACGGGCCGAGCGCGGGCGTGAGACAGGGCCGGGCGCGGGCTAGGTACGGGCCGGTCGCTGGGCGAGGGACGGGGCCGAGCACTGGCGTCGACGGGCGCGGGCTAGGGAAGGGGCCGGGCACGGGGCTAGGTACGGGGCCTGGCGCTGGCGTAGGAACGAGGCCTAGCGCGGGCTAGGTACGGGGCCGGGCGCGGGTGTCGACGGGGCACTGGCTAGGTACGGGGCCGGGCACGGGTGTCGACGGGGCGCGGGCTAGGTACGGGGCCAGGCACGGGTGTTGACGGGGCGCGGGCTAGGTACGGGGCCGGGCGCGGGTGTCGACGGGGCGCGGGCTAGGTACGAGGCCGGGCGCAGTTGTCGACGGGGCGCGGGCTAGGTACGGGCCGGGCGCGGGTGTCGACGGGGCGCGGGCTAGGTACGGGCCGGGCGCTAGCGTGAAACGGGGCCGGGCGCGGGCTAGGTACGGGCCGGGCGCGGGCGAGAGACGGGCCGGGCGCGGGGCTAGGAACGAGGCCGGGCGCGGGGCTAGGGGCGCTGGGCCTAGGGAGGTAGTCGCAGTGTAGCAGGTGGTGGGCCCAAGTAACCTACTCTGATTCCATGTGAGAATAACAAACGAGAATGAATGAACTAGCAAGCAGTTGGGTACAAGTACTAACCCTAATTGGGTTGTACCCCTTATGGGCTACACAAATGTATAAGCTATAATGTTCTGACACCCCAGACGCCCCACGCTGAGAAAACCACTCACGAAGCTGCTGGGGCGACGGGGTCTCGCTCTGACGCTGCTGCTGTTGCTTCTGACCACCGGCAGAACCTCCACGCTGAGTAGCTCCAGCCCGACCACCACCACTCCCACTGCCGTGTCAGAGGTCCACTGGTGATCCCCGATTGATCCTAGGGAAGGGTTACAGGCATGTTGGCCTGGGGGGTTATGGGCGCACTGACCCGCTACTTAACAAGCCCTTTTATCCCAATGGTCTAGTGGTTGGGATTCTGACATGCCGCCACTCCCACCACCCCCACCGCTGCCACCACAGCCGCCACCAAAGCCCCCACTCCCGCCACCACTCCCACTACCGCCACCACCTCCACTGCCTCCACCACCTCCACTGCTGCCCCCACCACCACCCCCGCTGCCACCGCCACCACCCCTGCCACCCTTGCCCTTACTGCTGCGGCGCTTTGCACTAGCGGAAGCAGCCCCGACGTCCTCAGCACCAAGGACGTCAACAGCAGCAGCAGAGGCGTAGGAGGGGGCAAGGGGGGAGGGGGAACACCCATCAAAGAAGGGCGTGCGCGGAGTGACATGAGCAGCACCTACAGCAACTACACTAGTCTCAGCTGCAAGGAGGTGCTGCTCGAGTAGGTCAAGAGTGAGGACTGTGGGGTCAAGTGAGAGAAAGTGGTCCCTGGCAGAGCGAAGAGAGTCAGGGAGGCGGGTGACTATAGAGTAGAGATTGATGAACATCGGGGGCTGGTTCCTGTCAAGGAACTCAGCTGGGGCAGCAGCGCGGTAGCGAGCGTCGCTAGTGCGAAGGTGGGAAACCAGGTCCTCTACTGTGGCAAAGGAGGACAGCTCGGGAAACAGGTAGGGCATTAGAAGACGGCCTAGAGCAGCAGTGGCAGGCGAGGAGTAACGGGCGACTACAGCGTCATACAGTGCCTGTGCTGTACTGTGCTGTCTGAAGTGAGCGCATTCGGCTAACGGCAGGTGGTTGCGAATGGCTAAGCGAGCAGCAGCGTCACGAGTAAGCCACTGTGAGCGAGTCGCACTGTCAGCTGTGGCGGGAGGGGCGGGAGCAGCACTAGACGTGTGGTCAAACAACGAAACGCTGTCCCTAGAGTCGCTCAGTAGGTACAGCTGTAGGTCGTCAAGCCACGTGTCAAACTGAATCGGGCGGCCCTCATGATCGAACGCTAGAACGTGGAGAGAAGCCATAGCGGCGCAGCACGCAGGGCGGGCAGAAGCCGGGCAACGCAGGGAACAGGGCAGGCAGTAGAGAGGGGCGGCAATCAGGCTGCAAGAGAGGCGGCTCCAGGGCCTAGGGGTGGCGGGCGGGTCGCAAGGGGCGGCACGCGGGGCTGCAGGGGCTGCAAGAGGGCCGCAAGGGGCGGCTAGCAGGGCAGCAGGGGCGGCTAGGGGGGCCACAAAAGGGCGGCGCGCGGGGCTGCAAGGGCGGCTCGCGGGCTGCATGGGCGAGGGGCGGGCCACAAGGGGCGGCGCGCGGGGCCTGGGGTCGACGGGCGAGCCGGGGCCTAGGGGCGACGGTCGACGGGCCGGGGCCTAGGGGCGACGGGCTACGGGCTGGGGCTAGGGGCGATGGGCCTAGGGGCGACGGGCGTTGGGCCGGGGCCTAGGGGCGACGGGCGACGGGCCGGGGCTAGGGGCGACGGGCTGGGGCCTAGGGGGCGACGGGCGACAGGCCGGGGCCTAGGGGCGACGGGTGACGGGCCTAGAGATGACGGGCGACGAGCCGGGGCCGGGGCCGAGGGGCGACGGGCGCGAGACGACGGGCGACGGGCCGGGGCCTAGGGGCGACGGGCGACGGGGCGGGGCAAGGGGCGACGGGCGATGGGCCGGGGCCTAGGGGCGACGGGCGATGGGCCGGGGCTAGGGGCGACGGGCCGGGGCCTAGGAGGCGATGGGCGACGGGCCGGGGCCTAGGGGCGACGAGCGACGGGCCGGGGCTAGGGGCGACGTGTCGGGGCCTAGGGGCGACGGGCGACGGGCCGGGGCCTAGGGGCGACGGGCGACGGGCCGGGGCTAGGGGCGACGGGCGACGGGCCGGGGCCTAGGGTCGATTGGCAGGCCGCACGAGGGCGGCGCGCGGGGCAGCAGGTGCGGCACGAGGGTCGCTAGGGGCGGCGCGGGATCCAGCAGGGCGGCTAGTGGGGCAGCGCTGTGGTGGGCCCAAAAAAAAAAATCGGTCCTAACGAAGGACCTGCTCTGAAACCATGTCAGAAGAATGAACGAGAATGAATGAACTATGAAATAGTTGGGTACAAGTACTAACCCAAATTGGGTTGTACCCCTTATGGGCTACCCCAGTATAGCCTACACAAATGTAAGTACTACAACATTCTGACACATGTCTGTGCCGCGGGTTGTCGGTGGAGTGGAGGACGGAGAAGGTGGTTGTTCAAGACGGCCAATGTGTAAGTCTTTAAGTTGCTAGTGTTGCGTAATGTCTGATGCCGCCATTTCCGTGTTACGGTTAAACAACGTCGTAGTAGATATTTGCAATAAGATACATTGCAAATCTGTCCAAGGTGCATCATGACCTTGTATGAATGAAAGCGCGTAAGTCACAGATGAATACTCAGGCAGGAAGGCAGAATGGACGTTGTCGTAATTAGTGACCTTTCATAGTTGCGATTGCACCCCCAAGACATAGGAACGAAAGGGCCCAGAATCAGGTGTAATCGTGGTGGAGCGGCCGATTATGCCTACTAGAGCGGTACGGCATGCCTCGTTTACAAGATTTGTAGATCCAAAGAAATATGGGTTCGTAAAAATATTGTCGCATAACAATACGCATTGTAAGAGAGCTTGATGACGTGCCTCCAATCGCGAAGTACTGGCACATCAGTTGCTGATCTCTTGGCACATCGGTTGCTCATCTCTTGGCCCATCAGTTGCTCATCGCTTGGCCCATCGGTTGCTCATCGTCGGCCCATCTTTTGCTCATCGCTCGGCCCGTCGGTTGCTCCTCTCTTGGCCCGTCGTTTGCTCGTCCCTTGGCTCGTCGGTTGCTCGTCCCTTGGCCCGTCGGTTGCTCGTCTCTTGGCCTGTCGGTTGCTCGTCCCTTGGCCCGTCGGTTGCTCTTCGCTTGGCCCGTTGATTGCTCATCGCTTGGCCGTCAGATGTTCATCTTTTGGCCCATCGGTTGCTCATCTCTTGGCCTGTCGATTGCTCATCTCTTGGCCTGCCGGTTGCTCATCTCTTTGCCCTTTCGGTTGCTCATCTCTTGACCCGTTGGTTGCTCGTGTCTTGGCCCTTCAGCTGCTCATCTCTTGACCGTCGATGGCTCATCTCTTGGCCCGTCGGTTGCTCATCGCTTGGCCCGTCGGTTGCTCATCTCTTGGCTCGTCGGTTGCTCATCCCTTGGCCGGTCGATTGCTCATCCCTTGGCCTGACGGTTGCGCATCGCTTGGCCCGTCGGTTGCTCATCTCTTGGCCCATCGGCTGCTCATCTCTTGGCCCAATCGGTTGCTCATCTCTTGGCCCATCGGTTGCTCATCTCTTGGCCCATCAGTTGCTCATCTCAAACTGATACCGTATTATGACGGCCAGTCAAGAAAAGACAGCAAGATTTGCATTGGCTGCCCTGCCACACCATGTTACGGCAGTCCCGTAGCTCCATTCAACGCAAATATTGTTGAAGCGCGAACAATCACCGGTAATGGAATGCAAGGTACATTGAAATTCGGTAAATGTTTTACTTTCCCATACAGTATCTTGTACAGTGTGACAAAACAAGATAGGAGTGAACAATGGTTGAAATACACTCCCTCCCCTCCTCCCTGATTTGGGAATGTCCAGTGTGGGGGAGTGATAAAACCAGGTCCAATACCGTACCCTTCCTTGATACCGGTAGTTTCAATTCTACCAATCTTACCACAGCCGGTCGAATCACTATACGTGGCTCCCATGCCCTCAGATTCATTTTACGGTAGGCTACACTGATGCATCAGGGCTGTTAAGTAGAAAATCAGTTTTTCCCCTGATTCATCACGGGGTAAGGTACCTTGATCTGTCAGGGCTATTTTTTGTGACACACTGACGTGAGCACTGTTCGTGAATGTCAACGCAACATGAAGTTGTGTAGTGGGCAATTCGTTGTACACAAGATATCACTTGTTCGATTCCCGCCGGCTGCACCCCCCTGGCCGCGAAGCCTATTCAGGTCCGGTGCTTGAGGCACTTCCCCGTGTAGGTATACTTTTGGCCTGGAAACCCGGATTATGTTTTTGCGCAGTACTTCTCGCTTCAGGGCGAGATTCGACACTATGCTGCTGAATCATCAGGGCTGAACCTACACAGTTGTACTGAAATATAGTTTTAGTAAGTGTTTCAAACAAAAAAAAAAAACATTTTTAGTGACCGTTTGAATGGTATTTCTAGATGTTATTTAGACCCAGTTTCTTTAATAACCGCATATTTTTCCTTTGTTATGTGGTGTTCGTGTAGCCTGTCTAACCTGTGGAATCTTGTTCACCAAACGAACATTTCGTTGGGTAGTTTTCGAACGTGGGCTTTTCTCATTGGCTTTGGTTGTTTCGGGTACGAGAATGTACACCCGGAGGACGAAAGCTTGACACCCAGCAGTAGTTTTTGATTGAAGCAACCAATGTTAGAGGGCCCTACGACAGCAAGGGCCCTCGACGACCGTTTGACTTGGCAGGTCAACTATGAAAGACCAAAACGAGCAGTCCAGCACCGACCCTATGATTTGGCGATGGTTGCGTAGTGACGCGATGTGACAACGGCAGCACTAAACAGTCATTGCTGGGGTGGTGTTAGTCTAGGGAAATCGTGGGCATGCTTCTTGGTGGTTGTGGGTGATTCTCTGTGAGTCTCGCCATTTCTAGTTGTGCTGGGAGAATTGGCGAGCTTGGCATTGACTTCCCTGCTGAGTTGGGTTGGGAAGTTGACGAGGCGCGTTCGCTCACCCACACACCACTTTCGTGGGGTTGGGTTACTGCGAAGTGCCACGCCAACTTTGTGAAACCTTCCCGTAGCCTATATATAGTTGTGTGTTTGCTTTTGTATTCATATATTTGATATTGCAATTCTACTTGGCCCGAATGCTACTTCAATCCTCACTAAGTCCTTAGAGGCAAACTGTACCGAAACTCTACCAAGTTGCTGGCGCAACATCATTCTCATAGCAGAAACTCTCTCGTTATCGCTACGCTCTCTAATATATTCCTTCATGGTGCGGTGAGCGTGGAACGAACACGCATAGATTTTCGTCGTCGTTGATATCCGCGTTCGTATACTCGCCTTGGCGTGCGGCGTTAGTGAAGGGTGCTTATTAATTTAAGTTGAACCTCTCTTGATTTCCCTCCAGTTACGTCCTCGGACCCAAGGATAGGGCGCTTGGTAATTTATTACCATTCGTCTGAGGACCCTTGTGAGGTGACCCCGAGACGAGGGATTCAAGGAAGGGGCAATTTATTTTAATTTGTGGTACCTTATAGAGACGTCGTAGAGGATGAGTACGGAGGAGGCGAACGTGGAGGCCGGTAATTTGCGCGCCCTAGAGGAGGATCTCGTGGCTCGACATTCTCGTGGTGAGATTAGTGATATCGAATACGAGTTAATGTTGGAGGGATTGCGCTCGCATCGGCGTCGTGAGCACCCTTCGCCACGTGTAGAGAATGTTGAGCAAGCTGCGGGAGGTACTAGTGCGTGGGATATGGCTGTCGATGGCGGAAATAGCGATGACGAGGAGCTTGATGGGTTGATGTCGCGTGGGGTTCTGCGAGGACCAACTCGGTTTAGTACGGCTAGCGTCAGCGGTGTACAGGAGCGTGTTCATCGTGCAGCAGCGTCACGAGAGCATGCGAATGTAGGACGGCGGAGCGTTGCTGGAGGAGGAAATGCGGAAGAGTACGATAGTGAGGCTATGCCGGGCGTTACCCCGATTGGATCGATGTCGAGGGACGAGGGAATAGCCCCCAACTATGGCTACTTCATATTCACTCCAGACAAGATCGTTGTCCCTAGGCCGTTAGAAGGACGTCACGACCTGTCGACGTGGACAGAAACAATCGAGCCGCAAAATACTGCTTCCAGATCTGCTAAGTGCTGCTGCTTGTCGCGACTGTAGACGAGGATGTCGTCGAGGTAAACTATCACGCATTTATCTAAAAGTGGCCTAAACGCCTCGTTCATGGTCATCTGAAATGTCGCTGGTGCGTTGGTCAGCCCGAAAGGCATCACGGTGTACTCGAATGACCAGTATCTAGTCCGGAAAGCTGTTTTGGCGCAGTCCGATGGTTCGACCCTAATCTGATGGTAACCTCCCCGTAGATCTATTTTCGAAAAAACCCGTGCTGTTCGCAGTTGGTCGATCAGTTTGTCGGCGCGGGGAATGGGGTACCGCGACTTGACTGTTACCCTGTTGAGCGCTCGGTAATCGATGCACATGCGAAACCCTCCGTCTTTTTTTGGCGTGAACAGTATCGGTGCGGCGAACGGTGACGAGCTCGGTCGGATGCATTTCTTCTCTAACAAGTAATCTAACTGCTTCCTCAGTTCGTCGAGCTCGGGCTGTGTCAGTCTGAACTGGCGCTGTACAGTTGGCTGTGCCCCTGGTTCTAATTCTATTCGGTGGTCATGTGCGCGCTGAGGTGGCAGCCCTTCCGGTAAGTCGTCGGGGAAAATCCCGGGGTATCGTTTCAACAGTTCCTGTAGTTCGGGCGGTACCGCTGCCAGCAGTTTCTTGAAATCACTTGGCTGCTCTGCTCCCTCTACTACTGCAATGTCTACTGCGTACACGTCAGCTCCAGCAGCGACAGCTCGTTTCATAGTGACGGTTTGAGATCGCTCAGCTAAAACGATTCTTAGATGGCACCACCCCCATTCCACCTGCGCGTGCACTTGCGCATCTCTCCCAGTTCCGCGCGATGCAGTTGCTGACGTTCACCACCATTTCCCGATGCTGCTCCCCAACCGTACAGATCGCCCTTAAGGCGAGTTGCATGAAGGTAGATGCCGGCTATCAGGCATGGCAGTTTATTATGCGCACGTACATGGCGAAGGACGATCTGTACATCGGTCAGTTAGAGCAGGCGCTCACTAACCTCGAGATGGGAGAGCACGAGTCCGCTACGTCCTATTGCAACCGTGCGCAGCAGATCCTAGTGAACCTGAGGATGGCCGGCGTAGATTACTCGCAGGCGTCGTACATCACTCACGTTGTGAAGGGGTTGCCGCAGCAGTACAACCTCTTACGCAGGATGCTGAAGTTGCCGCAGGTGCGCAAGGAGTTGGACGAGGACACCCTCGCTAGCTACATCATCGAGGAGGAGTGTACGCTGGCGGCGGAGGGACGAAAGGACCAATTCCTTCCCCAGGCTAACCAGGTCTTTACCAAGAAGGGTAAGCCCCAATTCCAGTAGACTTCATTCCCTTCCCCTCCCACTACGGCACAGCAGCAGCAGCCTAAGAATAGGGGTGGGGCTGGTGGGGGAGGGGAGAAGTGGAAAGGGGGTAAAATGGCCAGCCGAAGGGGGGGAAAGGGGGCTTCAAGGGAAAGTGCTATGTGTGTGGACAGACAGGGCATGTTGCTAAGCACTATCAGAAGCGGGCGGATAAGGAGGCAGACTCTGGTGGAGAGGGTTCTGGAGGTAGCAGCGGAAAGGGGGGTGATGGCTCTAAGGGGAGCGGGCAGTCATCATGTGCGATGGTGAAGCCCGTTGTGGAGCAGACTCCTCTCGTTGTGCTGGAGCCTGAGGCCGGAGAAGGCTTACAGGTTGTTGCAGCTGCTGTAAAGGCGAACCCGAGTGTCGTGCTACTTGATAGCGGATGCTCCCACCATCTCATGGGAGATCGTTCTGCCTTTGTAGAGATGAGCAGCGGCGGCAGTATTAAACAGGTTACCGGCTTCAACGGCGCCCTTCAGGAGGTGCAGGGGCGAAGCATATTCGCTCTTCTTGGAGAGGGGGGCAGGCGTGTCTTGGTGCCGGACGTGCTGTACGTACCAGGAGTGCAGGCGAGTCTTCTCTCTGCTGGGCAGCTGCGTGATAGTGGTGTGCAGCTGCTGGATGCCGGGGATGTGACTTTGCTGCAGGCACCAGATGGATCGCTCCTTGGTCGTGCGGAGTTCAAGGGGCGTGTTCTCTGCACGAACTTCCAGCCGTGTTCGACGCAGCAGCAGGAAGGCGAAACGGTGGCACTTCGTACCTTGGCGACGGGCGTGCGGCCTAAGGGGGACCTGTGGCATGCGCGTATGGCACACGTTGGTATTGATGCCATCAAGCTCACGGGTCAGTGAAGGGCTTGGATTTGGAGAAGGGGGGCAAGTCAGGCATACCTTGTGTCTCCTGTGTTGGGGGAAAGATCACTCGTCATACCTTTCCTTCTGTGGGAGAGGAGGAGGATGAGTTGCTCGGGGTGGTGCATGGTGACCTGTGTGGCCCTTTCCGTGAAGCAGCTAAGGACGGCAGCCGCTACTTCTTGGTGCTGAAGGATCGCAAGACGCGATATGTCTGGGCCTACCCTTTGGCCCAGAAGAGTGATGCGCTGGCGGCGTTCCAGAAGTGGCTCCCGATGGCAGAGCGACAGTGCAAGACCACGGTGCAAGCGCTGCGCACTGATCGGGGTGGCGAGTTCCTGGGGCACGACTTCACGCTCTTCCTCGACGGCAAAGGCATCATCCATGACCTCACATGCCCGTACACGCCGGAGCAGAACGGGATGGCCGAGAGGGAGATGCGCAGCATTGTGGAGGCGGTGCGGACGATGTTGCTGCACATGGGTGTGCAGCATCACTGGTGGCACCTGGCGTTGGCGCAGGCCGTCTGGGTGCGCAACCGCGTGGAGCACGCCTCACTACCCTCTGGTGTGACGCCATACGAGCTCGCCTTCCGACGCAAACCTGATGTCAGTATGGTGCGTGTTTTGGGGTGCATGCTGCAGTACATGGTACCACAGTCGCAGCGTGGGGGGAAGCTGGTGCCTAAGGCTCGCTGGGGGTTGCACTTGGGTGTGTCAGCTGCGAGCAAGGGCTGGGCCGTGCTGGACTTGGAGTCCAACCGCCTCATCACCACTGTGGAAGCTGTGTTTTATGAGACCATGTCCCTGGCAGTGCGCCACTGCGTCACTCCACTCGCATCACTCGTGGTATCCCGCCTCTTAAGTATGCTTGGGCTTTAGTGGTTGAGCCAGCGGGATTAGATGACGAGGAGGAGGACGAGGAGTGGACAGACCTGGACCCTGACGTGGTGGCTGACCCTGAGAGGCAGTGGGATATAGCGAAGATGACAGTGAAGGAGGCCTTAGGCTGCTGGAAGGGCGACAAGGTGAAGGAGGCGATGGATGAGGAGATGCGGAGCTTGATTGAGCAGGGGACGTGGAAGTTGGTTCCGCGTCCGCCAGGGGTGAATGTGATGAAGAACCGTTGGATTTTGAACACCAAGTTCCGACCGGATGGGATAGTGGAGCGTGAGAAGGCGAGGCTGGTGGTGAAGGGGTTCACGCAGGTGGCAGGGGTGGACTATGAGGAGACGTACGCCCCTGTAGGAAGCTATGTGACGGCACGTGTGCTTCTGGCAATTGCAGCTGCACTTGATTTGGACCTGATGCAGCTGGATGTGAAGAACGCGTTCCTCCATGGCATGCTGGACCGAGACCTTTACATGGAGCAGCCGAGCTACTACGAGGATGGGACTCCTCGTGTCTGTAAGTTGGTGAAGAGTCTGTATGGGCTCAAGCAGAGCCTGATGCTATGGTATGAGGCCTTGGATGGGGTGCTGCTTGGGGCTGGATGGAAGAAGAGTAAGGTGGATGAGGCTCTGTATTTCAAGAGTGATGCTGAGGGGGAGATGTGCTGGCTGCTGGTGTATGTGGATGACTTGCTTGCTGCCAGCCGCATTCAGAGCATGGTAGGGGAACTGCGTGACCTGCTGCAGAGTGCCTTTCAGCTGCGGGAGATTAGCCCCGTGGAGAAATATCTGGGGTTGCAGCTGATTCGGGACAGGCCTACGAGGAGGCTGTGGCTGCACCAGGGGGCCTATGTGGACAAGGTCCATAGGCGCTTCTTTGACGGGGAGCAGCCGCTGCGAGTGCCTCGCACCCCTCTTTCCTCTGACCCTTTCAGTGTGCAGACCTTCGAGGATGTGGGATGGCAGTCTCGCCAGGAGGAGGAGTACAGGCAGAAGGTAGGATCCTTGCAGTTCGCGGCCTGTACCACCCGTCCCGACATCTCGTTCGCCTGCAGCAAGCTGGGGTCGGGCCAGACTGTGCGGAGTGATCAGCACTGGAAGGAGTTGGACCGGTGCTTGGCGTACTTGGTGGGGAGCAGGGATGTGGCGCTGGAGTTTGGTGGGGGGCCGGAGTCCTTGGAGCTGGTGGGCTACGCCGATGCTGATGATGCGGGAGACAAGCAGAACAGGACCAGCACTGGTGGCTACATCTTCGTGCTCGGGGGTGCTGTTGTCTCTTGGGCGAGCCAGAGGATTCGTTGCGCCACCCTCTCCTCCACTGAGTCTGAGTATGTTGCTGCTGTGGAGGCTGGGAAGGAGGCGCGCAGGCTGCGCTTCCTGCTGGCAGAGTTTCAACTGCTGAGGAGTGAGGAGCCCACTACTCTCTTTGTGTACAACTCCTCTGCCATTTCAGTGGCAGGTGGCATGGGGCTCAAGGGGAGCCTCAAGCACATGGAGCGTCGTCACATGTGGCTGCAGCACATGGTCAAGCGCAAGAAGCTGCAGCTGCAGTACATCCCTACAAGCGAGCAGCCTGCTGACTACCTCACGAAGGCATTGCATTTCCCCGCCTTCAGTCGTTGCTTCGAGGCTGTGGGGCAGGTGAGGCTCTCGAGCGAGGGGAGTGAGACCTAGACACTCCATGATGTGGATGGTGCCATGGCCTATCCATGGCTGGTGCGGTACGTGTTTGCACTTTGAGAGTGCTTCGTTTGTGTGTGTTTCCCTTTGTTTTGGCGTGTAAGCGTGTATGCATGCCCTGTGATTATAAAGGGCCTTGCTGTAGTATGGCAGGGGAGTGTTAGAGGGCCCTACGACAGCAAGGGCCCTCGACGACCGTTTGACTTGGCAGGTCGACTATGAAAGACCAAGACGAGCATTCCAGCACCGACCCTATGATTTGGCGATGGTTGCGTAGTGACGCGATGTGACAACGGCAGCACTAAACAGTCATTGCTGGGGTGGTGTTAGTCTAGGGAAATCGTGGGCATGCTTCTTGGGTGGTCTTGGTGGTTGTGGGTGATTCTCTGTGAGTCTCGCCATTTCTAGTTGTGCTGGGAGAATTGGCGAGCTCGGCATTGACTTCCCTGCTGAGTTGGGTTGGGAAGTTGACGAGGCGCGTTCGTGTTGGAATTAAGGTTAATTCGGGTTGCTCCAATAAACATATGTAGTGATACATCTACACTATAGTAGTGTAGAATACATTGGTTGGGTTGGGAGAACTTGTGGTGTACACTCTATAGAGTGGGCCACCTCCCAAACCCTATAGGTTAGGGTTCTCTCTTGTTGGAACTTCACTTCTTGGTAACCACTTTGGTTCTAGCATGGTTCATGCCCAAGTTGGCTCCTAAGATTCCTAGGCTTTAGGAGGAGGTTCTAAGACTACTATAGCTTCCGCTAGTAGCTTAGACCATTCTAACAGTTCGCTCACCCACACACCACTTTCGTGGGGTTGGGTTACTGCGAAGTGCCACGCCAACTTTGTGAAACCTTCCCGTAGCCTATATCTAGTTGTGTGTTTACTTTTGTATTCATATATTTGATATTGCAATTCTACTTGGCCTGAATGCTACTTCAATCCTCACTAAGTCCTCAGAGGCAAACTGTACCGAAACTCTACCAAGTTGCTGGCGCAACATAATTCTCATAGCAGAAACTCTCTCGTTATCGCTACGCTCTCTAATATATTCCTTTGTTATGTGGTGTTCGTGTAGCCTGTCTAACCTGTGGAATCTTGTTCACCAAACGAACATTTCGTTGGGTAGTTTTCGAACGTGGGCTTTTCTCATTGACTTTGGTTGTTTCGGGTACAAGAATGTACACCCGGAGGACGAAAGCTTGACACCCAGCAGTACTTTCTGATTGAAGCAACCGATGCCCTGTCAGAATATGCAAGATGCATCCGCAATGACAACGTCGCGTCGCGTCGCCATTCTTCTCGTCGCATCCATACTCTCCCTCGCCTCACCGTCCTCGGCTGTCGTAACAATCAACCCCTCGCAAGGTCGGTCGCGGTGCTGCCTCTTGCCTTGCACGTACGAATACTACTTTCGGGAATCTAACCCGCAGTACATTTTACGCTACTCCGCCGCCTATCCGCGCACACCAGCCTTTCACTCTTTTGCGTCTTTCTCAATGATGCGTGGGTCACGCCGCTGCGTCTCTCAGCTTCCTCAGCAAGGCTTCCCACTCGACACTCAGGGGCGTGTTTTCTCCCTGACTCCACACACTTTTATAAAGCAATGGGGAAGTACGGTCAGACAAGCAGTGCTTTGGGATAGGAAAGCCCGGGGAAAGAACACGTCCCTGGAATCCACACTCTCAAACAACTTTCCTATCCCCAAAAGCCGCACTGCCATTGGTGAATGCTTTTCAACCCGCGTACTTCCCCATGCTACCCTCTCCGCCTGTGTATCCATCGTCATCCACTGCCGCCGCCTCTCCTCCGTGCCTTCTCTCCTCCCGCTTTTCGCCTCCTAATCCTGCTCTCCCCTCCTCCTCCCAATCCTGCTCCCCTGCTCCTCACAATTCTGCTCCCCCCTGCTCCTCCCAACCCACCTCCTTTCCCCTCCCCTCTGCTTCTGTCCCCCGCAGCGGCGGTGCTGGCGGAGTGTCAGGGGCAGTGGCAGGCGCAGCTGCGCGGATGGAGCAAGGGGGGGGACTGCGCACAGGTGGAGGGCGTGCGCTGCAATGCGGCTGGCTTCATCGTCTCCCTGTGCGTGGGCAGGAGGGGTTCGGAGGGGGGGGGAGGTTATGGGGGTTCGGAGGGGGGGGGAGGTTATGGGGGTTCGGAGGGGGGGGGAGGTTATGGGGGTGAGGAGGGGGACGGGACTGCTCACAGGTGGAGGGCGTGCGCTGCAATGCGGCTGGCTTCATCGTCTCCCCGTGCGTGTCGCGTGCCCATACCGAGTTCACTTTGAGAACTCTAGAAAAAAGGGGGAGAGAGGGGGGCCGGGACTGCGAACAGGTGGAGAGCGCGCGCTGCAATAACTGTGAGTAGCACGTAGGCCATTCTACAGGAAAATCCACTGACTTAGCGGTGAGTTACAATTTCCTTACAAGGTCATATAATGGTACACACGTGACACGCATGGTGATGGTAGGATGGACTTTTGAGGCGCCTCAATACTCTTTAAACGCTGGGTTCGTTAGAAGCTGAGGTGTGTGTTGAGTACATGCATGGTACCGGTGAGTTTCAACTTCCTTTACAAGGTCATAGTACACGCACATGGTGATGGTAGGATGGATGGTGGTGCAGGCTCACAGTCAATCAGCTCACTACTGGAGCTCTGGCTCTGGCTGCTGTGCTGTGCTGCCACGAGATGCCGTGACATGACATGACATTGCATCTGTTCCCCCTCTTTCTCCCCATCTGACTGGCATGGCAGAACTCTCAGTTTCAATAGTTTATCAGGCTCAATCCCAGAAGGCATTGCTGATCTGGCTGTTCTCTCTATCCTGTAAGCTTCCATGTCTCACCTTGTCCATCGACCATGCCATGCTATACATACCACATGCAAGAAGCCACTTACCCAAAAAAGGTTGGGCCCGTTGAAAAACAAACTTGAACTTTTTCTTCCAGGTTGTGTTTCCGCGCTGAAAACACGCTCCCTTAACCAACATGACTCTTTTCATCCCCCAAACACGCTCCCATAACCAACATGACTCTTTTCATCCCCCAAACACGCTCCCAAACAAACCCACCTGACCCTAGCTAGTGTTGAACCTAGGTTGACCTGTTGGTGCAACCCTACGGTTTGCACTCGGCTTGTTGTCCGTGTGCGTGAATATGTGTGTGTATGGAATGGTATGAGGGCATGGGATAATATATATTTCATGCTTATAATTGTGTGTGAATGTTGAGTCATGATGTCGAGTGTGTGTGTCGAGTCAATAGCGAGTTATCGCTAGACGCGTGTTACGCGGTCGTTTGTGTCTCGCGCGCGGTTTCTATTTTGTCGTGCGCGGTTTCTATTTTGTCCTGTGTCGAACGTTCGGCGTGTCGCAGGTGTGTGCAGCAGACCCATCAAGAACTCAAGGATGAGTTTGTGATGAAGAGCCCGAGCCTTGGTGTCAAGCCTCAAGTGATTTCGAAGCTCGCCAAAAAAGGGTACACCTCAAGATATTGAAGATAGTTACATTACTTTGTGTAGTGTAACATTTCACTTGGTGTAGGCCCTAGTGAAGGGTAGTTTCGAGACCCTTCGTGGTTGGGGACAGTGTGGCACTGTTCCACATCACTGTACCTCGGCTCTTGGGGTTTGTAGGAGCTGGGAGTCATTCCCAACTCGTAACTCTTCCTATCTTGTGTTCTAAGACTATAGTGGCTGCCATAGTACCGTTCGTTCAAACCGACGCTGTGTCGTCAATTCTTTATCAAATCGTGCAATCTAAATTGCTAATTGTAGACGACGTGAAGACGCTCCAGATCCAATTTGAATCAGGTCATTTGCAGCTGTGAGCAGAACGCTATCAACGTTTGAAGCCGCTGTGCAGAAATCCGTCTGTGCTCTCTATCTTTCGTTTTAGGCACATTCAAGCCTATTGTGACTATAACATGACCCTAGCTAGTGTTGAACCTAGGTTGACCCTAGCGTGGACCCTAGTCTTCAGCTGGTGAAGGAGTGCCACCTCTTCCCCCTCTCCTCACCCACCTGATCTCCAAGTTTTTTACCAGCCCGTGTTTTTTTTTGGCCTGCCCGCCCGAGCGTCAAATTGGGGCGGGGTCAACAGATTCACTCAGAGGGCGTCAAGGGTCTTGACTCTTGACCCTAGCGTTTTGACGTCAGCGTCAAAACGCTTGTCCTGTCAATTTCATCTCAGCTGAAGACTTTGCGGCTGGTTAGAAACGCCAGATGTTGGGGGTCTCAACTCTACTCGTTGGTGACATCCGACATCGAGCAAATGCCAGATTCTCCGGGTGCACTGAATGACAGCTATTTGGCATGGAGGAGAACATAACTTGTTGCTGCGTTGCTTGTGCACTGCTCTGTATAACCTCGTGTATACACCTTGTTGTGCCCTGACCGGCACGCATTCGCCATAGAGGAGGAGACGCACCTAGTCTCTGTGTTGCTTGTGCACTGCTCCTTATAACCTTGTGCCCGCGCCACTTGCTGCCCATACGCCCCTCCCCTTGTTGTGCCTGGATAGATCTATTCACAAGAACAAAATCAGTGGCGCAATGCCCTCATCCATCGTCCGCCTCACCAATCTCACCTTGTTGTGAGAACTATTCTCCATAACTGCCAAGTTTCTTTCTGTATGTGATACCTTTTGAGAGCTCAAGATTAGAAGAGCCATTGCCCTGACTCTACCCACCCCCACCCCCTCCTGCATCATGACGCTCATACCCACCGCATTACGCTCTACTTTGCTATAGATCCTCACTGATCTCACTCAAATCAGAGTGAGCGTAATGCGGTGAGGAGCGTAAAGAACATTTCGAGCATAGTAATCGAACCTGATGGGATGGGCGTCCCTAGTAGTAGCCAGTCTGCAATGCCAATGCACAATGCTGGAAAGCGCGAGATGAGAGCGAGTGGTAGCAGGAAAGAGAAAGGCATTCGTGCTGCTCATGCTCATGCCGAGTGAGCCAATGTTGCAGTGGTCTGTTTCTGCTGCAATTGTCTGTCTCTGTTGCTTGTGCCCTTACGCCTGCATCAACTGCTTCTCGTGTGCCCCACGTTGCGTCTAAATAGGAATGTTGGAACCAACAAGCTAGAGGGCACAATCCCTTCGGCCATATTCCACCTCACCAGGCTCGCCTTCTTGTGAGTATCTCCACCGCTGCCATTTTGCAGATCTGTGTTTCTGTGTGATTCCTTCGAGGACGTCCAATTCACGGTTCAGTCAGTGCAGTGCTCATGAAGAAGGGCAGCAGTGGGAAGAAACGTACGATCAAAGAGGCGATATAGTCACTTGATGCGTTCCTTCAACGACCTCCTCCAACAAGTCACGGTACCCTGGCTGGGAGCCAGGGGCCTTTTCAGGCGCCTCAGAAGTCACAGTAATCTGGTGGGGTTCAGGCGCCTTAAAGAGGCGCCTAGAAAATCACAGTACCCTGGGGGCCGGGGGGGCGCCACCAAGTGGAGTTCAATCACCCCCCCAGCAGGAATCTGGCCTTCCTCCCTAGCTTATTGTGCCTCGTGCCCGGCCCTAGAGTCCACAAAGGTTGAATGTGGTCACAGAAGTTGAATATGTGCGCAGAAGCTTAATATGTCCACTGTTTGATTGCTGAAGAAATCGTTACACTTTTTGACATAGGGCTACTTGGCCAGTAGGCAGGCTGGGATAAGATGAGACGGGCGGGTCATTCAGTGAGGCACATAGAGCGTGTTGCTGGTTTGGCGAAAGTGACTGACAGTTGGACTGCCCGACCCCTCTGAAATGTGTCGGAAATTGTGTGCCCACGTCCAAATGCAAGCCTGACTCCCACCGAAAATGACCTTCCAACGCCATGCTTCATTTTGTTTCATAACTCACCCGTGCTGTGCGTCTTGTGTGGGGCACACATGGCAGGGACCTTCGATGGAATTTGTTCTCTGGCTCCATCCCAACAGCAATTTCTCGCCTCTCTCTCCTTTCCTACCTGTAAGCACGTGTCTCCCTGCACAACATATAAGGACAGGGACAAGCCATTGCTCAGTCCTTGCTACTTACGTGCAGCTCCCCAGCACCCAGTCTCTGCCTCCAAACCATGTTATGTGGGACAGTGGGAGTGGGATGTCACATTTCAAATATCACCTTGGTATCAGCACTATGGTGTGTGTGGGATGGCTCGGGCGCGGCTTGGCTCTGAACCATGTTATGTGGGAGTGGGGTATCACATTTCAAAGATCGCCTTGGTATCAATACTATGGTATCAATACTATGGTATCAATACTATGGTATCAATACTATGGTATCAATACTATGGTATCAATACTATGGTATCAATACTATGGTATCAATACTATGGTATCAATACTATGGTATCAATACTATGGTATCAGCTTGCACCCGGGCAAGCCAAGCTACCTCCCTTTCGAGCCAAACCGTGCCCGAACCGAGTTTTACCGCCGAGCCAAAGCTCACTTTGAGCCGAACCTAACCTATCCAGCCGAGGAGGGGCTGCGCCCGGCTTGGTAAAGGTCTCGCCTCACCTGAGTGTTGGTTGTCACCGTCACGGGCTCAGATTTCCTCCTTGCATTCCCTTGGCGCATGGCTGGCTGAGGTGGTTTCGATGTTAGTGATGCCTGCCAGCTGTGAGAGCGCCAGTTGAAAGGGGGCATTGGGCTGGACAGAGCTTCATGGAGCTGGCATTCTTGCCAAATGGGCAATGGTGCTCTCACTGGACTGCTCTCACTGGACTGCTCTCACTGGACTGCTCTCACTGGACTGCTCTCACTGGACTGCTCTCACTGGACTGCCCTCACTGGACTGCTCTCACTGGACTGCCCTTTTAAGGCGCCTCAAAGACATTGCTATAGAGGCAATTGTGTTCTCACTAGACTGGATCCAAGAATCCTGAGTGAGTTCTGAACTAGTGGGGTAGTTATAGTGGGGGCAGGAGGAGCGGGGCAAGCAAGGGTGTGATGGTTGCTTGAGATTTCGACGCGGGCGGTTCTTGCTGTCACTGGCCTCAACAAGCCATTCCAGTAGGGGCTCATGGCGTGCTTTCAGGTTTGCTCACAGGTTTGCTCACAGGTTTGCTCATGGGTGTGCCTAGCCTGGTTCACATCCCAGTGAAGATGGTGCCAGATCAGATCAGATCAGATCAGATCAGATCAGATCATATCGTATCGTATCGTATCGTATTGTATCGTATCGTATCGTATCATGGCACGCAGACCTGATAGAATGGGCAGGACCGAAACAGAGGTCAATCAAGGGTAATGGGGTCAGCCAGGAGACACACGCTTTTGTCATTAACCATGGCAGGCAGCGAAGGAGATTCATCACTTGTGCCTTGTGCCTTGCTTGTCGTTCCTTGCTCCCCATATGCTGTGTAGGTCTCTTGGCGGTAACAGACTCACCGGCACAATCCCTTCATCCATCTTCCAACTCACCAAACTTGCCTTGTTGTGAGTCCACTCTTCTAGTCCACCTATCTAGTTCCTGTTCCCGTTTGAGTGGTGCACATCTAGGGACCCCTGAACCGAAACACAGTACCCATAGCCCAGGCTTCACCCACTCCTCCGCCCTTGTCATTCTTCGACTAGCCTCCCTTTTCTGTTCACGCATTTTCATTATTGAGGGCCGAGTCACAAGCCTAGGGTGGTTCATTGCCTGGTGGGTCCTCGGGTGGGCTCTCTCATAACAAACGAGTCAAACGCCTGGGAACGTGGCGATGGCTTGTGTCACCAGCCGTGATTGAGTCTGTTCTTTTGGATAAGCCTAAGTCCCTCACCTCACCAGGGAATTCCCAGCTCTTTTTCACGAAAAAGTTCTGCCAAGTGGTGAAAACAAATGTGGTGCTTTACGCAGAAGCAGCTGCTCTGAGAATGCAATGCCCCCTGATGAGAAAGAGAACGTGTTGCGCCTGTGCATGAAGGTTGAGCTGAATAAATAATGGAAGAAGAAGTGGTTTGAGTTGCCTTCTCTCACCCACCCTCTTAAACCGTCGTTCCATACCACTTCTATCATCTCACACTGAGCCCACAGTTCACATTTCTTGTTATTTCCATCCCCATCTGTGCCCTGTGCTTTACACCGTGTGCTGAAACCGTGTGCTTGATACCGCGTGCATGACACCATGACACGCATGGCAGAGAGCTCCGCTGGAATCGGCTGTCAGGCTCCATTCCCGCAGCAATCTCTCATCTGGCTGCCCTCTCACACCTGTAAGTAGGCGACATTCACTCTCAGCCTGGCCAACACAGGCGCGCCCTGATCCACACTGATCCCAACACTTCAACCACTCGACTGCTTGCAGTTGCAGAGCCCATGGTGGGTCGCTGGTTATGCAGAGCCAATGGTGGGCCGTTGATTTTGCAGAGCCCATGGTGGGCCGTTGATTATGCAGAGCCCATGGTGGGCCGTTGATTATGCAGAGCCCATGGTGGGCCGTTGATTATGCAGAGCCCATGGTGGGCCGTTGATTATGCAGAGCCCATGGTGGGCCATTGATTATGCAGAGCCCATGGTGGGCCGTTGATTATTCAGAGCCCATGGTGGGCCGTTGATTATTCAGAGCCCATGGTGGCCCGTTGATGGTGCAGAGCCAATGGCTGGCTGCGTCTGCACCGTCACCTCTGGGTGTGCTCTGAGCCAGGCCCTTGCTCATGCATGTCGTCTCCATTCTCCTCTTCTTCCGATCAGCTCTTATGCACACCGTCCTTTGCCCCTTGACGTTTATGCACACCGTATTCCGAATTCCCCATGCTTTATGCCCCCCATTTTGCCCCTGCACCCCCCTCTCCCTTCCCCCCAACTCTCCCATTGCGTTTTCCCGTGCCCGGGTTATTTTTTAGCCTGCCTGACCTAGTGTCAGACCAACGGTTCTTGACCCACCTAAACTAGAGTGCAGCGTCCAGAAGCTAGCATCCGAAATGTTGGATGCTTCATTGGTAACTCCGCCACAAACCATGGCAGGGGATGGTATGCTGATGGTGTGCCCACATGGCATGACATGGTGATGGTGTGTCCACATGGCATTTGATGGTGATCGTGTGTCCACGTGGCATTGCATGGTGATGGATGGTGTGCCCACATGGCATGGCATGGTGATGGTGTGTCAACAGAGACCTCAGCTTAAACATCAAAGTCACGGGCTCCATTCCCCTCCAGATGCAGCGCCTCACCAAGCTGCAATCTCTGTGAGTGAGCCTCTGTTTCCCCTCTCACCACATTCCACTTTGACTCACCATTGACTGCCCGTAAAGTTCCCCTTTCTGTGAAGGTGATGATCCGTAATTGTGTGTGTGCATCTTCGCTGGTGTATGTGTGTGTATGTGTGCACGCGTGCCATGTGTGTCATGTGTGGGTGTGTGAGTGCGTGGATATGTGCGTGTGTGTTTGCGTGCATGCATGGGTGTGCGCTTGCGCACATGCGAGTGTGGATGTGTGTGAGTGTGTGTGTTGTGTGTGCGTCGTGTGTGCATTATGTGTGCGTTTGTGTCCATGCGCGCGGGTGTGTGCGTGCGTGCATGTGTGTGTGTGTTTGTGTGTGTGTGAGTGTGTGTGTGTGTTTGTGTGTGTGTGTGTGTGTGTGAGTGTGTGTGTGTGTGTGTGTGTGTGTGTGAGTGTGTGTGTGTGTGATGCTACATATGTGTGTGATGCTACATATGTGTGTGATGCTACATATGTGTGTGATGCTACATATGTGTGTGATGCTACATATGTGTGTGCAGATACCTCAGCTATATGAGTCTGTCAGGTCCCTTCCCATCCTGGATATCGGGTCGCACCAATCTCAGAAGATTGTATGATTATCTGTGCTCTTTTTCACTCACCCATGGTCACAGACAAAGATATTAGCGTCCTTTTCCCCTCCTGGCCGTGCTCCACACCCCCCCAATGTATCTCTCGTTGAAGAGAAGCTGCAGCCTGCACATCCATTAGACTTGGATTCTGTTTTTGAGGCGCCTCAGAAATAGTCCCCTCCCAGCCGTGCTCCACCCCCCCCCAATGTATCACTTGTGGAAGATAAGCGGCATATTTGTTACACTTGGATTCTGTGTTCCAGCGTCCTTTTATGAAGCTAGTGTAGGTTGGTTAGGTGTAAAGTGTTTCATCCCCAACTTATCCAACCTAATCCATCCAGTTTTTCCTCGGTTCGGATGAAACCCCTTAGGACTTCCCCACTAGTCCCCTGATGCCTTCCATCCCTTCTAGATTCGTCTTACACCTCCATCCCCCCTTATTTATGCAAAGAGCAACAATGTGCCCAGCCCAATATATGTACTCCTCAGCATTGACTTGGTGTTCTTGGTAAATGGGGAGCAACTGTGCGCATCAGAATCTGTGTTCACCCATATTGTGCAACTGTGCCCCTTGTCCTTGTGCAACTGTCCATTCCACTTACGTCATTGTGCATGTGTGGCTTGTTGCAGAGAGGCCGCGCACAACAGCATCAGTGGCAGCATACCAGAGTCCATTGGCAGCACCATCCACCTTGAAGTCTTGTAAAGCCACCAACCTTCTGGTTTTGTAACTCATGAATCGTCAAGTTTTGTAAACCATCGGTCTTCATGTTTTGTGAACCATCAAACTTCAAGCCCCTTTAATTTGTCCGACCCCTTCATGTCCTCATGCTATCACATGCCATGCCTTCACATGTACTCATACCATCACATGCACTCATACCATCACATGTACTCATCATACCATCACATGTACTCATACCATCACATGCACTCATGCCATCACATGTGCTCATGCTATCGCATGCCATGACATCACATGCGCTCATGCCATCACATGCGCTCATGCCATCACATGCCATGAATTCACATGCACCCAAGCCATCACATGTCCTCATGCCATTACATGCACTCATGCCATCACATGCACTCATGCCATCACATGCACTCATGCCATCACATGCACTCATGCCATCACATGCACTCATGCCATCACGTGCACTCATGCCATTACATGCACTCATGCCATCACATGCACTCATGCCATCACATGCACTCATGCCATCACATGCACTCATGCCATCACATGCACTCGAGCCATCACATCCCACTCATGCCTATCATCCAGTCTGCACCTGCACCCTATCCCTACTGCACCCTATCCCTACTGCACCCTATCCCTACTGCACCCTATCCCTACCCACTTATTTATACCGATCCCTGTCCATCACTGCACCCTATCCTAGGCATGGACAGGCAGGCGAGCCCAGTCCGGCCCGAGTCGAGTTGGTTTGACTTTGTCCGCGGCTGGACAGGGAATTTCAGCAGGTTGACCCGGGTCGGGCCAAACCGGGTTTAATCCAGCGAATTGGCAGTTCAACGTTTTTGGGGCTTGTCAAATGATGAATCGGGCCGGTTCGCCTTGAAGTGCCGCCACCTGACGCAAGCCTTGCGTCAAATTTTGCGAGGGTGCTTGTATGGGCACGCGATGAAAATCTGAAGCTCATAGTTTAGCTCCAGCTTTTCTATTTCTGGTTAGCCTACTCCCCAGCCTCATTCTTCACCAACCTCCCTGTCTTCTCCGTGGCTGGTTTCCATTTCCAATAGTTAGTGAAAATAACATGTCCAGTCTACGCTCATCCCTCCTGCCCTGCCCTATCCATCACTGCACCCCATCCCTTGTCCCACACCTCTCACTCGCGCACCCCCATCCAACCCTCCGGCACCCTGTCCGCCCCTGTGCACCCCTATCCGCCCCTGTGCACCCCTCACTGCATGCAACAGCTCTGTGTGGAAGAACAACCTGTCTTCTCCGTGGCTGGTTTCCATTTCCAATAGTTAGTGAAAATAACATGTCCAGTCTACGCTCATCCCTGCCCTGCCCTATCCATCACTGCACCCCATCCCTTGTCCCACACCTCTCACTCGCGCACCCCCATCCAACCCTCCGGCACCCTGTCTGCCCCTGTGCACCCCTATCCGCCCCTGTGCACCCCTCACTGCATGCAACAGCTCTGTGTGGAAGAACAACCTGTCAGGCAGCATTCCCGAGTCCATAGGCAGCCTCACCAAGCTCAGCAGCCTGTCAGTCTCTCACCACCAGCTGCCCTTGCAGATCATGCTGCTTTGGGGGCGCCTAACCATTGCAAGAGCTTATCTGCTGTGCCAGCCCATCAGCAGCCTCACAAGCTCAGCAGCGTGGCAGTACCTCCATTGTCGAAACCCCTCACCATAGGCAGGCTTTGAGACTTCTGAGAGCTGTCAAATAAATCTCACATGACACGTCTCAAATAGGCATGCGCAACAATCCGAACCCTTGCTGTTGTTTTTTCTCCTTTTTGCCACGGCAGGTTAGGTGTATGTATCTGCCAAATATTCTCTAGAAGGATGCGTGCTTTAAGGCTGGAACCACAATCGTAGCTAAGTATTTTTGTTATGAAAGTTCTGGTCGCACCGAACCCGGACAAATTCTTACCGAAGCGGCTCTGGTTCGGTTCAAGTTGGCTCGGTTCGACCCATAACATAAGGGTCGAACCTCGAACTGGCAAACTGGCAAACTGGTTCGAGTTCGAGAGCCTAAAACCAGAACTGGTTCGGTTTGGTTATTTGCTCTTGCCTAGTCTCAAACACAGCCTGTCAGTATGTATTTTCTTTCAACGCCACCCTCTCACTGCAGGTTAACCTTGCAGCTGATGCAGGGAGGGAAGAGGGGCAGCAGCACACTTTTTGACACTATATTTTCTCGTGTTAGGCGCTTCAGAATTTGTTTCTCTTCTCACAGTAGCACATGACCAGAGGGGCAGCATCACATGCATGCTCCCAAAACCTCCCCACCTCTGCTCCTGCTCCTGTTTCATAAGAGTATCTGTCGTGCCGTGCAGTGCAGAGTGCCACTTCCCCTTCGCTCCCCTCGTTTCGTGCAGTAGGAACGAACAGCCGATGATTGATGATGTGACTGACGTTGCTGACGAGTGCGGTGGAGGGACTTATCTGACAACCAGCTAGACAGAACCTTTTGAGTTGACTCAAAAGTCACTATGATGTGGTGTGGCTGACAAGGCTGACGAGTGTGTGGCAGGGACTTGTCAGACAACCAGCTCGAGGGAACCATCCCCGAGGGCATCGGCAACATGAAGTACATTCGGAAATTGTGAGATCGCTCAATGACTTGTCCAATCTGGATTCCCACCTCCAATAGTCTTCAACCAATCTTCAAATCTGTTTGATTCTCAGTGTTGTTTCCAATACGTCCCCCCTCCCTCTCGTACCTCCACAACATCCCGTTCCAACACTGTGCAATCCATGCCTGCAGTTCTGTCGATTGTACCTTCTTATCACGGGAGAAACGCCATCACCGTGTGCGCTGTCTGTCACTGCATTCCATGAGCTCGCAGGGATCTTTCCAACAATCACTTGACCGGCACTCTCCCCACCACCCTCTCGCGCCTCTCTGGCCTGTTTCAGCTGTGAGTCACAATTCACGAGGTAGCAGGGGCACATGGGTGCATGGGGACATGGAAGCGTGGATACATGCATGGGACGTGGATGCATGGGTGCATGCATGGGGACATGGATCTACCGATGTGTTTATGGATGCATGTGTGGACACATAGGGACGTGGATGCATGTGTGGATGCATGTGTGGATGCATGAGGACGTGGATGCATGGGTTTATGGGGATACGGATACATGGTTTTATTGTATGCATGGGGGTGCATGGGTGCATGGGAAGATGAGTGTGTGGGTGTGTGGGTGCATGGGGCCGTGAGGCGTGGGTCGCATGTATGGTCGTGTGAGGTCATTGGGATATTCACGTGATATGCCACGTCAGATGGGGTACACATCATGGCTTACATGTGGGACCCGACCAGCTCAGGATAGGACTCGGAGCACACCTCGGCTGAGGGTGTAGCTAGAGAAGTCAGTAGGTGTAGAGAGGGAGTGGAATGAGTATGGGCTTGTTGACTTTTGAGTCGACTCAAAAGTCAACTCGAATTCAGTAGGTGTAGAGAGGGAGTGGAATGAGTATGGGCTTGTTGACTTTTGAGTCGACTCAAAAGTCAACTCGAATTCAGTAGGTGTAGAGAGGGAGTGGAATGAGTATGGGTGTGCACAGCAATCCCATCTGAAGAAAGTGATGAGAGCATCGTCAATGAGAAACTCTAGGGAGAGCGTGATGGTGCAAGCAAGCCTAGCGGTTATGGGTGATCTCCATTTTTTGGTAGTGCTTGAAGTAATGTCCTTTAGCAGGGGAGCCTTGCTCAAGACCAACTTAATGAAAGCTTTCTCAGTTGAAGAGGCTCGGTCCGAGGAAAAAGGGTGATAGTCCTATGAGAGGAGGAGAATTCTCACTGTTAGAAATTGATGCTTCGTAGCCATGATTAAGAGAGAAGAAAGTATATCGAGAAAAGTGTCAAGGTACATTCGAGTAAGGAAGTTGGAAAACCCTAATCAAACTTGATGTGTGTTCATTTTCTGCCAGAACCTGTGAAATGAACATAAACCGAACCTTAAAGTGTAACTTGCTCTAAACATGGCGGAATAACAAGGTAACAGCATGATTAATATCAGTGCGAGCTCTAGCCTACTCCAACATTGAGCTTGTGCCGTTTGCAAGGAGCTTGCTTGGGAAATTCTCGCGCAAAAATAATTTCATCAGGCCAGCCATGTAAACAGTTTCCTTGATGTGTGCTCGTAGAAATGTCGCGAGGAAGCGTCCATGAAATTGATGTCTATGTTTTCTCATTCTCAGGCAGCTATATCCAGAAATGGTGGGTTGGAGATTCCAACTGATTACATAACCAATGAAAACAGCTACACCTAACTTGGATAAAGAAGTACAAGTACAAACGTTGAGAATGAATCCTATCTCGAACATGTGATTTGCACACGAATTAACCCATCCATTGGCACACTAGTTGGCAGATTGGTTGCTGGGTGATGATGATGAGGCACCCAGATTCTCATCAGCTTATCTCATGATTCTCTCTGCTCTTGTACAGGTTCCTCTTGAGACGCCTTGTACAGGTTCCTCTTGAGACGCCTCGAAAACGGTTCACTCTGCTATTGCAAAAATTCTGACTATTTTCAATCTGCGGCTGTGCTAGTGACATGCGCACTACCCCCGTTGTTCCTCTAGGAGACATGCTATATAAGAAGGAAGCAGTGGGTGGTGTGATACATGCACGGGATTCATTGTATCACGCCGGTCCATGACATTGCCAGTGTGGTCTGTGCTGCTCTGCTGCAAATAACCCATGCGTTCCTTGCAATCTTGCGTGCAACTTACCTGCACCTATGAGGTTGTGAGTATGATGCTCTGTGCACCACCCATATCCTTCCCACGCATTTCTGTCTCCCCACCCTCCTCTTCCCCCCACCCTTCCTGGAAACGGCCTACGGACTGTCTTTGGGAATGTGGGGGCGCGGGCTCATCGTGTTGTCACTATTGTTTCTCGAGACGTCCCAAAAGGCGCCGCCCACCAATGGAGCTCATCGTGCTGTCGCTGTTGATTGCCGGATTAGGGTTTGTTTGCTGTCATATTGCTCCTCCTCACCACATCCGCCCATTCGCACATGCCTTTCACTACATTCGTGCGGCTCCTTCCATCGTCTCCGATGGTGTGTGGTTGCGCGTCCATTGTATTGCAGATACCTCAGTGACAACAATTTCTCAGGCCCCGTGCCTGCTGCTCTTGGCGGCTCTAAAGGCCTCATCTTTCTGTGAGTGACCTGCGTAAATTGCATTCCTGTGCAGGGATACCATCCAAGGAATTCCAGCTTGTGCAGCAGACATTTTCTTCTCGAATAAAGAACTAGATTTCCAGTTACCTCTTAGTTTGAAAGGTTGGCTGAATGCTCGAACGAATCCTACGCAAGAGCATGCTACGTAGTCTCGATGTATTGGGTGTACTCAGTCAGCTGTGTTTTCTCAACCCCCTGACACGTTGCGTGCGGTGAACTCACATCATCCAGCAGCTCGAGTGTATAACTCACGTTGTGAATTTCATGTTGTGGTGTCTAGGTCAGGTTATATTACAAAGAGTAGGTAAACAGCATGAGATATTGCTCAAGGTGTCCAAACCTCGGATGGTGTCCTGCGCAGGATGCAACCTTATATTTGCTGCTAGTTAATTCCATAACTTACCAGAGCCAAAGTATATTTGCTTAATATCTTTGCATTTAGAGCATCCCGGCATGCCAAAAACAACAAAAGAAAGGTAAAAGTAATTAAAAAAAAAAAAAAACATTATATAAAGTGGTTTTCTCTTAACCCTGGCAACCCCGGCTCAGCTTGACCCCTTGTTCAGGCGGAGTCTGCACTGCACCATCATGTCCTCTTGCACCATTATGTCCTCTTGCACCATTATGTCCTCTTGCACCATTATGTCCTCTTGCACCATTATGTCCTCTTGCACCATTATGTCCTCTTGCACCATTATGTCCTCTTGCACCATTATGTCCTCTTGCACCATTATGTCCTCTTGCACCATTATGTCCTCTTGCACCATTATGTCCTCTTGCACCATTATGTCCTCTTGCACCATTATGTCCTCTTGCACCATCATGCCCTCTTGAACCACCATGCCCTCGTGCACCATCATATCCACTTGCTTTCCCTTTTTCATTGAGGGCATGCATCTCACCTGCATAAGATACATGTGAGACGCATAAGACACATGTGAGACGCATAAGACACATGTGAGACGCATAAGACACATTTGAGACGCATAAGACACACGTGAGACACATAAGACACATGTGAGACGCATAAGACACATGTGAGATGCATAAGACACATGTGAGACGCATAATACACATCATACAGATCTGATGTCCTTTTCCCATGTTCTCATCATGCCTTGGCACTCCTGTATGATGCGTTTGATAACCCTCCGTCCTCTTTCACCCCCTCCATCCACCATTCCCTTCAATCCAACAGTGAAATGTCAGATTCTGGCCTTACTTGCCCCCCGGATGCTTCCAGCTGTGTGGTTCGGCAGATCAACTACAGCGCCTTCTGCCAAGACTGCAAGGCTTTCTGTGCCACGTGCACAAGTGATAAATGTGAGTTTTCCAATTGAGACATTGCAGTTTCTGAGAATTCTCAGAATCCGCTGTGGCTGCACGAGCCTCTGTGATACATGTACAGGTGACATGTAAGGCGCCTCAATATATACCTGTGCCTCGAGTTTAGAAGAGGTGCAGGTGAGATGCTTGGGGCACGGAGGTGACTGTTGAGTCGAACCAACGGGTGCTTCTCCTATGACTATGAAAGCTTGTTTACCACATGTGCAAGTCAAAACAAAGGTGAGCTGCTTGGATCGTTGCGAGTAAAAGAAATTGTCACGGTCAATGCGTTACATTCCATGCTCATGGGGTAGCTGATTATCTGCACACTTTTCAGTCAATAGAACTAGCCTTTGCTATCAAGGATAAGTCTTTTTAGTCAACGCATAAGTCGTGCCAGTTAATACCAAGTCTCACTAATTATTGCTAAGTCATACCAGCCAATGCCAACCAACCCCACTAATTGATGCTAAGTAAGTCATGAGAGCCAATGCCATCCCCACTCATCAATGCTAAGTCATGCCATTCAATGCCATCCCCATTAATTAATGCAAAGTCATGCCAGCCAGCCAATGCCAACCCCACTAAGTAATGCTAAGGTATGCCAGCCAATAAAGCTAAGTCATGCCAGTCAATGCTAAGGTGTGCCAGTCAAGGCGAACTTGTGCTGGGCAACGCCAAGTTGCGCCTGTTATTCCATTCGTGCCTTCCAGTTTCATGCGTGCAGAGCACGGTCATTATTTTCACCACTTGTGCGTTGGTGCTTCAATACTTAGAGCGTGTTCCTACGGCCTCTAGTCAGGCTGTGCCCTTGTCAGACTTGGTCATTCGAGCGATTTCGTTATTAACACCGTTTTTCAGACTTCAAAACAAACGGTGCTGCGCGATGAATTGGTCACGCGAAACCTATCACACATGCTGTTTCGGCGAGCCAGGTCAGTTATTCGCGCGAAGATTTTTCTCACACGTGAGAACCAGGGACTTACTCGCAAGGGAGAAAGAACCCCGTTTTATCGGGTATGAAGCACACGAAGCTTTTACAGCCACCAAGCGCTCGTTTCGGTCGTTTGTGATTTGTCAGGACTCAGGAAACAATTGTACCTTTGCAACCTTTCGGAACGGGAGCGCTGCGCAGTGCCACGTCACCCCACTCATTGTGTCGCGCACTTCGCCAAGCAACGGAAAGAAATAAATTAAAAGTAGGGTTAAGCCGAAATATTAGTGTTTGAGGCGAGTCTGACAAGAGGCCAGCCTGACTAGAGGCCGTAGGAACACGCTCTTATAATTCTGGTGCTTCGATACTTATGGTTCTGGTGCTTCAATACTTGTGAGTCTGGTGTGCCGGTGCATGTGTCCCTCCAAAGCAGCCCCACCCCCATCACCACTCGTGGCCTCCCCTCCACCGTCCCCATCACCCAATCAACCCCTCAACGCATCCTCCTCCTCCTCCTCCTCACCCTCCTCCACCTCACTCGCTCCCTCATCCCAATCCGGTCTGTCAGTGGGGGCTGTCATTGGCGTTGTGACAGCAGCCGTTCTGCTCTTGCTTCTCCTGCTCGCCTTAGCTTGGTGGCTTGCCGTCCACTACAAGATTTCCACAAGAGGTAGGCATGTTACGTGTTTGCGTTGCATCATGGGAGCACAGACAGGTGTGTGAGAACCACCTCAATTCTGTCAATTTCAGCAACAAGCAGCATATCAACTCCATAACTTCGTTTAACATAACTCGCAAAGCCGCTGTGTTCCTGCCTGTGTTACTTCTCACAAAGCGAAACCAAAAAAAAAGAAAACAAAAAAAAACCATATTATACATATTTTCAACAGACTCCCCCAGCCCGCAACTAGGGAACGCAACCACACCGTGCCGGCGGTACTCGCTGACCGTGGTGGCTCGTGCAACCAACAACTGGTCCAAGGACTGCCTGCTTGGGTCGGGGTCATACGGAGACGTGTACCGCGGGGTGTGCCCCGAGGATGGCACCACGCTGTGGGCCGTGAAGCGCGCCAAAGTCATCACCGCTGACTTCCACAGAGAGGTGCGTCAAGCCAACACAGCTGGCTTTCACAGTGAGGTGGGCAAACACCATTGAGAATTCTCAAATGTGTAGACGGACGGACCAAGGTCATCACCACCAAGGTCATCCACCAAGGTCATCACCACCATGGTCATCACCACCATGGTCATCACCACCAAGGTCATCACCACCATGGTCATCACCACCAAGGTCATCACCACCATGATCATCACCACCATGGTCATCACCACCAAGGTCATCACCACCATGGTCATCACCACCATGGTCATCCCCACCATGGTCATCACCACCATGGTCATCACCACCATGGCCATCACCACCATGGTCATCACCACCATGGTCATCACCACCAAGGTCATCACCACCAAGGTCATCACCACCATGGTCATCACCACCAACTTCCACTGAGATGTGGGACAATGCCGGTGCGAGTATTTTTGGGTGCTTGAAGGTCCTTTGGAGGCGTGTACCACATGGGTTATATCCTGACTTGCTTTTTTTGAGGCGCCTCAAAAATCGTCTCAGTTCACGCGGTTTTCATATGGGGAATATTTACATTGCATGGAGGTGTGCATGTAACTTGCAAAAGTTACTCGTGCGAGCGAAGGTTCCAAGGCTTATCGATAGCCCTGACGAAGACACCACGGAAGGCTGACACTTGTAACCTTGGGTTTTTACCCAGTGCTGTGTTGGCGAATGCCCATTGTTAGGCAATCTGGGTAGATGGGAACCTTGAATTCTGTTCGCGGTGTAGGTTGATTACTTAGCCTATGCCTAGCTGTTGAATCTCTTTGTGTTCAGAAGCACTGATGAAGGCTTGACGGGTTTCCCGCCTTGCCGAAACATGTTTGCGACCTGTTCTGATTGAGTGAATTCGGTTTTTGCGATCAAGTTTTCTTTCAGCTAGGGAATTTTTACTCTCTTTCTTACTTGCTAAAACGTTTCACTAGCACTGCTTCCCTTCCACCATGAGTGACAACGACCCGTGGGACTTCGATTGGAATCCATCCGACGAGGAAGAGGCCGGTGCAGGGAATCGCAGTTCGGTTAAGAGGGTTCGAGGAGAGGGAGGATCTAAGCGCGGCAAAAGGAAATCTCTTCAGGGATCCGGATCGCGTTCAAGAATTCCACCTTTGGCGTTGACACTCGAGCCCTCGACATCAAACAAGCAAGCTGACAATCCTCTCCCTGGACCTTCTGAGAGTCGTCCACGCATCGTTATGCCGGACCCGGCTGACAACACTCCAATCCCTGAACCTTTCAAGGGGTGGACTTCGCTGGCTGTTAAGGGCTTCCGCGACGACTTCAAGAACCTGCTTAAGACGAAAAGCAAATTCAAGAAGATGAAGGATTTGGATCGTCAAGGCGTGGTGCTTCACAGCATCCGCACAAAGGCCGTCGAATTCCAAACGAAATTTGCCTCCGTAAAGGAGAAATCGGCCGCGTCCGTTGCAGAGATTCACCTGGCGAATCAAAAGCGGCTGCAGGCTGATTTTATCGCTTCAAAAGCACTAGAGATTGAGGAGATTCAGAAGGCGGTGGACTCGCATGTCGTCGCTCTGGCTTCAAAAATGGAGGAGTATATCAAAGGCCTTAGTGCTGACCCCGATCTGGTGGTGTCTGACGCTGCCAAGGAGAGGTACCGTTTACTCAAGGGTCGATGCATTGAAAAGGCCAACTCCGACATTGTGGCTGCAAAGGATGAGATCGTCATCCGCGAGCTCGATCGATAGAACAAGGCCGCCGCCGAAGAGTTGAAGAAAGCAGCTGCGTCCGAGGAGGTGCAGGAAATGGAGGTTGAAGCTGGTGTCGGAGAGATAATGAAACACCATGCGAAGCAGATTGAAGACAGGATTCGGAGGGAGATGATTCCGAAACTTGAGGCCAGTCTGATGAAAAAGCTGCTGAAAAATCTTTCCTTGGGGAAACAGGATCCCCCCCAGGCCACTGCTGCTGATACGAAGCCGAAGAATACCGTTGCCGGAAAGCCGATGCACACTACTCCGTACGCGGAGCGCCACTCAGGGAGTACGGCCGGGAATTCCAAGCCTAAGAAGAAGCGCGGGGGTAAGAAGAAGACGGATGGCACCACCAAGGACCAGCGAGCGAAAGGCAAAGCAGCGGATGTTAAAGCCAAGGGATCAAAAAACGGCGGAGGCGGCCCCGGCAAAGGGCCGCACAAGAACTAACAAGCCATGATTTGGCACTCCGCTGGTTCGGACGGCTGACAGTGCGACAGGTGTCGGCACGAATCCGGAACCGGGGAGTTCACAACCTCAGCTCTAAAATCTTGTCTTCGGATGAGAAGAAAGGGCTTGGGTTGGGTTTGAAGTTCATTCCAACACCTGCCGCTTCCCTTTCTGGCGATGTGGAGCTTGACACGCTTCTGCGCCAGATTTCGCTTCATTTTTTCTTCAAGGATTCGGGAGGTTTGAAGGGGAACCAGAGATTTCGTGTACGGAACCCCGGATGGCTGCCCGATCGGATTGACATTCCGGAGCAGGTCTTCAGGGACTCGTCGGCTGACCTGTCCATCCTGCTGAAGGCTGCTCGCCCCATTCGACACCGAAACATTTCGAGCGGTGTTCAACGGGCGTTGCGCTCCATTGCTACGGATCGAAACGTGGTAGTGAAACCTGCTGACAAGAACGTGGGGATAACCGTGATGGACCGGAGCACCTACACCCGCCTCTGTCTTGATCATCTCGATGATGCGGCCACCTACGCCCCGTGTTTCCACAATCCCACCGTCGAAGTCGTGCAGAGACTGCGTGATCTGAAAAGTGTATGGGGACCTGCTTTTCCAGAGAGTCTGTGGAGATTTTTCTTTGACAAACCTCGCGGAGGTTGGCGACCAGCGGCGTTCTACATTCTTCCGAAGCTACATAAGAAGAAACTCGCGGGGCGGCCCATAGCTGCTTCGCATTCATGGGTGACTTCTAATGTTAGCCGATGGTTGGATGCGGAGCTACGGCCGATGGTTCTGAAACAAGCGACTTACCTACGCGACTCCCTTTCACTGCTGCTCATGCTAGAGAAAACTGCTTTTCCTAAAGGAATTCTTCTGGCTACGTACGATGTGACTTCGCTCTACCCCAGCATCCCACTACGGCGAGGACTCGATGCGATCAGCGGCTTACTTCATCAAGGGAGACAACCAAATGCTCTTCCAGTCATGGCCCTGCTGGAGTGGGTCATGATGAACTCCTACGTGGAGTTCGACAGCCGAATTTTTCGCCAAACGCAAGGGACTGCCATGGGAACTCCCGCGGCTGTCTGCTTTGCTGTGCTTTTTATGAGCTGGCTGGACGAGATGCTGACAAGGAGGTGGTCTGGGACGATCCCGTTGTGCCACGTACGCTACATCGACGATGGGCTGATCATCTGGCCCGGATCAAGGGCGGAGTTGGAGGAGTACCTGGACACTTTCAACTCGCTTGACCCCAATATCAAGCTCACGTGGCAGATCTCAGACAGTTCGGCTGATTTTCTCGACTTGGTCATCTTCAAGGGACCACGGTTCGCCGAACGGGGTACCCTGGATCTGAAAACTTTTCAGAAACCTATGAACCGGTACCTGTACCTGCCTTTTTCCTCATTCCACCCCCGACACTGCAAGACGGGTTTTGTAAGGGCTGAACTGAAGCGGTACCTTTTGCGCTCGACATCTGCCCCAACCTTTCTAGCTTCTAAACGCGCCTTCTTCCGGCGACTTAAAGATCGGGGCTACCTTGCTGACTTTCTCACACCCATTTTCCACAGTGTTCTCTTCAAGCAACGCTCGCTCCTTCTGGAGCAAACCGAAGCTCGCCAAGCACACCGACTTTCTTCCCCCCCCGAACGCGGCCCCCTGGTCTTGAAGACACTGTTCACTCCGGTGACAGCTAGTCTCAGGCTGGGGGTCCTTTTGAGGCGCCTCAAAAATCGTCTCAGTTCACGCGGTTTTCATATGGGGAATATTTACATTGCATGGAGGTGTGCATGTAACTTGCAAAAGTTACTCGTGCGAGCGAAGGTTCCAAGGCTTATCGATAGCCCTGACGAAGACACCACGGAAGGCTGACACTTGTAACCTTGGGTTTTTACCCAGTGCTGTGTTGGCGAATGCCCATTGTTAGGCAATCTGGGTAGATGGGAACCTTGAATTCTGTTCGCGGTGTAGGTTGATTACTTAGCCTATGCCTAGCTGTTGAATCTCTTTGTGTTCAGAAGCACTGATGAAGGCTTGACGGGTTTCCCGCCTTGCCGAAACATGTTTGCGACCTGTTCTGATTGAGTGAATTCGGTTTTTGCGATCAAGTTTTCTTTCAGCTAGGGAATTTTTACTCTCTTTCTTACTTGCTAAAACGTTTCACCAGCACTGCTGCCCTTCCACCATGAGTGACAACGACTTTGGAGGCGTGTACCACATGGGTTATATCCTGACTTGCTGCATGCCATGGCAAACAGGGGAGGGAATGATGTTGCAACTTCTCAACCGATTTCGATTGTGAGACTATATATATATGTACATTTATTTTCTTCTTCGTTCGGCCTATTTGCCATCAATTAGTCTTGTATGTATTCTCATATTCTATGAGTAACACACTGCTGAAATTAGAGTGAAGCGAGTTTGTTCAATGGCAATGTACGAGAAACCAAGATGCTCGTACATTACACAAACATTCGCCTATTAGTGCTGCATTGTGTCAGCACACCCATCCTTCCCTGCATTTCTTCTCTTTGTCTACCACAGGTGGCGCAGATGGCAACGAAGCACCATCCCAATCTGGTGCGGCTGCTGGGGTATGCAGTGGGGGGCCATGTGAACACGCGGGTGGAGAACATTCTCGTCTACGAGTTCATCGCCAATGGCGACCTGCGCCACTGGATCGCCCCAGGTACTGCCCGGTCCATTTCGTTTTGAGACGTCTCAAAAATGGCGACCTGCGCACGTGGATGGGCCCAGGTACTATCCGGTCGTTTTTTGTATGTTGTTTGGACGATGCAGTTGTGTGGATAAGTAAATGCAGAAAAATAAAGCCAGGCTCGAAGAAGGTGTGACGAGGCAGGGAGGTCCACCGCGACTATAGAGCTGGGTCCGGCCCTTGCACATACCTGATCTTCAATAGCCAGCAGATGAAAATACTAGTTTGTCCCTTTTGGCCGAAACTAGTTTCTCACAAGTTCGCTGCTACTCCCATTATGAATCTTGATCCTTGCACATACCTGATCTGCAATAGCCAGCAGATGAAAAACTTCAATGCATGCCTTTGTTGGGTTTGAAGTGCCAATCACACTGAAACCATCAGCAAGTTCACGACTCCAATGCTGCTTTTCTCTTGTGCAGATTTTCTCTAATGTTGTTTTCCTCCAATGCGGCCTTGCCTCTGCTCTACCATTCTCCAGATGCGCCCACGAGCTTGACTTTGCAGCAGCGGGTTGGAATCCTACTAGGGGTGGCACGTGGGTTGGAGTATCTCCACAGCTTTGGCCTCGTGCATCGGGATATCAAGCCAGCCAACATCCTCATTGACGCCCACATGCAGGTGCGGTGCGGTGCGGTGATGAGGCTGGGTGATGAGATGTTGGCAAGACACTTGATTTACATGCTGGTGCAGTGATAAGGCGTTCATGCTTCTTCCATTCGCTTTGGGATTAGACAACGCGGCCTTTTGCGAGGAAATAGCACGGGCCCGTATCGAAGGGAGTGCAGGTGCGGTGGTAACGTGTTACAACCACCTTGAATCATCTCAATCCACACTCCCAATCAGATAAACCCCTCCTGTCTCAATCAGATGAATCCATGGTGCCCCAATCCTCCTCCACCTCTCATCTTGCCTGCCCTGCCCGGCCTTCCTCAGGCGAAGGTGGCAGACTTTGGGCTTGTGCACGTGGGGGAGGGCACAGCAGCGGGCACGGCAACGGGCTTCACGCGAGTGCTGGGAACGGTGGGCTATGTGGACCCTGCTTACTCCCTCACGCACACCGCCACCAGCACTGCTGACGTTTATAGGTGTGGTGCAGATTCGAATGCCAGCTTTTAAGCCAAGTTGGATTCGTAATCTAAGGAAAGTGACGCCACCACCGTCACTGGTGTGCAAATACACAATGCAGCCGTGATGTGCAAACAGGGTAACGTGTGTGGAACCACATCCCCTACTTTGCCGAATGCACGATCAATGAACGAATGAGATACAAGGGAGTTGAGGCTTTATGCGCGTTCCAACGTCCCGAAAAAAAAAACTACTTTTTCTTTTCATCTATTGCCATCTGCCCCCACTTGCATTCTTTCCTCCCATTGTCAGATGGCGTTTCGCAATGCTTCTTTCCCATGGCTTTTCAAGCGTATAGCATGACGGGATCCTTGCCTCCCTGCTCCGTTTCGTGTTTCACATATGAGTGTGCTTCGTGGTGCAGCTTTGGCATCATGCTGGTAATTCTTTCTGGCAGAGGATCCACCATCAATGCAACAAGCCTTTGTGACCATGGCCACCAAGAGCTCATCTCCGGGGAGCTAAACCCTAAACCCTAAACTCTAGATCCTTGTTTCTCCTTGGATGTGTGTTGCTGTGCAGCTTTGGAGTTCTCATGCTGGTGATGCTGTCAGGCAGAGGAGCCACCATCAGTGCGATCAGCCCAGCCAATGAGTCGTGTGCCTCTGCCAGCAACGAGCCAATCTCCATCTCCAAATGGGTGCGTTTGCTATTCCCGCTTCTGCTCGTCAGTGCCTGCACTGTTCTTTCCTTCATGCTCTAACCACAACTATTTAAGCATGTACTCATCCGGGTTCCCTTCACCTGTTGTACCCACGGCATGTGTTTCCCACCCCCGTCGTGTGTTTCCCGCCCATATCATGCATTCTCCCACTCCTGTCATGTCTGTCCTGCCCCATATCACAGGCAACTGGTCTCATGGCAGAGGGGAAGACATCACCCCTCAGGGATCCCCGCATGGAAGCACCTGAGGACATCACCATACGCCTTGCCCACCTCGCTGTCACCTGCACTGCCATGCCCACCGCCTCCCGCCCCTCCATGTCCCGAGTGGCCCAATACCTGGAAATTATACGAGAGGAGGCGGAAGGGGGGGATGCGAGAGTGAGAGCTGCAGCAAGGGTTGACGAGAAGCTGTCGAGCCAGCGGTTACGGAGGAGCATGGAGGAGGATCTAGCATTGCTGAATGAGCAAGTCATGCACGAGGGTGACACAACGGCTGTCTCTGCACAGACATGATGGCCAGCGGAACAGCTTGCAAGCTTGTGAAAAAAAACACTTTGATGCCATGATTGGTTTTCTATCAAGTGTGTACAATGTGTCTCCAAATGGCGCAAGGCAAGCAATTGGTTCTCATGCCATTCTGTGCCACAAGCGTGCAGCCCCAGCCACTCAGCCCATTCTATTCTGTCTGTTAAATCATGATTCGTTTTCAAGAGCAGGAATACATTCCCAGACTCGGAGAATGATGCATATATTTTCCCAGACTGGAAACAGGAATGGGCTGGACGCGGGGAGACGAAAACGTTGGTAGCTGGTGATCCTGAGCTGACGACATAAATAGGTACGCGGATCGATTAGTAGTAGGCTGAGGAAGATGTTATCATTGAAACGTACTAAGACGGCTACTACCGTCAGCCCCCGGATAGAAGCGCCCCTGGGAGTATAAAAAAACACTGTTTTTTAGGGGGTGCGCTTATAATCGAGGAATTTTATAAGCGCTGGCGTTAATAAAATGGCAAAAGGAATTTATATCTGTTTTACACCAAACTGCAGATCTCGTTCCGCCGATCGTAATCGAGTCAAAAACATCAAGGGTCGCGAATCTGATTCTCGCGCAGATTGCCAGGGAGTGATTCCCTGCCAACTCAAACTGACAGAATGACAGAACATGCTGACTAGACGCGCAAAAAGTGAGATCAGAGTGTGGGAAATCGAATTTGTAGTTCGTTTCCCTGATAATGTGAAATTTGTTTCTGTATTTCGTCAGGTTTTCAAATGAAAAACCAACATGTGCTTATAATAAATTATTTTTTTTTAGGGGGTGGGCTTATAATCGAGGACCAGATATAAGCGCCGTCTATCCGAGGCCTGCGCTTCTATCCGGGGGCTTACGGTAACGGCCTAATCTGATGCTGGAAATTCTCCTCAAGGTCACCTCCGATGGTCCTTAGGTGCCGGACCAAAGGTCAGCTCCTATCCAAGGGTCTGGGTTGGTTGTGTAGAGAGACTCGCAGCAGCAGCAAGATTGCAGTAGCCGGTGTCTCTTCATTGGCGTAGTCGTCTCTCTGAGATCTGGCAGCAGCAGTACATAATAGAATGGGCTGAGTGGCTGGAGCTAATTATTTGAAACAAGGCAAGAGCTAATAATTTTGTACTAAGCCTACTCTATTCTAGTTTTCCTATCCTGTTTTACGTTTCCTGTTTCAGTCCTCGTAGCGCGAACACATATCGAGTTTCCCTCCAATTTATTTCCTAACCTGGCACGGTCTCGATGCGTCGCAAAAATCATTTAAATATCGCGCGCGAAACAATTCGACGGTGCCGATTTGAGCATTACATTTCGCGCCATTTGCGAACACCTGCGATGAAGTCTGTTTGAATTTTGCGCGAGAGAAAATGTCGGTGGCAATCGGCAACTCGATCAGCATAACTTTCGACCACTCGTAAATGACGAAGTCTCGCTGCGCAAGTGCTCGCAAATTCATTCAGTCGACCAATTGGTGCTCGCCACCTAAAACACTTGATCCATGAACAGCAACGATCGCCTCCTAATCAGGGCTGATTTTATCAGGGTAATTACCCTGATTTCAGGGTGATTTCAGGCTTTCCACTTCGTGGAGACTGAAATTTCAGAGTTATTGAATTTCCAGCCCTGATCCAATCAGAGTAATAGTTTAGGTATCCCTGATTTTGAGTACAGTGTAATAGACTAGGCTGTTAGTGGACCCTGACTTAACAGAGTATCGACTGTGTGGACCCTGACTTATAGAGAGGAAGTTTCTCGGAAGTTTCCTTCCGATGACCCCGCCTTGGATTGATCGCAGTGATCCCCCCACATGTGCGTAATCCCCCCCCTCCCCGCTTTATCGAGACGAAGTTTCTTCGAAACTTCGTTCTGATCGAAACTTCGAGACTTTATGGAGAGTGGGGATTTTTTCCCCGACTTATCGAAAGGAAGTTTCTCGGAAGTTTCCTTCCGATGACCCCGCCTTGGTTTGATCGCAGTGATCCCCCCACATGTGCGTAATCCCCCCCCTTCCCGCTTATCGAGACGAAGTTTCGAAGAAACTTCGTTCTGATCGAAACTTCGAGACTTCATGGAGAGTGGGGATATTTTCCTCGGTAACAAAGCGCGCGTTACTACTCTGATGTTCAGTTCTCGACCCTGAACAATCAGTGTTAACTACTTTACAACCCTGAGCAATCAGGGTACTGCTTTTCTGGAAAATGTGCACCCATAATAGAGGGGGAAAATTTTCCCCGGAATCAGGGAAGCTTGAAATGAAACGTCAGCCCTGCTCCTAATCACCTCAACAATTACAAAAAAAAAAAAAAAAAAAAAAAAAAAAAGTGAAATTGCCACCTAAATCGTCGGGCGAGCAAGAGCCAATCACAGCCCTACAGAAGTGCTGACGCAAGTAGCTGCTCGCTCGCCGACAAACTGAACCCACCTTGTGAATAGTAGCCAACTAGAACCACCAACAATGTGTTAGAATAGTAGCTAGGAGAGATTAGGAGGTATGCTTAGGGTTCAATGTCGAGAGAGTTTTGGCAAGGGGAAAGTGCCGAGAAAGAATGTTTCACTAAAGGGCCAAAGGCCCAAGTTATACAAGAGACAAGTAAGGAGGGGGGTGCACCACAAGCATGACAGCGATATAACTACACTACAGCTAGAACTACATGCAGTTATACAGAAATATATTCTGACACAATGTGGTGGCGCGAGCTTCTGCTCGCTTGGTGACGAAACGAACTCGCCACAGGAGCAGCATCCAACCAGAGCCTTCCAAACAAGGCAGGGCGAACTTGCCTCCTGAGCAGGCGCCGCTCACTGCGATTGGGACCGAGAAACTCAAGAGTTAAACTCGGTTTCTAAACACCCTCACCAATTCCCATTGGTCAAAGTCAAAGTCTTCTTCTGAACGGCTCCCACGATCACTCGCTTATATCAGACTCGCCCCTGTCACTTTGTCTGCTTCAAACACACCCTAGAATAATCGGTTGATTGATATACGAAAATCAGTTATGTATTCACCAAAACTCCCCCTCAATTTGTTGATTTTAAGCCACGAACTCTCCGCTGCTGAACTTGTTCGTTCCCCAACTTATTAATCGTTGTCACCCATGGTATTCTACACACGCCGCTCCCGCTTCCTCAGAGCTTTGATAACAATGGCAACCCGAAGAATTGTTGCCACTTCACCAAACATCCTTGGTGCCCCCAATCGGCCTCCTCAATGATCTGCTCCTCCCCCGAGATAATCCCGGTCGGCTTCGTTCTTTGCTCAAAAGGTCTTAAACTTCCGGCGTTGTCCCTTCGAATGCTGCATCACTCTCACATGGCTCGAACTTACCATCATTGCTACTCCTCGCATTTCTCCTGCTTCATTGCCAATGAGGATCTAACACTACTGCCCACCATCTTGCGCACAGAGTGCTGAATCACCTCTAGAATTTTGACGAGTGCCGATGCGTCTCGAACTTTCTCCATCTTGTTTGTCAGCAGCACACTCTTTCCTAACGATGATTTAAAATTTTCCTGCGACCATGAATTGTGTCTTCAATAGTGATTCCACTCAGCTTCATCAATCCTTTAAGAGGATCCCACGCCCCTAGTTCATGTTGTTGTCTCGGGCACTCCATTGTTCTTGACAAGGTCAGACATTCAGTAATTTTCTTCCCCATGTTTCCTTTTTTTTTTGCTCCTTTGCATTTGACCCTTTCAAACTGCATCAGTTCTCTTCTTGCATAGACTCTCAGCTTCACAGAAATCCGATAGTACTAGAGGCATTAGGATACACGTAAGAGTGAATATTATCTATGGAAATACCAAACACACGGCAGCTACGCGAAACAAAACAGGTCAGGAAAACTGAGTCAGGCCCGAAACGCCCACGATAGAGGTCATCGAGGTGACTGAAACTGTGGAACGTGGAGTGGTCAGTATATCTGCAGGTAGTGCCAACACCAGGGCCGGTTAGGATCCTGTACTTGCAGAGCACGACGTCGCGACCACCACGACTAGCCCCCAGCTATCTGGGCCGTTGCTGCGACCGACGCTCCCCAGACCAAGCCCCTACTGCTGCTGAGGTCCCCGCTGTGTGAACTCCTGCTGCTAGTGTACCTGCTTCTGCAGCACTCTAGCGGATGCCATGGTAAAAGCTAGCAGGTCGTAGGAGCAGCAGGCTAGGAACGGCTGGCGCTAGGAGCGGTTGGAGCGAGGAGCGGTCGGCGCAAGGAACGGTTGGAGCTAGGAGGAACTGGAGATAGAAACAGCTAGCGCTAGGAGCAGCTCGAGCTAGGAGCAGCTTGAGCTAGAAACGGCTGGAGCTAGGAATGGCTGGACCTCCGAACGGTCGGAGCGAGGAACGACTGGAACTAGAAACAACGCCAGAGGAAATTAATGCGGCTGCCAGCCGCTGTTCGGAGTTTCGTTGGTGGAGAGGATGGTGTGGGAGGCACTGCTAGCTGCTAGCAGTAGGATGGCATGCTGCTGGCACTTGCTGGCGGCCGCCTAGCTGCTGTTGCCGCTTGCTGGCACTGCTGCCGCACTAGATGCTCGTTGAGGGCGACGGTATGCTACAGTTGGGGCACAACTAGCATGGTGGCTACCGCTACACGCTAGCTGATGGTGTTGGCGCTAAATTATGTTGTAGACGCTAGCTGCTATTGCGGGCACTATCCACTGTTGCGGGCGCTAGCTACTATTGCGGGTGCTATCTGTTGTTGGCAGCAGCGGCGCGCCACTACTGCTCGCATTGATGCCCAGCGCGCAATTGCTACCGCTGCTCGCGCTGACTCGCGGTGCGTCGCTGCTGGCCCGACGTAACAAGAGCAGGGGCCCGCGGGGGCGTTTTGTAAGTATGTGGGGTGGGGCCCACAAGGGGCCTGACCTAATCGTGACCAGATCTCACACTGGGGTATTTCTGAAGCGTGTCGGGTGGGGCCGGCGGGGGGCTTACCTATGCGCAACGAAAAGGGGGGGCGCATGGGCCTAACCTAAGCGCGACGGGTGAGGCCCGTGGTGGGGGGGGGGGGGGGTTGGTTGTAAGGGTCGAGGAAGGCACTCTAAGGGGTCGACAAGAAGCCTCTAAGGGGGGCCGATGAGAGGCCTCTATGGGGCCGACGGGAGGCTGATGAGATACCTTTAAGGGGCCGACAGGAGGCGCTCTAAGGTGGGGCGACGGGATGGGAAAACGGGGCGTGGCAGGCAGCAGACGGTATGGGGTGCGCTAGGCTAGGAGGCTGGCTGGAGAGACGGCTGGCTGGAGGGACGACCAGCTAGAGGGACGGCTGGCCGGAGGGACGGCTGGCTGGAGGGACGAATGGCCAGATGGCGGGAGGATTGGCATACGGCGGGACGGGTAGGGCCTAGGCAGGAAGGTGGCGGGCAGTCTAAAACCTATGTTGATAGGCAGCTGAACAAACCTACGATGGTACCATGCCATAATACGTACAGCGAAATAGTGTGACTGGTAGCAGTTGGGTACATTATACAGACCTAGGAAGTTATGTACCCTTTAAATAGCAACTCACTCCATCCTAACAACCACATGTAAAATTTGACAGTTTAGACTAGCCCCAAGAAAGATGTTGAATTAGAGCATGTTCCTATCGCCTCTGATCAAACACATTTATATTGGTTTTAGCTAACGATTTTTTGGTTTGCGAAGTGCGCAACGTAAAACTTGAGAGCGAGTTTTGTGTAATTTGCGTTATGTGTAGCTAGTCACTTCATTAGGGCGCGTGCCATTTTAGATTGTAACACGTTTCAGCAATCTCGCCATTTTAGTTAGCGAGTTTCGTCAACATTAAGCCAAATCAAGGAAACAAACATGGACATTGAACATGGGTCGAGCTTGCTCTTGTTGTCAAACATTATATGTTTATCTTTCTCTAGACTCTAGTGGGTTTAGCCTTAGGGGGTCCACAAAATCCCTCGACATTGTTCTTGTACCCCCCCCCCCCCCCCCCCCCCCAAAACCTAATCGATCAACTTGTTCTCTCTACTCTAGTCACCTAGTCTAGAGTAGATTCTTACATGGTATTATGAGCAGGTCCCATAGGACCTAATATTTTTTTTAGGGCCCACCGTTAGCTTGTATCCTACCCGTTCGATCTGCCCAGCCCCACGAAATCGCGACCGTCTGTTAGCTAGTGCCGCCCTGCCTAGCGCGATTTCGGGGTCTGACCTAGGCACAACCCGTACGCGACCTGCCTGCGCCCTGCTCGTCCGCACTGCTGTCACTTACGTGGCTGCTACTGCTGCATGCGCTCCTGCTGCAGCCTTTGCGGCCTTCGCGCGCCCCGCCTGCAGTGCGCACAGCGTGCTGCCCTGCACGCCCCTACGCATTGCCCGCTGCTGCGCGGGCTGCTGCCCTTACGCGAGTGCACACCCGGCCCTTGCGCGCTGCCGCTGCTGCTGCGCTGCTGCTGTGCGCAAGCGCCCGTGCTAGTGCTGCATGCGGTGCTGCTGCTAAGCGCTACTGCTGCTGCTGAGCGTGGGTGCTGCTGCTGAATGTGCTGCTGCTGCAAGTGTTCCTGCTGCTGCGCCTGAGCTGCTGCTGCTACGCACTGCTGCTGCTGTCACTTATGCAGCTTCTGCTGCTGCATGCACTGCTGCGGCTGCTAAGCGCTGCTGCTGCTGCTCAGCGTGCTGCTGCCACTGCTGCAGGCTCTGCTACTGCTACCACTGCTGCATGCTCTGCTGCTGCTGCCACTCCTGCATGCTCTGCTGCTGCTGCTAAGTGATGCTACTGCTGCTAAGCGCACTGCTGCCCAGAGCTGCTGCTGCTGCCTGCCCCACCCGCAATCGTGCTGCCCTGCCTAGCATATTGCCCGCCAGCAGCCTGCGCCCTGCTGTGCATTGCTTCTGCTGTCACCTGCGCGGCCCCTCCTGCTGCACGCACTGCTGCTGCTACCTGCTGCTGCTGCTAAGCGCGACTGCTACTGCTGAACGCGCTGCTGCTGGTGCTACTTGCTGCAGCTGTCGCTCTTTGCTGCTGCTGCTCCTTGCTGCTGGTACTCCCTATTGCCACTGCTGCTGCAACTCCTCTTGCTGCTGCTGCTGCTGCGACGGCTACTGCAGCTATGGCCAACTTCTCAGCTCTTAAGTTTGACGCTGAGGGTCGCGCGATTAGCTTTGATGTTTGGCTCGATGACCTCCAGCTGTACCTGCACAGCGAGGCTAGGGACGGAATTTCACTGTTCGAGCATACCGAAGGAACCCTCCCAGCTCCAGCTGCTACAACGGTAGAGGATCATTCGAAGTGGCTCATGCGTGACGCCATTGCCCACCTTACTGTCCGCAACCATTTGCCCGTAGCTGAGCGTGCGCACTTTAGCCAGCAGAAAACAGCCCAGGCCCTCTATGACGCTGTAGTAGCTCGCTACTCCTCCCAAGCTACTGCTGCCCTAGGCCGTCTCATGCTGCCGTACCTCCATCCCGAGCTAGCCGATTTCCACACTGTCTCTGAACTCTTTACCAACCTCCGCTCTAGTGAGGCTCGCTACCGTGCTGCTCTCAGGCCGGCCTTCCTCGCTGCGAACCCCCCCCCTGCTGTATATGACACTGTACTTCCTTGTCACTCGCCTCCCCGACTCCCTTCGCACTGTCAGGGACCAGTTCCTAGCCCTTGTCCCCACAAAGATCACACTTGACTCGCTCAAGAAGTCCCTTCTCGAGGCGGAGAAGAGCACTGACGCTGTCGCTGCCTCTCGTGGCACCCTCCGCTCCTCTTTCTTTGAAGGGTGTACTCCCTCCCCTCTCCTCCCCTCAGTTGCTACTGCTGCTGCTGTCAACCTCCTTGGTGCTGAGGAGGTTAGCGCTGCGTCTACTCCCGGTTGAAGGTGCAACAACAGCAGGGGCAAAGGGGGAAAGCGGGGTGGGGGTGGCAAAGTGGTGAGTTTTCCTCTGACCTCTTGCGGGACTTTTGTTGTGGGGAGGGTATTCTCTAGTCGTTCACGCTTCCGGCCTCCCCGCAGCAAAATGGGGTTGCTGAGCGCCGCATTGGCCTAGTCATGGAGGTCGCTCGTACCTCCATGATCCATGCGGCTGCTCCCCATTTTCTGTGGCCGTTTGCGGTCCAGTTAGCTGCGCATCAGCTCAACCTCTGGCCCCGTGTCTCCTTGCTGGAGATCTTGCCTAGACTGCGTTGGACGGGGAAGGTTGGCGATGCGTCAGTGTTCCGGGTCTGGGGTTCTCGTGCCTTTGTTCACGATACGTCCGCGGACAAGCTCTCCTCCCACGCTATTCCCTGCGTCTTCCTTGGCTTTTCCTCTGAAAGTTTTACAACTCTCCGCTCTCCGCCCGGCTGGCAGTTTAACCACCCCACCTCACGCCGTGTCTTCCCCTCTCAGGACGTCACGTTTGACGAGCCGGTTCCCTTTTACCGTCTCTTCCCCTACCGCTCTGCCCCTCCCCCGCCCCCGCCGCTCTTCCTTGCTCCCGGTCCCCCTACGGTAGACCCCCTCCCGCCCCAGGGTCCTGCTCCCTCAGGTGTGTCTCAGGTAGACCCTCTCCCTGGTACTGCGCCTGTTGAGGTAGCTGTCGGCTCAGGTGCTGCTAGAGGCGCTGCGTCTGGGGGTGTGGAGCCTGGGGGTGCTGAGTCTGAGGGTGCCGGGTCTGGGGGTGCTGAGCCTGGGGGTGCTGAGACTGAGGGTGCCGAGTCTGGGGGTGCTGAGCCTGGGGGTGTTGAGCCTGAGGGTTTTGAGCCTGGGGGTGCTGAGTCGGAGGGTGCGGAGTCTGGGGGTGCTGAGCCTCGGGGTGCTGCTTCGTCTGGAGGTCCTTTTGGTGCTTTGCCGAGCCTGTCTCCGCGGCCGGAGACTCTCTCCCCGCAGCAGCTGCGTGAGTGGCTTGTTCGGCACGCACGCCTTCGGAGTGGAGCTACTGGAGCTGGAGGTGCTGGAGCTACTGCTAGAGCTGGTGGTACTAGAGGTACTGCGGCTGCTGGTCCTGGAGGTGCTCGTACCAGGGGTACTGGAGCTGGCGGGACTGGTGGTGTTGGAGGCGCTGGAGCTGGAGGAGCTGGAGCTACTGGCGCTGGTGCTGGAGGCACTGGCGCGGGAGGCGCTAGAGCTGGAGGAGCTGGAGTTGTTGACCCTGGTGCTGGAGGTGCTGGAGGCACTACGGAGCCTGGAGCTGCTGGAGCTAGAGGAGCTGGAGCTGTTGGCACTGGTGCTGGAGGCACTGGCGCGGGAGGCGCTGGAGCTGGAGGTGCTGAAGCTGTTGACCCTGGAGCTGGAGGTGCTGGAGGCACTGCGCAGCCGCAACCGTACTGGTCTTCGTCCTCCCTTACTGTGTCCGCCGCCTGACCAATCGCAGCCACCGTTACAGCCGGCCTCCCCGCTCCCTGCTCCTTCTCCTTACACTGAGCAGTCCGGCGGTCTTACAGAGCGTCGTGAGCGTGCGTCTTGTCCTGTCTCACCTGTTCGCACTGCTCGCCGTGTTCCTCGTTTGCGTCCTCCTCCTTCCTTTGTTCCACTGCGTGTTCCTTTGCCGCCTCCTACTAAGTCCTCCCTTCCTAAGGTCCTTGACCCTGATTCTGACCGCGCTCGTGCTGCCAGTCCCACTGTCTCTCGTCTCCTCGCCACTGTTGTCAATGACCCTTCTTTTGAGTCCACTGCTGCGTCTGCCCTCGTTGCTGAGCTGCTTGACTTTGCTGCTGCCTGTCGAAGAGAATACGCCACTACTCTTGTTGCTGAGTCTGAGTCTGCCGGTCCTCCGTCCGTCAGGGGTGAGTGTGCTCTTGGCACGGACGTCCTTGAGGACAAGCAGGAGGACTTTGAGTGTCTTGCAGCTGCTGTACCTCGTTTCGCTTCCATGCTGCTTGCCCCTGAGGGAGACCCGGATGCACCAGACATCCCGACCCTGCGCTCTTACGCAGAGGCGATTACGGGTCCTTACTCCTCTCAGTGGTAGGTAGCCATGGATGCCAAGATGGCATCCTGGAAGTCCACAGGCACCTACGTCGACTAGGTTCCTCCTCCTGGGGCGAACGTAGTCGATGGCATGTGGATTTTCAGGGTGAAGCGGCCGCCGGGTTCTCTGCCTGCCTTCAAGGCGCGTTACATTCCTCGAGGCTTCAGCCAGTGACAGGGGGTTGACTACTTCCAGACCTTCTCTCCCACCCCGAAGATGACCACTCTTCGGGTGTTGCTGCACGTCGCTGCTCAGCGTGACTACGAGTTGCACTCTCTTGACTTCAGCACAGCTTTCTTGCAGGGCAGCCTGCACGAGGAGATCTGGCTGCGCTGCCCACCTGGATTCACTGGGTCGTTTCCTGTAGGTACCGAGTGGAGCCTCCGGCGGCCAGTCTACGGTCTTCGCCAGGCGCTCGCGAGTGGCACGACACACTGAGGACTACACTTGCGGCTCTTGGGTTTGCTCCTTCTACTCCTGACCCGTCGCTGTTTCTACGCACCGACACCTCGCTGCCGCCGTTCTACGTCCTCGTGTACGTCGACAACCTCGTCTTTGCCACTGCTGACACTGAGGCACTGACCCTTGTGAAGTCGGAGCTGCAGAACAGACACACTTGCACTGACCTGGGTGAACTGCGCAGCTATCTTGGCTTGCAAATTGCCCGGGACAGAGCACGGTGCACCATCACCCTGACTCAGTCACACGTGGTGCACCAGGTCCTTTAGCGCTTCGGCTTTTAGTTCTCCTCGCCACAGCCCAATCCTCTGTCTACCGGCCACTCGCTCTCAGCTCCACCTTCGGACGAGTTCGTAGAGCCGAGTGGTCCGTACCCAGAGCTTGTGGGTTGTCTCATGTACCTGATGCCGTGCACACGACCTAACCTCGCGTACCCTCTCAGCCTTTTGGCTCGCTACGTGGCTCCCGGTAGGCACCGAAAGGTGCAGTGGGATGCTGCGAAGAGGGTACTATGTTACTTGTGCAGTACATCAGGCATGGGGCTCGTGCTTGGAGGACGGGGTCCATTTGTCCTCACTGGTCACGCAGACGCTTCTTGGGTTGACGACTCAGCTACGCAGCGGTCGTCACAGGGTTACACCTTCAGCCTCGGTTCCGGCTCTGTTTCCTGGCGGTCTACCTGCTGGTCTTCGGTTCTCAGCTCCAGTTGTGAGGCTGAGATCTACGCCGGGGCCATGGCTGCACAGGAGTTACGCTTGCTCACCTACCTGCTGACTGACTTGGGAGAGCAGCCTCGTTCGCCTCCAGTTTTGTACGTAGACAACAAGGCCATGATTGCCTTGTGTCAGGAGCACAGACTGGAGCACAGAACGAAGCACATCGCTCTGCGATACTTTTTTGCTCGAGAGTTGCACCAGCGTGGCCAGCTTCGTCTTGCGTACGTGGCCACTAGGGCCAACACTGCTGATATATTCACCAAGGCACTTCCGCCTGGTGATCATCAGGGCTTCTCTACTGTGTTAGACCTTGTGCCTACTTTGCCTCACTTGCTCACTTCGTGACTTTGCTTGTACTGTGATCTATATATATACCTGCATGCTTCCACTTGCTAGGGTATGATCACTCTATTGTTTGTGTTCTTTACATAACTCTGTATGTGAACTGGCCTTGTGTCCCTTTGCTTGTGCTCGGACTATGTGGTGACTTTGTGATCCACCCTGAGCTTGCTTTCCTTTTCTTGATTGGTCTTGTGACCGCTTGTTCTCCCCCACTTTGCCTATGGGAGTGTGTCAGAATGTTATGTTGCTTATATTGTGTAGGCTATAGTGGGGTAGCCCATAAGGGGTACAACCCAATTAGGGTTAGAACTTGTACCCAACTGTTTCATAGTTCATTCTTCTGACATGCAATACGATCCTTCCGTCATCTATTAACATCGGAACCATCCGTGCCATGTTTGGGTGTACCTGCTGTTGGTGCAACCCTACGGTTTGCATTCGGCTTGTTGTCCGTGTACGTACATGCGTGTGTGCATGGAATGGTATGAGGGCATGAGATAATATATATATTTCATGCATACAATAGGGTGTGAATGATGAGGCATGATTTTGAATGTGCGTGTCGAGTGAACAGCGAGTTATCGCTAGTCGCGTGTCACGTCGTCGTTTGCGTGTCGTGTGCGATTTTCTATTTTGTCGTGTGTGGAATGTCGGCGTGTCGCAGGTGTGCGCAGTAGACTTCCAAGAACTCAAGGAAGAATTTATCTTGAAGAACCAGGGCCTTGGTCTCAAGATTCAAGTGATTTCGAAGCTCTCCAAAAGGGTAAACTTCAAGATAGTGAGAATAGTTACATTACGTGTAGTGTAACATTTCTCTTGGTGTAGGCCCTTGTGGAGGGTAGTTTCGAGACCCTTCGTGGTTGGGGACAGTGTGGCACTGTTCCACATCACTGTACCTCAGCTTTTGGGGTTTGTAGGAGCTAGGAGTCATTCTCAACTCGCAACTCTTCCTAATTTGTGTTCTAAGACTAAAGTGGCTGCCATAGTACCGTTTGTTCAAACCAAAGCTGTGTCGTCAATTCTTAATGAAACCGTGCGATCTAAATTGCCTAGTGTAGGCGACGTTAAGACGCTCCAGATCCAAGTTGAATCAGGTCATTTGCAGCTGTGGCCAGAATTCTATGAACGTTTAAAGCCGCTGTGCAGAAATCCGACTGTGCACTCTATCTTTCGTTTTAGGCACTTTCAGGCCTATTGTGACTATAACAAGTGGTGTCAGAGCCCCTTGAAGCAGTTTCGACAATGTCTAGACCTGAAGAAAGGGGTGGCAGAGGTGCTGGTGGCAGTGGAGAAGCCCAAGCTCAAGGCCAACCCCGTGATCCCACCATGTCTCCCATGCAACCAAGTCTTGGCCCACCTAGGGATGAGCCTAGGGTATTTGGGCTTGACAAGTTCAACGGTGACAACTTTGCTGAATGGTCCTTCAAGATGGAGAACATCTTTGACCACTATGACTTGCTGGAGGTGATGGAAGGAACAGAGAAGCACCCCGAGAACGACCCGGAGAAGAGCCCGTGGGTGCGGAAGAGCGCACAAGGCTATCTCCTACTTGGGCAAGCGTTGGGGAGCAGCCAAATCCGTCACATCAAGCCATTCCAGCGTGAACCAGAGAAGGGACCAAAGACATGGGCTGCTCTCAAGGGTGTACACGCTCCTGCAACAGCGGCGGTAGCAGTGGTGTTGGAACAGCAAATGGCGGCACTACGAATTGAAGAAGATGAACCCGTGGAAGAAGGGGTGCAGAAATTCTTCGACTTGTTGATGCGGCTTGAGGGAGCTGATTTGAACTACAATGAGCTCCAAAAGAAGACCAAGTTGCTGGCCTTACTCTCCGAGTCATGGTCCTCGCTCATCATCAACTTGAATCGCGATCTGCCTCGCCTCTCGCTTGAAGACGTGAAGCGAGCTATCCTTCAAGAGGATTTCCGCCGCCGTGAGTTGGCGAGTGCGGATGGTGCCGGGGCAGCAAGCATCGGCCATGGATATGGCCGTGGAAGGGGCAGAGGACAAGGAGGAGGAAGGTTTGGAGGCTGCAACTTCAACAGAGGCCGCGGGAGTAGCGGATACGGCAGCGACAACAAGAGCTACGGACGCGATCGCCGCAGATTCGACGGCGAGTGCCACTATTGTCACAAGAGCAGACATATGTGGCGCAATTGCTTCAAGCTCCCTGATGGATGGACCCCTGCTCAAGGCCAAGATGGTTGAAAAGCAGGAGGAGGGAGAGAAAGAGGCCGTGGAGGCTGTGGCGGTCGCGGAGGTGGTGCTGCAAATATGAAGAATGGTGACAACGAGAGCGAGTCGAGGGACGATCGCTTTCCGGGTCAATTCTTCTTTGTGTCGACGCAATCACCGGCTGCACCAGAGAAGGATGAAAGCTTTGAGGAGCTTGCTGCTGTGGGGAAGGTGACCCTACACTCCCTGGACTATTGGGTGATCGATAGCGGCGCTACCTATAGCATGACACCTCGTGCGGACTTGCTCACCGAACTCGAACCATCACCGGTGAAGCATGTCACATCGGCTTTGGGGCAGCGAGCAGAGGTGAAAGGCATGGGCAAAGCCATGTTCAAGGGTGCTGATAGGAAGATGGTGGGCCTCAAGAACATGCTTTGGGTGCCCAACCTTGCAGCCAACCTGATTTCCGTGCGGCGGTTGCAAAAGGCCGGCATGGACACGAGCTCGAAGGGTGCTAAGACTTACACCGCAAGGCTTGGCGTGCGGATCCTTTGGGACCTTCATGAGGATAGGGATGTCTGCATCAAGATGTGGCAGATCCCTATGGTCCCTATGCCTAAAGAGAGGCAAGTGGCAGCAAGCGTCAGCACCAAGGGTGAAGCGGTTGGTAGCGGCTACGGCGCGAACGATGGCGCCAAGGCAAAAGAGTCCAACAAGTGAAAGCTTGGAGGGACCAGCAAGCAGTGTGAGCTTGACGAGAGTGGTGCAGCAGCCAAGGAGCAGCACAAGGGTGAGGAGAACCCCAAGGCAGCAGCGGAGGAGGAGTACGGAGAGAGCATGTGGGGCACTATTGCGAGTGCGGCATTCTCCAATCCAACTTCGGCTATGGGGGAGTGTGATTGGCTCAACTTGCATCGGCAAATGGGGCATGTGGCCTTGCCCATCTTGCAGCAGCTAGTGAAGAATGAGATGATTGCTGGCATATGTGTGAAGGGGGAGCCATATGAGGTACTTGGCTGCCCGATGTGCATGCAAGCCAAGTTCATCCGTGTTGCCGATGGTGGAGCGGCAACAAGACCGGTTAGTGACGGCAATTCGCACCGATCGAGGGGGAGAGTTCCTGAGCAAGGAATTCTCATTGTGGCTGAAGAAGAATGGCAAAAGGCACTCCCTTACCATGCCATACTTCCCTGCAATGAACGGCATCGCCGAGCGAGCGAACCGGACAATCACGGAGACGGCGCGCGGGTTGCTCATTGAAGCCGGGCTACCCGACTATTTCTGGCCTGATGCAGTGCGTAGCGCCTGTGTGGCCAAGAACAGAGCTTTGACTCATGTGGGAGCAGACAAATGGGTGCCCTATGTGGAGTGGATTGGAAGGAAGCCAAAGGTGGATATGCTTCGGGTGTTCGGGTGCATGTGCATGGCGCTCGTACCTAAGCATCTTCGACACAACAAGCTCGGTGCCAAGGCGATATGGGTTGTGCACTTGGGCATGGCTCAAAACAGCAAGGGGTGGCTTCTTTGGGACCCATTCACCAAGATATTATTGGTGAGAAGGGACTGCAAATTCATGGAGAACCTGATGTATAAGGATTGGAAGGCGGAGAATGAGGCGAAGATAGGCGTGCGGTTCGGGGAGGTGAAGAGTTCCGGTTTGGAGCATGTGGAGTGTCAGAATGTTTTAGTGCTTACATTGTGTAGGCTGTAGTGGGGTGGGTAGCCCATAAGGGGTACAACCCAATAAGGGTTAGTACTTGTACCCAATTGTTTCATAGTTCATTCATTCTCGTTCGTTACTTTGACATGGTTGCAAAGCAGGTCCTTCGCTAGGACCGTTTTTTTTTTTTTTTTTTTTTTTCCTTGGGCCCACCACAGCGCTGCCCCACTAGCAGCCCCTAGCGACCCTCGTGCCGCACCTACTGCCTCGTTTGCCGCCCTTGTGCGGCCCTCCTCTCGACCCTAGGCCACGACCCGTCACCCGTCGCCCCTAGGCCCGTCTCTCGACGCCCCTAGGCCCCGGCCTGTTGCCATTCGCCCCTAGGCCAACGCCCATCGCCCCTAGCCCCGGCCCGCGCCCGTCGCCCCTAGCCCCGGCCCGTCGCCTGACGCCCCTAGGCCCCGGCCCCGTCGCCAGTCGCCCCTAGACCCCGGCCCGACGCCCGTCGCCCCGGCTAGTTGACCGTAGGCTCGTCGCCCCTAGCCCCGGCCAATCGTCCCTAGGCCCGTCACCCCGGCCCGTCGCCCCTACGCCCGACGCCCCTAGGCCCGTCGCCACGGCCCGTCGCCCCTACGCCCGTCGCCTAGGCCTGTCGCCCCGGCCCGTCGCCCGTCGCCCCGGCCCGTCGCCCGTTGCCCCTAGGCCTGTCGCCCCGGCCCGTCGCCCCTACGCCCGTCGCCCCGGCCTGTTGCCCCTAGGCCCGTCGCCCCTAGGCCCGTCGCCCCGGCCCGTCGCCCCTAGGCCCCGGCCCCGGCCCGTCGCCCCTAGCCCCTAGGCCCGTCGCCCGTCGCCCCCCTCGGCCCCGACCCATCGCCCCTAACCTAGGCCCATCGCCAGTCGCCCCCCTATGCCCCGGCCCGTTGCCCCTAGGCCCCGGCCACCCCGTCGACCCCAGGCCCCGCGCGTCGCTGCTTGCGGCCCGCCCCTTCGCCCCTGCAGCCCGCGAGCCGCCCTTGCAACCCCACGCGCCACCCCTAGGCCCTCGAGCCGCCTCTCTTGCAGCCTGCTTGCCCCACCCCCCTCTCTGCTGCCTGCCCCGTTCCCTGCACTGCCGGCTTCTGCCCGCCCTGCGTGCTGCGCCGCTATGGCCTCTCTCTGCGTTCTAACGTTCGATCATGAGGGCCGCCCGATCCAGTTTGACACGTGGCTTGACGATCTGCAGCTGTACCTACTGAGCGATTCTAGGGACAGCGTTTCACTGTTTGACCACACGTCTGGTGCTGCTCCCGCCCCTCCCGCCACAGCTGACAGTGCGACTCGCTCACAGTGGCTTACTTGTGATGCTGCTGCTTGCTTAGCCATTCGCAACCATTTGCCGTAAGCCGAATGCGCTCACTTCGTACAGCACAGGACAGCACAGGCACTGTATGACGCTGTAGTCGCCCGTTACTCCTCGCCTGCCACTGCTGCTCTAGGCCGTCTTCTACTGCCCTACCTGTTTCCCGAGCTGTCCGCCTTTGCCACGGTAGAGGACCTGGTTTCCCACCTTCGCACTAGCAACGCTCGCTACCGTGCTCCCGCCCCAGCTGAGTTCCTTGACAGGAACCAGCCCTCGATGTTCATCACTCTATACTTTATAGTCACCCGCCTCCCTGACTCTCTTCGCTCTGTCAGGGACCACTTTCTCTCCCTTGACCCCACAGTCCTCACTGTTGACCTCCTCGAGCAGCACCTCCTTGCAACTGAGACTAGTGTAGTCGCTGTAGGTGCTGCTCGTGGTACTCTGCGCACGCCCTTCTTTGAGGGGTGCTCCCCCTCCCCCCTTGCCCCCTCCTACGCCTCTGCTGCTGCTGTTGACGTCCCTGGTGCTGAAGACGTCAGGGCTGCTTTTGCTAGTGCGAAGCACCGCAGCAGCAAGGGCAAGGGTGGCAGGGGTGGCGGTGGTGGCAGCGGGGGTGGTGGTGGGGGCAGCAGTGGAGGTGGTGGAGGCAATGGAGGCGGTGGCAGTAGTGGGAGTGGTGGCGAAAGTGGGCGCTTTGGCGGAGTCGGTGGTGGCAGCGGTGGGGGTGGCGGTAGTGGCGGCAGTGGGAGTGGTAGCGGTAGGGCTGGAGCTACTCAGCATGTAGGTTCGGGAGGTGGCCAGCGGCAGCAGCAGCAGCGTCGGAGCGAGACCCCGTCGCCCCAGCAACTTTGTGAGTGGTTTTCTCAGCGTGGGGTGTCTGGGGGGAGTGGTAGCTGCCCGTATGTCATTCGCACAGGTGACCGTGCTAGTCAGACATGCGGGAAGCCTCACCTTCAGCACCGCTGCTTCTCCCGCCTCGACGATGCTTCGCGTGCAGAGTTTGGTGACGAGGCCGAGCGCACCCGCTGGGCAGAGTTGCTTAGGTCTGGAGTTGCTATCTTTGACCTATACAATATTGTTATCCTTGCTGCTATGTATGCTTTGTCTGTTAGTGCTGAGGGTGACTGTTACCTGTGTGTGCCACCTGACCCAGGTATAGAGGCTGCTGCTCTAGGTGCTAGTGAGTCTGCTCTCCCTGGTACTGTACCTGCTGAGGCCTTGCACACCTTCAAACTTGACTCAGGTGCCTCACGCTGTTTCTTTTGCGACAGCACCACCCTCACTCGTCTCTCTGCACCGGTACCGGTCAGGATGGCTGACCCCTCTGGGGGCCCAGTCTTGGCCCGTTCCTCCACTGTGCTCCCGTGTCCGGCGGTTCCGTCCGGCTCACTGTCAGGCCTTCACCTCCCCTCGTTCTCTACGAACATGGTGAGTACCGCTGCCCTCCAGGACGCGAGGGTCACTACCACCACTCCAGGGGGTTAACGTGTGTCGATCTGCACGTGTACACGGACGGGCCGTCACCTGGCCACGTTCACTCGTCGGCCAGGGTCGAGTCTGTACACACTAACTACAGAGCCTCCTCAGGTAGCTGCGTCTGCCCAGGTGTCCGCATCAGGTCAGGTAGCACCCCCTTGCTCGTGTCGCCTCCTGTCGCACCAGACTCTTCTGTGGCACCACTGCCTGGGTCACCCCTCCCTGCCACGCCTTTGTGGCATGCACTCCCGCCTCCTTGTCTCTGGTCTTCCCAGGTCTCTACCTCCCCTCCTTCCCTCGCCTGCCCCGCCCTGCCTTCCTTGCGTCGAGGGGCGGCAGCGCGCTGCTCCTCACTCCTCCTCGTTTCCCCTGACGACTGCTCCCCTGCAGACTCTCCACATGGACGTGTGGGGCCCAGCCCGCCTCAGTGGACAGGACCGAGAGTGCTACTTTTTGCTGGTTGTTGACGACTACAAGCGGTACACCACGGTCTTCCCCTTGCGCAGCAAGGGTCAGGTCGTTGATGTCTTGATCCCTTGGATCCGCGCAGTCCGTCTCCAGCTCCGCGAGCGCTTCCGTGCAGACCTTCCTGTCCTGCGTCTGCACTCTGACAGAGGTGGTGAGTTCTCCTCCAACCTCCTGCGGGACTTTTGTCGTGGGGAGGGCATTCTCCAGTCGTTCACGCTTCCGGACTCCCCTCAGCAAAATGAGATTGATGAGCGCCGCATTGGCTTAGTCATGGAGGTCGCTCGTACCTCCACGATCCATGCAGTTACTCCCCATTTTCTGTGGCCGTTTGCAGTCCGGTACGCTGCGCATCAGCTCAACCTCTGGCCCCGTGTCTCCTTGCCGGAGACCTCGCCTACACTGCGTTGGACGGGTAAGGTTGGCGATGCGTCGGTGTTCCGGGTCTGGGGTCCTCGTGCCTTTGTTCACAATACGTCCGCGGACAAGCTCTCTGCCCGCGCTATTCCCTGCGACTTCCTTGGCTTTTCCCCTGACGCGCCTGGCTGGCAGTTTTACCACCCCACCCCGCGCCGTGTCTTCCCCTCTCAGGACCTCACGTTTGACGTGTCGGTTCCCTTTTACTGTCTCTTCCCCTACCGCTCTGCCACTCCCCCACCCCCGCCGCTCTTCCTTGCTCCAGGTCCCCCTCCGGTAGACCCCCTCCCCCCCCAAGGGTCCTGCTCCCTCAGGTGTGTCTCAGGTAGACCCTCTCCGTGGTACTGCGCCTATTGAGGTAGCTGTCGGCTCAAGTGCTGCTCGAGGTGCTGCGTCTGGGGGTGATGCGTCTGAGGGTACCGGGTCTGGGGGTCCTGAGTCTGAGGGTGCCGGGTCTGGGGGTGCTGAGCCTGGGGGTGCGGAGCCTGAGGGTGCTGAGCCTAGGGGTGCTCAGCCTGCGGGTGTTGAGCTTGGGGATGCTGAGCCTGAGGGTGTGGAGCCTGGAGGTGCTGAGTCTGAGGGTGCGGATTCTGGGGGTGCTGAGCCGAGGGGTACTGCTTCTTCTGGAGGTCCTGGGGGTGCTTCCCCACGACTGTCTCCTCGGCCGGAGCCTCTCTCCCCACAGCAACTGCGAGAGTGGTTTGCTCAGCGCACCCGCCTTCGGAGTGGAGCTGCCGGAGCTGGAGACTCTGCCGCTGGAGAGACTGGAGCTGGAGGTGCTGGAGTTACTGCTGGAGCTGGTGGTACCGGAGGTGCTGCAGCTGCTGGTCCTGGAGGTGCTCGTACCAGGGGCTCTGGAGCTGCTGGGACTGGTGGTGTTGGGGGAGCTGGAGCCAGAGACCCTACGGAGCCTGGAGCTGCTGGGGCTGGACGCGCTGGAGCTGTTGGCGCTGGAGCTGGAGGCACTGGCGCGGGAGGCGCTGGAGCTGAAGGAGTTGGAGCTGTTGACCCTGGAGCTGGAGGTGCTGGAGGCACTGTGCGGCCGCGACCGTACTTCGTTCCCCAGCTTCGGTAGGTTCTTAGTGTCCCGTCTTCTACTGGCCTTACTCCTCCCTTACTGTGTCCACCGCCTGACCAGTCACAGCCGCCGTTACAGGCAGCCTTCCCACTGCCTGCTCCTTATCCTTAAACTGATCAGACTGGCGGTCTTACAGAGCGTCGTGAGCCTGCGTCTCGTCCTGCCTCCCCATTTCGCACTGGTCGTTGCGTTCCTCGTCCGCGTCCCCCTCCTTTTCCCGGCACACACACTATGGCACTTCGTCGTTCCTCTGTTCCACTGCGTGTTCCTCTGCCGCCTCCTCCTAAGTCCTCTCTTTCTGGTGTCCCTGACCCTGAGTCTGACCGCGCTCGTGCTGCCAGTCCCACCGTCTCTCATCTCCTTGCGATTGTTGTCACTGACCCTTCCTTTGAGTCCACTGTTGCGTCTACCCTCATTGCTGAGCTAGTTGACTTTGGTGCTGCCTGTCGTCTCGACTACGCCACTGCTCTTGTTGCTGAGTCTGAGTCTGCCAGTCCTCTGTCCGTCGGGGGTGAGTGTGCTCTTGGCACGGACGTCCTTGAGGACAGGTAGGAGGACTTTGAGTGTCTTGCAGCTGCTGTACCTCGTTTCGCTTCCATGCTGCTTGCCCCTGAGGGAGACCCGGATGCTCCAGACATCCCGACCCCGCGCTCTTTCGCAGAGGCGATTACGTGTCCTTACTCCTCTCAGTGGCAGGCAGCTATGGATGCCGAGATGTCATCCTGGAAGTCCACAGGCACCTACGTCGACGCAGTTCCCCCATCTCGGGCGAAGATAGTCGACGGCATGTGGATTTTCAGGGTGATGCGGCCGCCGGGTTCCCCGCCTGCCTTCAAGGCGCGTTACATTGCTAGAGGCTTCAGTCAGCGACAGGGGGTCGACTACTTCTAGACCTTCTCCCCCACCCCGAAGATGACTACTCTTTGGGTGTTGCTGCACGTCGCTGCTCAGCCTGACCACGAGTTACACTCTTTGGACTTCAGTGCAGCCTTCTTGCAGGGCAGCCTCCACGAGGAGATCTGGTTGCGCCGCCCACCTGGCTTCACTGGGTCGTTTCCTGAAGGTACCCAATGGAGCCTCCGGCGGCCTGTCTACGGTCTCCGCCATGCGCCTCGCGAGTGGCACGACACACTGAGGATGACGCTTGCGGCTCTGGGGTTTGCTCCTTCTACTCCTGACCCGTCGCTTTTTCTACGCATCGACACGTCGCTGCCGCCGTTCTACGTCCTCGTGTACGTCGACGACCTCGTCTTTGCCACTGCTGACACTGAGGCACTGACCCTTGTGAAGTCGGAGCTACAGAAGAGACACACCTGCACTGACCTGGGTGAACTGCGCAGCTATCTTGGGACAGAGCTTGGCGCACCATCACACTGACTCAGTCACACATGGGGCACCAGGTCCTTCAGCGCTTCGGCTTCCAGTTCTCCTCGCCATAGCCCACTCCTCTGTCTACCAGCCACTCGCTCTCAGCTCCACCTTCGGACGAGTCCGTAGAGCCGAGTGGTCTGTACCCAGAGCTTGTGGGTTGCCTCATGTACCTGATGACGTGCACACGACCTGACCTCGCATACCCTCTCACCCTCCTGGCTCGCTACGTGGCTCCCGGCAGGCACCGAAAGGTGCACTGGGATGCTGCGAAGAGGGTACTGCATTACTTGTGCTGTACGTCGGGCATGGGGCTCGTGCTTGGAGGACGGGGTCCAGTTGTCCTCACTGGTCACGCGGACGCTTCTTGGGTTGACGACTCAGCTACGCTGCGGTCGTCACAGGGTCACACCTTCAGCCTTGGTTCTGGCTCTGTTTCCTGGCGGTCTACCCGCTCGTCTTTGGTTCTCAGCTCCAGTCGTGAGGCTGAGATCTACGCAGGGGCCATGGCTGCACAGGAGCTACGCTGGCTCACCTACCTGCTGACTGACTTGGGAGAGCAGCCTCGTTCGCCTCCAGTTCTGTACGTAGACAACAAGGCCATGATTGCCTTGTGTCAGGAGCACAGACTGGAGCACAAAACGAAGCACATCGCTCTGCGATACTTCCTTGCTCGAGAGTTGCAGCAGCGTGGCCAGCTTCGTCTTGCGTACGTGGCCACTAAGGCCAACAATGCTGATATATTCACCAAGGCACTTCCGCCTGGTGATCATCAGCGCTTCTCTACTGTGTTAGGCCTTGTGCCTACTTTGCCTCACTTGCTCACTGCGTGACTTTGCTTGTACTGTGATATATATATATATATATATATATATACCTGCATGCTTACACTTGCTAGGGTATGATCATTGTATTGTTTGTTCTTTTATATATAGCTCTGCATGTGAACTGGCCTTGTGGCCCTTTGCTTGTGCTCGGACTGTGTGGTGACTTTGTGATCCACCCTGAGCTTGCTTTGCTTCTCTTGACTGGTCTTGTGACCACTTGTTCTCCCCCACTTTGCCTATGGGGGTGTGTCAAAATGTTTTAGTGCTTACATTTGTGTAGACTGTGGTGGGGTAGTCCATATGGGGTACAACCCAATTAGGGTTAGTACTTGTACCTAACTCTTTCATAGTTCATTCATTCTCGTTCGTTACTTTGACATGGAGCTGTCTTTGGAGCTGAGCAGCGGCAGCACCACCACAAGGCAATCTTCCCTTGTGAATGGGGGAGAGGAGGCCAAGGATGCAGAGGAAGAAGAGGAGGAGGTGCAGCAAGTGAGCGAGCGTGCACCAACACTTCCTTCTCGCACTACGAGTGCTCCACGGATCCGAGTCACCCCGCAGCAACGCCAAGGCCTTCATGTCCCTGCAGCTGAGGAGAAAGGAAGGGGTAAGAGGTGAATTCAAGCCCCTAATAGGCTGACCTATGATGCACCGGGAAAGTCAGCCAAGTCAGCTCTGGCCGGAGCGGCACTTATAGTTGGAGATGACGAGGAGAGTGACTACGAGGAGTGTGCCTTCGCGTTCTTCTCTCCGGTGGAGATGCCGGGGGAACCAGCAACTTTCAAGGAGGCCTTGGAGAGTAGTGATGCTGAGGAGTGGAATAAGGCAATGGAGAGTGATCTGAAGAGCATTTAGGAGAACAGCACGTGGGAATTGGTGGAGCTACCGGAGGGGCGTAAGGCGATTACGAACAAGTGGCTCTTCAAGATCAAGTCCGACGCCGACCGCAAAATCGAGCGCTACAAGTCTAGGCTTGTGGCCAAGGGGTACAAGCAGAAGGAGAAGGTGGACTACAAGGAATTGTTTGCTCCTGTGGTGAAGCCGACGACGCTGCGAACCCTACTCGCGGGAGCTACCATCAAAGGATGGGTGGTGAAACAAATGGATGTGACAACGGCATTCCTCAACGGCGTCCTTGAGGAGGAGATTTTTATGGCGCAGCCAGAGGGGTTTGATGATGGTAGTGGCAGAGTGTGGAAGCTGAAGAAGGCTCTCTATGGGCTCAAGCAAGCCCCTAGGCAGTGGTACTTAAAGTTGCGTGAAATCTTGGAGGAGATCAGGTTCACTCCCTCATCCGCCGATCATTCCTTGTTCATGCTTCTCGAGGGGGAGCGGAGGAGTTTCATGGTGGTTTATGTGGATGACATCCTCATTTTCTAACCCTCCTCCGACCTTGTGAAGGAGGTGATGCTGAAGCTTCAAGACAAGTTCAAGTGCAAGGCCCTTGGTGACGTGAGCTTCTACCTTGGGCTCCACATCGGACGAGATGTTATAAAAGCGGTGCATGCGGCTGCATCAACCGAAGTACATGAAGACATTGGCTGCCAACTTTGGGCAGAGTGAAAGCCATGTGGCTACACCCTTTCCCTCTGGGTTCAAGTGTGTGAAGGGACCAGAGGAGGAGAGCGTTGGTGAAGAGGAGAGGCGCCGTTTTCACTCGTTGGTGGGCAGCCTCATGTACGCGGCGGTAAACACCCGACCGGACGTCGCCTTTGCAACCGGATAGTTGACTAGGGTTGTTCAATGCCCTAACGAGGAGCAGGTAGCAGCTGGAATGAAGGTGGCCAAGTATCTTGGCCAAACACCGACCGTTGGGCTGCAATACTCGGCGGCTGCGCAAAGGCGCCAAAAGGGCGCATATGGTGTTGAACCCGGGCGTTTGTTCCTCACCGCATTCTCGGATGTTTCTTATGCATCGGAACCAGAGGACATGACAAGTGTTGGAGGGTTCATTTGCTGTGTTGGTGGAGGCCCAACTATTTGTGACTGAGTTAGTGTGATGGTGCGCCATGCTCTGTCCCGGGTGATCTGCAAGCCAAGATAGCTGCGCAGTTCACCCAGGTCACTGCAGGTGTGTCTCTTCTTCAGCTCCGACTTCAAACGGGTCGATGCCTCGGTGTCAGCAGTGGCAAAGACCAGGTCGTCAACGTAGACGAGAACGTAGAACGGCGGCAGCGAGGTGTCGGTGCGTAGAAACAGCGACGGGTCAACAGTAGAAGGAGCAAACCCAAGAGCCGCAAGTGTAGTCCTCAGTGTTTCGTGCCACTCGCAAGGCGCCTGGCGGAGACCGTAGACTGGCCGCCGGAGGCTCCACTGGGCACCTGCAGGAAACGACCCAGTGAAGCCAGGTGGGCGGCGCAGACAGATCTCCTCGTGCAGGCTGCCCTGCAAGAAATCTGTGTTGAAGTTAAGAGAGTGCAGCTCGTAGTCACGCTGAGCAGCGACGTGCAGCAACACCTGAAGAGTAGTCATCTTCGGGGTGGGGGAGAAGGTCTGGAATTAGTCAACCCCCTGTCGCTGACTGAAGCCTCTAGCAACGTAACGCGCCTTGAAGGCAAGCAGAGAACCCGGCGGCCGCTTCACCCTGAAAATCCACATGCCATCGACTATGTTCGCCCGAGACGGGGAAACTGCGTCGACATAGGTGCCTGTGGACTTCCAGGATGCCATCTCGGCATCCATGGCTGCCTGCCACGGAGAGGAGTAAGGACCCGTAATCGCCTCTGCGTAAGAGCGCGGGGTCGGGATGTCTGGTGCATCCGGGTCTCCCTCAGGGGCAAGCAGCATGGAAGCGAAACGAGGTACAGCAGCCGCAAGACACTCAAAGTCCTCCTGCTTATCCTCAAGGACGTCCGTGCCAAGAGCACACTAGCCCCTGACGGACGGAGGACCGGTAGACTTAGACTCAGCAACAAGAGTAGTGGCGTAGTCTAGACGACAGGCAGCAGCAAAGTCAAGCAGCTCAGCAACGAGGGCAGACGCAGCGGTGGACTCAAAAGATGGGTCAGTGACAACAGTGGCGAGGAGACGAGAGACAGTGGGACTGGCAGCACGAGCGCTGTCAGACGCAGGGTCAGGAACGGTAGGAAGTGAGGACTCAGGAGGAGGCGGCAAAGAAACACGCAGTGGAGCAGAGGATGGACGAAGTGCCATTGCATGTGTTCCGGGAACAGGAGGAGGACGCGGACGAGGAACGCGGCGACCAGTGCAAACAGGGGAGGCAGGACGAGACGCAGGCTCAGAACGCTCTGTAACACCGCCGGTCTGCTCAGTGTAAGGAGAAGGAGCAGGCAGTGGGGAGGCTGGCTGTAACGGCGGCTGCGACTGGTCAGGCGGCGGACACAGTAAGGGAGGAGGAAGGCCAGTAGAAGACGGGACACTAAGAACCTGCTAAAGCAGGGGAACAAAGTACAGTCACGGCCGCACAGTGCCTCCAGCACCTCCAGCTCTAGGGTCAACAGCTCCAGCTCCTCCAGCTCCAGCTCCTCCCGCGCCAGCGCCTCCAGCTCCAGCGCCAACAGCTCCAGCTCCTCGAGCTCCAGCGCCACCAGCGCCAGTGCCTCCAGCTCCAGCGCCTCCAGCCCCAGCACCTCCAGGATCCGTAGGGTCTCCAGATCCAGCGCCCCAAACACCACCAGTCCCGGGAGCTTCAGTACCCCTGGTACGAGCACCTCCAAGACCAGCAGCCGTAGTACCTCCAGTACCACCAGCTTCAGCACTAACTCTAGCACCACCAGCTCCAGCGTCTGCAGTGCCTCCAGCACCGGTAGCTCCACTCCGAAGGCGTGCGTGCCGAACAAACCACTCACGCAGCTGCTGCGGGGAGAGAGTCTCCGGCCGCGGAAACAGGCTCGGCGAAGCACGAGTAGGACCTCCAGACGAAGCAGCACCCCGAGGCTCAGCACCCCCAGACTCTGCACCCTCCAACTCAGCACCCCCAGGCTCAACACCCTCAGGCTCATCACCCCCAGGCTCAACACCCTCAGGCTCAGCACCCCCAGGCTCCACACCCGCAGGCTCAGCACCCCCAGGCTCTGCACCCCCAGGCTCAGCACCCTCAGACCCTGCACCCTCAGACTCAGCGCCCCGAGGCTCCGCACCCCCAGACGCAGCACCTCGAGCAGCACCTGAGTCGCCAGCTACCTCAACAAGCACATTACTAGGGAGAGGGTCTACCTGAGACACACCTGAGGGAGCCGAACCAAGGGGCAAGAGGGGGTCCACCGGAGGGGGACCGGGAGCAAGGAAGAGCGGCGGGGGCGGGGGAGGGGCAGAGTGGTAGGGGAAGATACGGTAAAAGGGAACCGATTCGTCAAATGTGACGTCTTGAGAGGGGAAGACACGGCGCGAGGTGGGGTGGTAAAACTGCCAACCAGGCGCGTCTGGGGAAAAGCCAAGGAGGACGCAGGGAATAGCGCGGGCGGAGAGCTTGTCCGCCGACGTATCGCGAACAAAGGCACGAGAACCCCAGACCCGGAACACCGATAAATCGCCAACCTTCCCCGTCCGACGCAGTGTAGGCGAGGTCTCCGGCAAGGAGATACGGGGCCAGAGGTTGAGCTGATGTGCAGCGCACTAGACCGCAAACGACCACAGAAAATGGGGAGCAGCCGCATGGATCATGGAGGTACGAGCGACCTCCATGACTAAGCCAATGCGGTGCTCAGCAAGCTCATTTTGCTGAGGGGAGTCCGGAAGCGTGAACGACTGGAGAATGCCCTCCCCACGACAAAAGTCCCGCAAGAGGTCGGAGGAAAACTCACCACCTCTGTCAGAGTGCAGACGTAGGACGGGAAGGTCATGGTGGAACCGCTCGCGGAGCTGGAGACAGATTGCGCGGATCCAAGGGATCAAGTCATCAACGATCTGACCCTTGCTGCGCAAGGGGAAGACCGTGGTGTACCGTGTGTAGTCGTCAACAACCAACAAAAAGTAGCGCTCGCGACCCTGTCCACTGACGCAGGCTGGGCCCCACACATCCATGTGGAGAGTCTGCAGGGGAGAAAACGTCGGGGGAAACGAGGAGGAGTGAGGAGCGGCGCGCTGCCGCCCCTCGACGCAAGGAAGGCAGGGCGGGGCAGGCAAGGGCGGTAGGGGAGGCAGAGACCTGGGAAGACCAGAGACAAGGAGACGGGAGTCCTGCCACGAAGGCGTGGCAGGGAGGGGTGACCCAGGTGGTGGTGCCACAAAAGAGTCTGGTGCGACAGGGGGCGATACGAGCAAGGGGGTGCTACCTGACCTGACCCGGACACCTGAGCAGACGCAACTACCTGAAGAGGCTCGGTAGCCAGTGTGTACAGACTCGACCCTGGCCGACGAGTGAACATGGCCAGGTGACGACCCGTCCGTGTACACATGCAGATCGACACACGCTGACCCCTAGGAGTGGTGGTAGTGACCATCGCGTCCCGGAGGGCAGCGGTACTCACGAAGTTCGTAGAGAACGAGGGGAGGTGAAGACCTCATAGTGAGCCGGACGGAACCGTCGGACACGGGAGAACAGTGGAGGAACGGGCAACGAATGGGCCCTCGTTGCAGGTGCAGGGAGAGGAGCGAGGGTGGTGCTATCACAAAAGAAACAGCGTGAGACACCTGAGTCCAGCGTGAAAGTGTGCAAGGCCTCAGTAGGCGCAGTACTAGGGAGAGAAGACTCACTAGCACCTAGAGCAGTAGCCTCTATACATGGGTCAGTCGGCACACACAAGTAGCAAACAAAGCATACATAGCAGTGAGGATAGCATCATAGTCTAGGTCAAAGATAGCAACTCCAGACCTAAGCAGCTCTGCCCAGCGGGGGCGCTCAACCTGGTCACCAAACTCAGCTCGCCAGCACGGTCACCCGTGCGAATGACATACGGGCAGATACCACTACCCCTAGACGCCCCACGCTGAAACAACCACTCACGAAGCTGGTGGGGCGACGGGGTCTCGCTCCGACGCTGCTGCTGCTGCCTCTGGCCACCACCAGAGCCTCCTCGCTGAGCGTCTCCAGCCCTGCCACCACCACTTCCACTGCCGCCACTACCTCCACCCCAACCGCTGCCACCTCCAACGCCACCGAAGCCCCCACCCCCGCCACCACTCCCACTACTGCCACCACCTCCACTGCCTCCACCACCTCCACTGCTGCCCCCACCACCACCCCCGCTGCCACCTCCACCACCCCTACCACCCTTGCCCTTGCTGCTGCGGCGCTTCCCACTAGCGGAAGCAGCTCTGACACCCTCAGCACCAAGGACGTCAACTGCAGCAGCATAGGCGTAGGAGGGAGCAAGGGGGGAGGGGGAACACCCCTCAAAGAAGGGTGTGCGAGGAGTGCCACGAGCAGCACCTACAGCGACTACACTAGTCTCAGCTGCAAGGAAGTGCTGCTCGAGTAGGTCAACATTGAGGGCTGTGGGGTCGAGCGCAAGAAAGTGGTCCCTGACAGCGCGAAGAGAGTCAGGGAGGTGGGTGACTATAAAGTAGAGAGTGATGTACATCGGGGGCGGGTTCTTGGCAAGGAACTCTGCTGGGAGGGCAGCGCAGTAGCGAGCATCGCTAGTGCGAAGGTGGGAAACAAGGTCCTCTACTGTGGCAAAGGCGGACAGCTCGGGAAACAGGTAGGGCAGTAGAAGACGGCCTAGAGCAGCAGTGGCAGGCGAGGAGTAACAGGCGATGACAGCGTCATACAGTGCCTGTGCTGTCCTGTGCTGTCCGAAGTGAGCGCATTCGGCCAACGGAAAGTGGTTGCGAATGGCTTAGCGAGCAGCAGCGTCACGAGTAAGCCATTGTGAGCGATTCGCACTGTCAGCTGTGGCGGGAGGGGCGGGAGCGGCGCCAAACGTGTGGTCAAACAACGAAACACTGTCCCTAGAGTCGCTCAGTAGGAACAGCTGCAAGTTGTCGAGCCACGTGTCAAACTGGATCGGTCGGCCCTCATGATCGAACGCTAGAACGCGGAGAGAAGCCATAGTGGCGCAGCACGCAGGGCGGGCAGAGGCCGGGCAGCGCAGGGAAAAGGGCAGGCAGCAGGTTGCAGGAGGGGCGGATCGAGGGCCTAGGGGCGGCCGCGGGGCGACGTGTCGAGGCCAAGGGTGACGGGTCGGGGCCTAGGGGCGACGGGTCGGGGCCTAGGAGCTACGGGCCGGGGCTAGGGGCGACTGGCCACAGGGCCAGGAGCGACGGGCCGCGGGGCCGGGTGCGACGGGCCGGGGGCCTATGGGTGACGGGCCGCAGGGCCTAGGGGCTACGGGCCGCGAGGCCAGGAGCGACGGGCCGCGGGGCCGGGAGCGATGGGCCGGGGGCCTAGGGGCGACGGGCCGCGGGGCCAGGAGCGACGGGCCGCGGGGCCGGGAGCGACGGGCCGGGGGCCTAGGGGCAACGGGCCGCGGGGCCAGGGCCGACGGGCCAGGGGCCTAGGGGCGACGGGCCGCGGGGCCTAGGTGTTATAGTCACAATAGGCTTGAATGTGCCTAAAACGAAAGATAGAGAGCACAGACGGATTTCTGCACAGCGGCTTCAAACGTTGATAGCGTTCTGCTCACAGCTGCAAATGACTTGATTCAAATTGGATCTGGAGCGTCTTCACGTCGTCTACAATTAGCAATTTAGATTGCACGATTTGATAAAGAATTGACGACACAGCGTCAGTTTGAACGATCGGTACTATGGCAGCCACTATAGTCTTAGAACACAAGATAGGAAGAGTTACGAGTTGGGAATGACTCCCAGCTCCTACAAACCCCAAGAGCCGAGGTACAGTGATGTGGAACAGTGCCACACTGTCCCCAACCACGAAGGGTCTCGAAACTACCCTTCACTAGGGCCTACACCAAGTGAAATGTTACACTACACAAAGTAATGTAACTATCTTCAATATCTTGAGGTGTACCCTTTTGGCAAGCTTCGAAATCACTTGAGGCTTGACACCAAGGCTCGGGCTCTTCATCACAAACTCATCCTTGAGTTCTTGATGGGTCTGCTGCACACACCTGCGACACGCCGAACGTTCGACACAGGACAAAATAGAAACCGCGCACGACAAAATAGAAACCGCGCGCGAGACACAAACGACCGCGTAACACGCGTCTAGCGATAACTCGCGATTGACTCGACACACACACTCGACATCATGACTCAACATTCACACACAATTATAAGCATGAAATATATATTATCCCATGCCCTCATACCATTCCATACACACACACATTCACGCACACGGACAACAAGCCGAGTGCAAACCGTAGGGTTGCACCAACAAACTCCCCCTCGGATTGTTGGCCTTAGGATATGTTGCTCTCTCAGTTCAGAGCCATCCCAGCCAGCTTGCAACACTTCCAATGCTGCTGCTCCACCAGCCTCTTGGTCATCATGTCAGCCGGCTGCCCCGTGGTCTTCACGTAGCGCAACTCAACTTCACCCGCGGTTACCATGCTCCTCGTCCAATGCCACTTCACCCTCATGTGCTTCGTGAGTCCATGCAACACAGGGTTCTTAGCAAGAGCAATGGCACCCTGGCTGTCACAGTACAGTGGGGTAGGTCCTTGCTGCTCCTCCTCCAATTCAGCCAACAAACGCCGCTGCCACACAATCTACCGTACGGCACGGAAGAGTGCCATGTACTCGGACTCCACCGAGCTCAAAGCTTGGTCAACCTGCTTCTTGCTCTCCCAAGCAGTTGGGCCTCCACCAACACAGCATATGAAGCCTCCCACACTTGTCATGTCCTCTGGTTCTGATGCATATGAAGCATCCGAGTAGGCGGTGAGGAACAAACGCCCGGGTTCAACACCATCCGCGCCCTTTTGGCGCCTTTGTGCCGCCGCCGAGTATTGCAGCCCAACGGTCGGTGTTTGGCCAAGATACTTGGCCACCCTCATTCCAGCTGCTACCTGCTCCTCATTAGGGCATTGCACAACCCTAGCCAGCTGCCCGGTAGCAAACGCGACGTCCGGTCGGGTGTTTACCGCCGCATACATGAGGCTGCCCACCAACGAGTGAAATCGGCGCCTCTCCTCTTCACCAACGCTCTCCTCCTCTGGTCCCTTCACACACTTGAACCCAGAGGGAAAGGGTGTAGCCACATGGCCTTCACTCTGCCCAAAGTTGGCAGCCAATGCCTCCAGGTACTTTCGTTGATGCACCCGCATGCACCGCTTCTCCACATCTCGTTCGATGTGGAGCCCAAGGTAGAAGCTCACGTCACCAAGGGCCTTGCACTTGAACTTGTCTTGAAGCTTCAGCATCACCTCCTTCACAAGGTCAGAAGAGGGTGAGAAAATGAGGATGTCATCCACATAAACCACCATGAAACTCCTCTGCTCCCCCTCGCCAAGCATGAACAAGGAGTGATCGGCCGTTGAGGGAGTGAAGCCGATCCCCTCCAACACTTCGCGCAGCTTCATGTACCATTGCCTAGGGGCCTGCTTCAGCCCATAGAGGGCCTTCTTCAGCTTCCACACTCTGCCACTACCATCATCAAACCCCTCTGGCTGCGCCATAAAAATCTCCTCCTCAAGGATGCCGTTAAGGAATGCCGCTACGATGTCCATTTGCTTTACTACCCATCCTTTGATGGCGGCTCCCGCGAATAGGGTTCGCAGCGTCGTCGGCTTCACCACAGGGGCAAACAGCTCCTTGAAGTCCACCTTCTCCTTCTGCTGGTACCCCTTGGCTACAAGCCTAGACTTGTAGCGCTCGATCTTGCCGTCGGCATCCGACTTGATTTTGAAGAGCCACTTGGACGTTATCGCCGTACGCCCCTCCGGTAGCTCCACCAATTCAAACGTGTCATTCTCCTCGATGCTCTTCAGCTCACTCTCCATGGCCTTCTTCCACTCCTCAGCATCACTACTCTCCAAAGCCTCCTTGAGAGTTGCTGGTTCTCCCGGCATCTCCACCGGAGAGAAGAACGCGAAGGCACACTCCTCGTAGTCACTCTCCTCGTCGTCTCCGACCATCATTGCCGCTCCGGCCAGGGCTGTCTTGCCCTGCTTTCCCGGCGCATCATAGGTCAGCCTATTAGGGGGTTGAACTCTCCTCTTCCCCCTTCCTTCCTCCTCAGCTGCAGGGACTTGAAGGCCTTGGCGTTGCTGCGGTGTGGCTCGAATCCGTGGAGCACTCGTAGTACGGGAAGGGAGTGACGGTGCACGCTCGCTCACTTGCTGCACCTCCTCCTCTTCTTCCTCTGCATCATTGGCCTCCTCTCCCCCATTCACAAGGGAGGATTGCCTTGTGGTTGTGCTGCCGCTGCTCAGCTCCAAAGGCAGCTCCACATGCTCCAAACCGGAACTCTTCACCTCCCCAAACCGCACGCCTATCTTCGCCTCATTCTCCGCCTTCCAATCCTTGTACATGAAGTTCTCCATGAACTTGCAGTCCCTGCTCACCAAGAAATTCTTGGTGAATGGGTCCCAAAGAAGCCATCCCTTGCTGTTTTGAGCCATGCCCAAGTGCACGGCCCACACCGCCTTGGCACCAAGCTTGTTGTGCCGAAGATGCTTAGGCACGAGCGCCATGCACATGCACCCGAACACCCGAAGCATATCCACCTTTGGCTTCCTTCCTAGCCACTCCACATAGGGCACCCATTTGTCTGCTCCCACATGAGTCAAGGCTCTGTTCTTGGCCACACACGCGCTCCGCACCGCATCAGGCCAGAAATAGTCGGGTAGCCCGGCTTCAATGAGCAACCCGCGTGCCGCCTCCGTGATTGTGCGGTTCGCTCACTCGGCGATGCCGTTCATTGCAGGGGAGTATGGCATGGTGAGGGAGTGCCGAATACCATTCTTCTTCAGCCACAACCCAAACTCCTTGCTCAGGAACTCTCCCCCTCGATCGGTGCGGATTGACTTGACTAGACGGTCTTGTTGCCGCTCCACCATCGGGAACCAATCCGTCTTCAACGTTTCAGCCACGTCGCTCTTCTTGGCCAGCACGTACACCCAAGTCATGCGGGTGTAGACGTCGACAATGGTGAGAAAATACTCAGCTCCAGCAGCTCCAAGCTTCAGGGGGCCCACCACGTCCATCACCACCTCATCAAGCGGTGCCTTTGCCGTTGCCTCCGAACTAGGGAACGGAAACCGGGTGAACTTGGCTTGAATGCACGTCGGGCAGCCAAGCACCTCATCGGGCTCCCCCTTCACACGTATGCCAGCAACCATCTCATTCTTCACTAGCTGCTGCAAGATGGGCAGGGCCACATGCCCCATGCACCGATGCAAGGTGAGCCAATCACACTCCCCCGTAGCCGAAGTTGGATTGGAGAATGCCGCGCTCGCAATAGCGCCCCACATACTCTCTCCGTAGTCCTCCTCCGCTGCTGCCTCTGGGTTCTCCTCACCCTTTTGCTGCTCCTTGGTTGCTGCACCACTCTCCTTAGGTTCACTGAACTTGCTGGTCCCTCCAGGTTTGCTCTTCTTGAGCTCATTCTCCTTAGCGCGACCGTTCGCGCCATCGTCGCTACCGACCGCTCCATCCTTGGTGCTGATGCTTGCTGCCACTTGCCTCTCCTTAGGCATAGGGACCACTGGGATCTGCCACATCTCGTTGTAGACATCCCTGTCCTCATGAAGGTCCCAAAGAATTCGATCGCCAAGCCTTGCGGTGTAGGTCTTGGCTCCCTTCGAGTTCGTGTCCATGCCGGCCTTTGCCAACCGCCGCACGGAAATCAGGTTTGCAGCAAGGCTGGGCACCCAAAGCACGTTCTTGAGGCCCACCATCTTCCCATCAGCACCCTTGAACATGGCCTTGCCCATGCCTTTCACCTCTGCTCGCTGCCCCAAAGCCGATGTGACATGCTTCACCGGTGACGGCTCGAGTTCGGTGAGCAAGTCCGGGCGAGGTGTCATGCTATAGGTAGCGCCACTATCAATCACCCAATAGTCCAGGGGGTGTAGGGTCACCTTCCCCACAGCTGCTGGCTCCTCAAAGCCTTCATCCTTCTCTGGACCAGCCGGTACTTGCGTCGACACGAAGTAGAATAGACCCGGGTATCGATCGTCGCTCGGGTCCTTGTCGTTGTCTCCGCTCTTCATGTTTGCAGCTCCGCCACCGCGACCGCCACGGCCTCCACGGCCTCGTCCTCTCCCTCCTCCTGCTCCTCTACCCTCTTGGCCTTGAGCAGGGGTCCAACCATCAGGGAGTTTGTAGCAGTCGCGCCACATGTGTCCGCTCTTGTGGCAATAGTGACACTCGCCGTCGAATCGGCCGCGACCGCGTCCGTAGCTCTTGTCGTCGCTGCCGTAACCGCCACTCCTGCGGCCTCCGCCGAAGTTGCTGCCACCAAACCTTCCTCCCCCTCGTCCTCTGCCTCTTCCTCGACCATATCCACGGCCGATGCTCGCTGCCCCAGCGCCATCCGCACTCGCCAACTCACGGCGGCGGAAATCCTCTTGAAGGATAGCTCGCTTCACGTCTTCAAGCGAGAGGCGGGGCAAGTCGCGATTAAGGTTGATGATGAGCGAGGACCATGACTCTGGGAGTAAGGCCAGCAACTTGGTCTTCTTTTGGAGCTCACTGTAGTTCAAATCAGCTCCCTCAAGCCGCGTCAACAAGTCGAAGAATTTCTGCACCCCTTCTTCAACCGCTTCGTCTTCTTCAATTCGTAGTGCCGCCATTTGCCGTTCCAACACCACCGCTACCGCCGCTATTGCAGGAGCATGTACACCCTTGAGAGCAGCCCATGCCTTTGGTCCTTTCTCTGGTTCACGCTGGAATGGCTTGATGTGACGGATCTGACTGCTCCCCAACGCTTGCCCAAGTAAGAGATAGCCTTGTGCGCTCTTCCGCACCCACGGGCTCTTCTCCGGGTCGTTCTCGGGGCGCTTCTCCGTTCCTTCCATCACCTCCAGCAGGTCATAGTGGTCAAAGATGTTCTCCATCGTGAAGGACCATTCAGCAAAGTTGTCACCGTTGAACTTGTCAAGCCCAAACACCCTAGGCTCATCCCTAGGTGGGCCAAGACTTGGTTGCATGGGCGCCATGGCTGAATCACGGGGTTGGCCTTGAGCTTGAGCTTCTCCACTGCCACCAGCACCTCTGCCACCCCTTTCCTCAGGTCCAGACATTGTCGAAACTGCTCCAAGGGGCTCTGATACCACTTGTTATAGTCACAATAGGCTTGAATGTGCCTAAAACGAAAGATAGAGAGCACAGACGGATTTCTGCACAGCGGCTTCAAACGTTGATAGCGTTCTGCTCACAGCTGCAAATGACTTGATTCAAATTGGATCTAGAGCGTCTTCACGTGTTCTACAATTAGCAATTTAGATTGCACGATTTGATAAAGAATTGACGACACAGCGTCAGTTTGAACGAACGGTACTATGGCAGCCACTATAGTCTTAGAACACAAATTAGGAAGAGTTACGAGTTGGGAATGACTCCCAGCTCCTACAAACCCCAAGAGCCGAGGTACAGTGATGTGGAACAGTGCCACACTGTCCCCAACCACGAAGGGTCTCGAAACTACCCTTCACTAGGGCCTACACCAAGTGAAATGTTACACTACACAAAGTAATGTAACTATCTTCAATATCTTGAGGTGTACCCTTTTGGCAAGCTTCGAAATCACTTGAGGCTTGACACCAAGGCTCGGGCTCTTCATCACAAACTCATCCTTGAGTTCTTGATGGGTCTGCTGCACACACCTGCGACACGCCGAACGTTCGACACAGGACAAAATAGAAACCGCGCACGACAAAATAGAAACCGCGCGCGAGACACAAACGACCGCGTAACACGCGTCTAGCGATAACTCGCTATTGACTCGACACACACACTCGACATCATGACTCAACATTCACACACAATTATAAGCATGAAATATATATTATCCCATGCCCTCATACCATTCCATACACACACACATTCACGCACACGGACAACAAGCCGAGTGCAAACCGTAGGGTTGCACCAACACTAGGGGCTACGGGCGACGGGCTGCGGGGCCTAGGGGCGACGGGCCGTGGGGCCGGGAGAGACGGGCCGGGGCCTAGGTTAGGGGCGACGGGCCGGGCCTAGGTTAGGGGCAACGGGCCGCGGGGCCAGGGGCGACGGGCGACGGGCCGGGCCTAGGGGGGGCGACGAGCTACGGGCCACGGGGCCAGGGGCGACGGGTCGGGTCCTAGGGGCGATGGGCGACGGGCCGGGCCTAGGGGGCGACAGGTGATGGGCCGGGGCTAGGGGTCGTCGTGCAGGCCGCACGAGGGCGGCGCGCGGAGTAGCAAGGGCGGCACGAGGGTCGCTAGCAGGGCAGCTCAGTGGTGGGCCCAAAAAAACTTTGGTCCTAACGGAGGACTTGCTGTGAAACCATGTCAGAACTAACGAACAAGAATGCATGAACTACGAAAGATTTGGGTACAAGTACTAACCCTAATTGGGTTGTACCCCTTATGGGCTACCCCACTATAGCCTACACAAATATAAGCACTATAACATTCTGACAGTAAACACCCGATCGGACGTCGCCTTTGCAACCGGACAGTTGACTAGGGTTGTTCAATGCCCTAATGAGGAGCAGGTAGCAGCTGGAATGAAGGTGGCCAAGTATCTTGGCCAAACACCGACCGTTGGGCTGCAATACTCAGCGGCGGTGCAAAGGCGCCAAAAGGGCGCAGATGGTGTTGAACCCGGGCGTTTGTTCCTCACCGCATTCTCGGATGCGTCTTATGCATCGGAACCAGAGGACATGACAAGTGTTGGAGGGTTCATTTGCTGTGTTGGTGGAGGCCCAACTGCTTGGGAGAGCAAGAAGCAGGTGGATCAAGCATTGAGCTCGGTGGAGTCCAAGTACATGGCACTCTTCCGTGCCCAACAGGAGATTGTGTGGCAGCGGCGTTTGTTGGCTGAATTGAGGGAGGAGCAGCAAGGACCTACCCCACTCTACTGTGACAGCCAAGGTGCCATTGTTCTTGCTAAGAACCCTATGTTGCATGGCCTCACGAAGCACATGAGGGTGAAATGGCATTGGACAAGGAGCATGGTGGCCGCGGGTGAAGTTGAGTTGCACTACGTGAAGACGACAAGGCAGCCAGCTGACATGATGACCAAGAGGCTGGTGGAGCAGCAACATTGGAAGTGTTGCAAGCTGGCTGGGATGGCTCTGAACTGAGAGATTCATATCCTAAGGCCAACAATCTGAGGGGGAGTTTGTTGGTGCAACCCTACGGTTTGCATTCGGCTTGTTGTCTGTATGCGTGCATGAGTGTGTGCATGGAATGGTATGAGGGCATGAGATAATATATATTTCATGCATACAATAGGGTGTGAATGATGAGGCATGATTTTGAATGTGCGTGTCGAGTCAATAGCGAGTTATCGCTAGTCGCGTGTCATGTCATCGTTTGCGTGTTGTGTGCGGTTTTCTGTTTTGTCGTGTGTGGAACGTTCGGCGTGTCGCAGGTGTGCGCAGCAGACTTCCAAGAACTCAAGGAAGAATTTATCTTGAAGAACCAGAGCCTTGGTTTCAAGATTCAAGTGATTTCGAAGCTCTCCAAAATGGTAAACTTCAAGATAGTGAGAATCGTTACATTACTTTGTGTAGTGTAACATTTCTCTTGGTGTAGGCCCTTGTGGAGGGTAGTTTCGAGACCCTTCGTGGTTGGGGACAGTGTGGCACTGTTCCACATCACTGTACCTTGGCTCTTGGGGTTTGTAGGAGCTGGGTGTCATTCCCAACTCGTAACTCTTCCTAATTTGGGTTCTAAGACTATAGTGGCTGCCATAGTACCGTTCGTTCAAACCGACGTTGTGTCGTCAATTCTTAATGAAATCGTGCAATCTAAATTGCCTATTGTAGGCGACATTAAGACGCTCCAGATCCAAGTTGAATCAGGTCATTTGCAGCTGTGGCCAGAACTCTATGAACGTTTAAAGCCGCTGTGCAGAAATCCGACTGTGCACTCTATCTTTCGTTTTAGGCACATTCAGGCCTATTGTGACTATAACACCTGCGGTTGCATGATCAATGGGTTGACTTGATGTGTAGTCTATTGGCGCACCTGCTGTTTTGCACGTAGCACTAGTCCAGAGAATGTATCAATGATATGTACCAATGTATTATGATATTTAATATGAAGAACCATTATTACGTACCAGTTTACTGAGAATAAACAGCCATGATAAAGCCAGACCTGTTTTGTTCAATGGTTGGGGTAAATTGATTCTTGAATTGGACCCATTTGGGGTGAACGATGTACCAGATTAGGACCCATTTAGGTCTTAACGAAAGACTTGGTTTGGATCAATTTAGGTCCATGAATTAAGACGAATTTTGGCCACACATAGTCCAAAGTCCAACTTTACGAATATTGAAAAAAAAAGGTCCAAACTTTGTGCAAGTTTGGATGAAAGCACCAATTTTGGACCTACTTTGGATCAATCCAATAGGGGGGTTTTTGTGATGCACCGTCCTCCGCTGTCGTAATGCTCAACCATTCGCAAGGTCAGTCGCTACCCCTACTGTCAGAACATTATAGCTTATACATTTGTGTAGGCTGTAGTGGGGTAGCCCATAAGGGGTACAGCCCAATTAGGGTTAGTACTTGTACCCAACTGTTTCATAGTTCAATCATTCTCGTTCGTTAGTTTAACATGGAATCAGAGCAGGTTCCTTGGGCCCACCACCTGCTACGCTGCTAGTAACCGCCCCTAGGCCCGTCGCTTCTAGCCTACGCAGCCCATCGACCCCTAGCCCGCGCCCGGCCCCGTTCCTAGCCCGCGCCCGGCCACGTCGGCCCTTAGCCCCGCGCCCGGCCTCGTACCTAGCCCGCGCCCGTCCCGTACCTAGCCTCAAGCCCGGCCCCGTATCGCGCCCGGCCCCGTTTCGCACCCGGCCCCGTATCGCGCCAGGCCCCGTATCGCGCCCGGCCTCGTACCTAGCCTAGTGCCCGGCCCCGTATCGCGCCCAACGCCCGGCCCCGTTCTTAGCCCGCGCCCGGCCCCGTACCTAGCCTTGCGCCCGGCCCCGTATCGCGCCCAATGCCCGGCCCCGTACCTCCCCAGCGCCTGGCCCCGTCCCTTGCCCAGCGCCCGGCCCCGTACCTAGCCCGCGCCCGGCCCCGTACTTAGCCCGCGCCTGGCCCCGTACCTAGTCTCGCGCCCGGCCCCGTATCACGCCCAGCCCCGTACCTGTCTAGCGCCCGGCCCCGTACCTGCCTAGCGCCCGGCCCCGTCCCGTGCCTAGCGCCCGGCCCTGTATCGCGCCCAACGCCCGGCCCCGTACCTAGCCCTGCGCCCGGCCCCGTTTCGCGCCCCACGCCCGGCCCCGTACCTGCCCAGAGCCCAGCCCCGTACCTAGCCCGCGCCTGGCCCCGTACCTAGCCCGCGCCCGGCCCCGTACCTAGCCCGCGCCCGGCCCCGTACCTAGCCCGCGCCCGGCCCCGTTCCTATCCCGCGCCCGGCCCCGTACCTAGCCCACGCCCGGCCCAGTACCTAGCCAGCGCCCGGACCCGTACCTAGCCAGCACCCGTCCCCGTACCTAGCCCGCGCCCGGCCCCGTCCCTAGCTCGCGCCCGGACCCGACGGCCTCCTAGCCTTACTGTCACTGCTGCTCCTGCTACAGCTGCTACTGCTACTGCTACAGCTGCTTCTGCTGCTCCTACGTACTACACAGCTATGGCGTCTCTTCGTGTCCTTGCGTTTGATCATGAGGGTAGACCAGTTCAGTTTGACACGTGGCTTGACGACCTGCAGCTGTACCTACTGAGCGATTCTAAGGACAGTGTCTCGCTTTTTAACCTAGCGTCAGGAGCTGCTACTGCCCCTCCCGCCACAGCTGACAGTTCGACTCGCTCACAGTGGCTTACTTGAGACGATGCTGCCCGCTTAGCTATTCGCAACCACCTGCCATTAGCTGAGTGCGCTCACTTCGGACAGCACAAGACACCACAGGCACTGTACGATGCTGTAGTCGCCCGCTACTCCTCCCCTGCCACTGCTGCTCTAGGCCGCCTCCTTCTGCCCTACCTGTTCCCCGAGCTGTCCTCCTTTGCCACAGTCGAGGACCTGGTTTCCCACCTTCGCGCTAGTGACGCTCGCTACCGCGCTGCCGTTCCTGCTGAGTTCCTTGACAGGAACCCGCCCCCGATGTACATCACTCTCTACTTTATAGTCACCCGCCTCCCTGAATCTCTTCGCTCTGTCAGGGACCACTTCCTCTCTCTTGACCCCACCTCCCTCACTATTGACCTCCTCGAGCAGCATCTCCTCGCAGCTGAGACTAGTGCAGTTGCTGTAGGTGCTGCTCGTGGCACTCCGCGCCCGCCCTTCTTTGAGGGGTGTTCCCCCTCCCCCCTTGCCCCCTCCTATGCCTCTGCTGCTGCTGCAGACGTCTCTGTTCCTGAGGACGTCGGGGCTGCTTCAGCTAGTGCAAAGCACCGCAGCAGCAAGGGCAAGGGTGGCCGGGGTGGTGGTGGTGGCAGCGGCGGTGGTGGAGGTGGCAGCGGGAGTGGTGGAGGGGGCAGCAGTGGAGGTGGTGGCAGCGGTGGGAGTGGTGGTGAGAGTGGGGGCTCTGGTGGCGGTGGTGGAGGCAGCGGTGGGAGTGGCGGCAGCGGAGGCGGTGGGACTGGTGGCGGTGGGACTGGCGCTCGGCGTGTCGGTTCTGGGGGTGGCCAGCGTCAGCAGCAGAAGCGTCGGAGCAAGACCCTGTCTCCCCAGCAGCTTCGTGAGTGGTTTCTGCGTGGGGCGTCTGCGGGTAGTTGCCCGTATGTCATTCGCACGGGTGACCGTGCTGGTCAGACTTGCGGGCGGCTCCACACTCAGCACCGCTGCTTCTCCCGTCTCGACGACGCTTGGCGTGCTTAGTTTGGTGACGACGTCGAGCTCCCTCGATGGGCAGATCTGCTTAAGTCTAGGATTGCTATTTTTGACCTAGACTTTGATGCTATTCTTTCTGCTATGTATGCTTTGTCTGTTAGTGCTCAGGGTGACTGTTACCGGTGTGTGCCGCCTGACCCAGGTATAGCTGCTGATGCGCTAGGTGCTAGTGAGTTTGGTACTCTCCCTGGTACTGCGCCTGCTGAGGCCTTGCACACTTTCACGTTGGACTTTGGCGCCTCGCACTGTTTCTTTCGTGACAGCACCACCCTCACTCCTCTTCTGCACCTGTCTCGGTCCGACTGGCTGACCCCTCCAGGGGACCGGTCGTGGCCCGTTCCTCCACTGTCCTCCCGTGTCTGGCGGTTCCGTCCGGCTCACTATCAGGTCTTCACCTCCCCTCGTTCTCTACAAACTTGGTGAGTACCGCTGCCCTCCAGGATGCGATGGTCACTACCACCACTCCTGGGGGTCAGCGTGTGTCGATCTACACGTGCACACGGACGGGCCGTCACCTGGCCACGTTCACTCGTCGGCCAGGGTCGAGTCTGTACACACTCACTACTGAGCCTTCTCAGGTCGCTGCGTCTGCTCAGGTGTCCGCGTCAGGTCAGGTAGCCGCCTCTTGCTCGTGTCGCCTCCTGTCGCACCAGACTCTTTTGTGGCACCACCGTCTGGGTCACCCCTCCCTGCCTCGCCTTCGTGCCATGCACTCTCGTCTTCTTGTCTCTGGCCTCCCCAGGTCTCTGCCTCCCCTGCCGCCCTCGCCTGCCTCGCCCTGCCTCCCTTGCGTCGAGGGGCGGCAGCGCGCCGCTTCTCACTCCTCCGACGACTGCTCCCCTGCAGAATCTCCACATGGACGTGTGGGGCCCAGCCCGCGTCAGTGGACAGAACCGCGAGCGCTACTTTCTGCTTGTAGTTGACGACTACATGTGGTACACCACGGTCTTCCCCTTGCGCAGCAAGGGTCAGGTCGTTGATGTCTTGATCCCTTGGATCCGCACAGTCCGTCTCCAGCTCCGCGAGCGGTTCCGCGAGGACCTTCCTGTCCTCCGTCTGCACTCTGACAGAGGTAGTGAGTTCTCCTCCACCCTCTTGCGGGAATTTTGTCGTGGGGAGGGCATTCTCCAGTCGTTCACGCTTCCGGACTCCCCTCAGCAAAATGGGATTGCTGAGCGCCACATTGGCTTAGTCATGGAGGTCGCTCGTACCTCCATGATCCATGCGGCTGCTCCCCATTTTCTGTGGCCGTTTGCGGTCCGGTACGCTGCGCATCAGCTCAACCTCTGGCCCCGTGTCTCCTTGCCGGAGACCTCGCCCACACTGCGTTGGACGGGGGAGGTTGGCGATGCGTCAGTGTTCTGGGTCTGGGGATCTCGTGCCTTTGTTCGCGATTCGTCAGCGGACAAGCTCTCCCCCCGTGCTATACCCTGCGTCTTCCTTGGCTTTGTCCCCGACGCGCCTGGCTGGCAGTTTTACCACCCCACCTCGCGCCGTGTCTTCCCTTCTCAGGACGTCACGTTTGACAAGTCGGTTCCCTTTTACCGCCTCTACCCCTACCGCTCTGCCCCTCCCCCGCCCCCGCCGCTCTTCCTTGCTCCCGGTCCCCCTCCAGTAGACCCCCTCCCGCCCCACGGTCCTGCTCCCTCAGGTGTGTCTCAGGTAGACCCTCTCCCTGGTCCTGCGCCTGTTCAGGTAGCTGTCGACTCAGGTGCTGCTCGAGGTGCTGCGTCTGGGGGTGCGGAGCCTAGGGGTGCGGAGTCTCAGGGTGCTGAGACTGGGGGTCCTGAGCCTGGGGGTGGTGAGAATGGGGGTGTTGAGCCTGGGGGTGTTGCGACTGGGGGTGCTGAGCCTGGGGGTGTTGCGACTGAGGGTGCTGAGCCTGGGGGTGCTGCGTCGGAGGGTGCGGAGTATGGAGGTGCAGAGCCTCAGGGTGCTTCTTCGCCTGGAGGTTCTGCTGGTGCTTCGCCGAGATTGTCTCCGCAGCAGTTGCGTGAGTGGTTTGTTCGGCGTCCGCGCCTTTGGAGTGGAGCTTCTGGAGCTCGAGGTGCTGGCGCTGCTGGAGCTGGGGGTCCTGGAGTTGCTGCTAGAGCTGGTGTTACTGGAGGTACAGCGACCACTGGTCCTGGAGGTGCTCGTACCCGGGGTACTGGAGCTGCCTGGACTGGTGGTGTTGAGGGTGCTGGAGCTGGATTCCTTCTGGAGTCTGGTACTACTAGCGCTGGTGGCGCTGGAGCTGGAGGAGCTGGATGAGCTCGAGTTGGTGGCCCTGGCGCAGGAGGCGCTGGGGTTGGAGGCCCTGGTGTTGGAGGTGCTGGAGCTGGAGGAGCTGGAGCTGTTGACCCTGGTGGCGCTGTGCGGCCGCGACTGTACTTCGTTCCCCTGCTCCAGCAGGTTCTTGGTACCCCGCATTCTGCTACCCTTACTCCTCCCCTTCTGTGTCCCCCGCCTGACCAGCCGTAGCCGCCGTTACAGCCGGCCTCTCTACTGCCTGCTCCGTCTCCTTACACTGAGCAGTCTGGAGGTCTTACAGAGCATCGTGAGCCTGCGTCTCGTCCTGTCTCGCCTGTTCGCACTGCTCGTCGCGTTCCTCGTTCGCGTCCTCCTCCTGTCCCTGGCACACACGCTATGACTCTTCGTCCTTCCTTTGTTCCTCTACGCGTTCCTCTGCCTCTGTCAAACTTATATCTGCTATGGTCTATTTAGGCTGTAGTGGGGTAGCTCTTAGTGGGTACAACACTTATGTGTTTCCTATATGTACCCATCTCATTTCTAGTTCATTCATTCTTTCGTCTATCATTCTCACATGGTATAGAGCTAGTTTCGAGATTTTTTAAAAAGGGCCCACCACTGAAATTTCTCCCCTGCCTACTTGCCGCGCGCTTCGCGCCTTCCCTTCGAGGCCCGTCACGGCCCCTGCGCCCGCCCTTAGAGCCTGCGCCCGCCCCGTAAGGCCCCTTAAGGCCTCGTTAGGCCCCGTAAGGCCCCTTTAGGCCCCGTTTAGGGTGCGGTTTAAGGCCCCGTAAGGCCCCGTTATGCCCCGTAAGGCCCCGTAAGGCCCCGTCAGGCCCCGTTCGGCCCCGTTTAAGGCCCCGTTAGGCCCCAACAGGCCCCGTTAGAGGCCCCGTACGGCCCCGTCAGGCCCCGTTAGAGGCCCCGTACGGCCCCGTCAGGCCCCATTTGGCCCCGTTTAAGGCCCCGTAAGTCCCGTCAGGCCCCGTTAGAGGCCCCGTCAGGCTCCTTCAGGCCCAGTGAGAGGCCCCGTAAGGCCCCGTTAGAGGCCCCGTAAGGCCCGTCAGGCCCCGTTATAGGCCCCGTTAGACCCTGTTATAGGCCCCGCACGGCCCCGTTATCGGCCCCGTACGGCCCCGTTATAGGCCCCGTCAGGCCCGGTTATAGGCCCTGTCAGGCCCCGTTATAGGCCCCGTTCGGCCCCGTCAGGCCCCATTTGGCCCTTCAGGCCCCGTAAGGCCCGTCAGGCCCCGTTATAGGCCCCGTACGGCCCCATACGGCCCCGTTATAGGCCCCGTCAGGCCCCGTTATAGGCCCCGCACGGCCCCGTTATAGGCCCCGTACGGCCCCGTTATAGGCCCCGTCAGGCCCCGTTATAGGCCCCGTTATAGGCCTCGTCAGGCCCCGTTATAGGCCCCGTTCGGCCCAGTCAGGCCCCGTTAGAGGCCCCTTCAGGCCCAGCCGGCCCTGCAACGGCCCTGTCGCAGCTCTTCCCCGGCACTGCCCCGGCCCTGCTCCTGAACTGCCCCGGCCCTGCTTCTGCACTGCCCCGGCCCTGCTCCTGACCTGCCCCTAAACTGCCCCGGCCCTGGCCCGGCTCTGCCCAGGCCCTGCCCCGGCCCTGCCCCTGAACTACCCCGGCCCTGCTTCTGCACTGCCCCGGCCCTGCTCCTGAACTGCCCCGGCTCTGCCCCGGCCCTGCCACGGCCCTGCCCCTGAACTGCCCCGGCCTTGGCCCGGCTCTGCCCTGGCCCTGCCCCGGCCCTGCTCCTGAACTGCCCTGGCCCTGCCCCGGCCCTGCTCCTGAACTGCCCCAGCCCTGCCCCGGCCCTGCTCCTGAACTGCCCCGGCCCTGCCCCGGCCCTGCTCCTGAACTGCCCCGGCCCTGCCCCGGCCCTGCTCCTGAACTGCCCCGGCCCTACCCCGGCCCTGCCCCAGCCTCTCCCCTGGTAAGAGCGCCGCGCTGCCGAGCCACACCGCCCTGCCGAGCTGCGCCGCCCTACCTAGCCTGCTTAGCCGAGTTCCACTGCTGCTACTGCTAGCCTGCTGCTTCTCCTGTCATGGCTAGTCTCAATGTTCTTACCTTTGATGCTGAGGGTCGGGCTGTTGACTTTGAGGTCTGGCTAGATGATCTGCAGCTTTTCCTACAGTGCGATAGCAAGGATGGTCTCTCACTGTTCGATCTCACTTCTGGCGCCTCTACTGCCCCTACTGCTGATGCTGACAGTACTGTTCGCTCGCAGTGGCTCACGCGCGATGCTGCTGCTCGTCTTGCTGTGCGCAACCACCTGCCGTCTACTGAGCGCACGCACTTTAGTCAGTACAAGAGTGCTAGGGCTCTGTACGACGCTGTAGTTGCACGCTACTCCTCCCCTACCACTGCTGCCCTCAGCCGCCTCATGCTGCCGTACCTTTTTCCTGACCTTGCCGCCTTTTCCACAGTTGCTGACCTAGTTGCTCACCTCCGCACTAGTGACGCTCGCTACCGCGCTGCCCTTCCCACTGCGTTTCTTCCCACGAACTCCCCCCCCATGTACATCACCCTTTACTACCTAGTCACCCGCCTCCCTGACGCTCTCTCCTCAGTCAGGGATCACTTTCTCTCCCTTTGCCCTACCGAGCTGACTGTCGACTTGCTAGAGGAGCGCCTAGCTGCAGCTGAGAAGAGTATCTTAGCTGTTGGGGCTTCTCGCGGCGACCGTCGCACCCCCTTCTTTGAGGGGTGTTCCCCTCTCCCCCTTCTCCCCTCTGTTGCCTCTGCTGCTGCTGTCGACCTCGTTGGCACTGAGGAGGTCGGCGCTGCGTCTGCCCCTAGTGGGCGACGCCGCACTGGCAAGGGCAAGGGAAGCAAGGGTGGTGGAGGGGGCGGTGGAGGAAGCGGTGGAGGAGGTGGAGGTAGTGGTGGGGGTGGTCCCGGGGGTGGGGGCGTCGGTGGCGGCGGTGGAGGCCGTGGAGGCGGTGGCGGAGGCGGTGGAGGCGGCGGCAGCGGTGCTGGAGGTAGCGGAGGAGGTGGTGCTAGTCGCGGTGCCGCCACGCAGCGTGGAGGCCTTGGTGGCGGCCAGCGTCAGCAGCAGCTGCGCACCCGTGAGACCCCGTCTGTTCAGCAGCTTCGTGAGTGGTACGCTGGGCGTGGGAGGTCTGGGGGTGCAGGTCCCTGTGCGTACGTTCTTCGCACAGGCACTCGTAGCGGGGAGGTGTGTGGTCTCCCACACACCACGCAGCGCTGCTTCGGCCGCCTTACTGACGCTTGGCGTACCCAGTTTCCTGACGCTGTTGAGCTTCCTCGTTGGCATGATCTGCTTCTGCAGAATGTGCCTATCTTTGATCTAGATTTTGATGCTATCCTTGCTGCCATGTATGCTCTTGCTGATATTACTGAGGGTGACTGTTACATGCGTGTCCCGCCCGACCCGGGCACTGTGGCTGCTGCTCTAGGTGCTAGTGCGGCTGCTGCTCTAGGTGCTAGTGCGTCTGCTGCTCCAGGTGCTGGTACGTCTCCTCCCTCTGGTACTGCACCTACTGAGTCCTTTCACACCTTCACACTTGACTCTGGTGCTTCGCGCTCTTTCTTTAGAGACAGCACCACGCTCACGCCGCTCCGTCGGCCTGTTGCGGTCTCCCTTGCTGACCCCTCCGGGGGACCAGTCCTTGCACACTCCTCCACGGTTCTACCGTGTCCTGCGGCCCCGTCGGGCTTGCTGTCGGGACTCCACCTCCCCTCGTTCTCTACGAACTTGGTGAGTGGAGCTGACCTCCAGGACGCGTGGGTTGACCAGTTCACCCCTGGAGGTCAGCGTGTGACCCACTGCACTTGCTCTCGGACGGGCCGCCACCTGGCCACGTTCACCCGTCGGCCAGGGTCGAGTCTGTACACATTGACTACTGCGCCTCCTCCGGTCCCTGCGTCTGGTCAGGTAGCTCCGTCCAGTCAGGTGTTTGCTGCTGCGTCCAGGTCTAGTCCTGCGTCTGCCCCCTGCTCGTGTCGTCCTCTGGCGCACGAGACTCTCCTATGGCACCACCGCCTTGGTCACCCCTCCCTGCCTCGTCTTCGAGGTATGGCCTCCCGTGCTCTTGTCTCTGGACTCCCCAGGTCCCTCCCTCCCCTTCCTCCGGGGCCTGCCCCCACCTGTGTTCCTTGTGTCGAGGGCCGGCAGCGCGCCGCTCCTCACTCCTCCTCATTTCCTCCGACTGAGGCCCCTCTGCAGACTCTTCACATGGACGTGTGGGGCCCAGCCCGCGTTCGTGGACAGGGTCACGAGCGTTACTTCCTCCTGGTCGTTGACGACTACTCGCGTTACACCACAGTCTTCCCCTTGCGCAGCAAGGGTGAGGTCACTGAGGTGTTGATCGACTGGATCCGCGGTGCTCGTCGCCAGCTTAGTGAGAGTTTCGGCTCCGACCTTCCTGTTTTGCGTCTGCACTCAGACAGAGGCGGGGAGTTTTCCTCCGACCTCCTGAGAGCCTTCTGTCGTTTGGAGGGCATCCGCCAGACGTTCACGCGTCCGGCCTCCCCGCAGCAAAATGGGATTGCTGAGCGCCGCATTGGCATGGTCATGGACGTCGCTCGTACGTCCATGATCCATGCGGCTGCTCCCCATTTTCTGTGGCCGTTCGCGGTTCAGTACGCTGCGCATCAGATCAACCTCCAGCCTCGTGTCTCCTTGCCGGAGACCACACCTACTCTGCGGTGGACGGGGAAGGTTGGCGATGCGTCCGCGTTCCGTGTCTGGGGATCTCGAGCTTTTGTCCGCGATACTACAGCGGACAAGCTGTCCTCCCGTGCCGTTCCCTGTGTCTTCCTTGGCTTCCCTCCTGACGCACCCGGGTGGCAGTTCTACCACCCCACCTCGCGTCGTATTCTGTCCTCTCAGGATGTCACGTTCGACGAGTCGGTGTCGTACTACGTCTCTTTCCCCACCGCACTGCCTCTCCCCCCCCCCCCGCCGCTCTTCCTCGCCCCAGGTCCTCCCCTGGTAGACCCCCTCCCCCCCCAGGGTCCTGCCCCCTCAGGTGTGTCCCAGGTAGACCCTGCCGAGCCGGTCGAGGTAGCTGTCGACTCAGGTGCTGCTAGGGGTGCTGAGACTGGGGGTGCTGAGTCTGGGGGTGCTGAGACTGGGCGTGCTGAGCCTGGGGGTGTGGCGCCTGAGGGTACTGTGTCTGGAGGTGCTGAGCCTGCGCGTGCTGCGTCTGGAGGTGCTCTAGGTGTCCCGTCGCGGCGGGAGCCCCTCTCTCCACAGCGGCTTCGTGAGTGGTACTCTCGGCGCTGTCGGGTTGCTGCTGGTGCTGGTGCTGCTGGTGCTGGGGCTGCTGGAGGTGCTGGAGGTGCTACTGGAGCTACTGGAGGTGCTGGCGCTACTGGAGGTGCTGCTGGTGCTGGAGCTGCTGGAGGTGCTGCTGGTGCTGGAGCTGCTGGAGCTGCTGGAGGTGCTGCTGGAGCTACTGGAGGTGCTGGTGCTGCTGGAGGTGCTGCTGGAGCTACTGGTGGTGCTGGTGCTGCTGGAGGTGCTGCTGGGACTGGAGACCCTGGGGCTGAGGGTACTGGTTCTGTCTCTGCTGTTTCTAGAGGCGCTGCGCGGCCGCGGCCGTACTTCGTTCCGCTCCTTGAGCAGGTTCTTGGCTCCCCGCCTTCTCCGGGTCCTCCTCCTCCTCCCTTCCTGAGTCCACCACCGGTCCAGTCCCAGTCGCAGTTGCAGCCGGCCTCTCCGCTGCCTGGTCCTTCTCCTTACTCTGGTCCAACTAGAGGTCTTACGGAGCGTCGTGAGCCTGAGTCTCATCCTGTGTCACCTGAGTCTCGTCCTGCGTCGCCTGTCCGTACTGTTCGCGCTGGTCGTGTTTCGCGTCCGCGTCTTCCTCCTATCCCAGGCACTCACTCTATGACACTGCGTCCTTCTACTACTCCACAGCGTGTCCCTCTGCCCTCTCCTCCTGCGTCCTCTCGGAGTCTGGACCCGGAGTCTGACTCCCTTCGTGCTGCTAGTCCTACTGTCACGCGCTTTCTGGCCACTGCTGTCACTGACCCTCTGTTTGAGTCCTCTGCTGCGTCTGCTCTCGTTGCTGAGCTTGTTGACTTTGCTGCAGCCTGTCGCCTAGACTACGCCGCTAGTCTTGTTGCTGAGTCTGTGTCTGCGTCTGTCTGTCCTCCGTCCGTCGGGGGTGAGTGTGCTCTTGGCACGGACGTCCTTGAGGACAGACAGGAGGACCTTGAGTGTTTTGCTGCTGCTTCACCTCATCTCGTGTCCATGCTGCTTGCCCCTGAGGGAGACCCGGATGCACTAGACATCCCGACCCCGCGCTCTTACGCAGAGGCGATAGAGGGTCCCTACTCCTCTCAGTGGCAGGCAGCCATGGACGCAGAGATGGCTTCCTGGAAGTCCACAGGCACCTACGTAGACGAGGTTCCCCCACCTGGGGCGAACATCGTCAATGGCATGTGGATCTTCAGGGTGAAGCGGCCGCCGGGTTCTCCGCCTGCCTTCAAGGCGCGTTACGTTGCACGTGGCTTCAGTCAGCGACAGGGAGTTGACTTCTTTCAGACCTTCTCCCCTACCCCGAAGATGACCACTCTTCGGGTACTGCTGCACGTTGCTGCTCAGCGTGACTACGAGCTCCACTCGCTTGACTTCAGCACAGCCTTCCTACAGGGCAGCCTGCACGAGGAGATCTGGCTGCGCCGCCCACCTGGCTTCACTGGGTCGTTTCCTGCTGGTACCAAGTGGAGCCTCCGGCGGCCAGTCTACGGTCTCCGCCAGGCGCCCCATGAGTGGCACGACACACTGAGGACGACTCTTGCTGCTCTTGGTTTTGCTCCTTCCACTGCTGACCCTTCTCTGTTTCTACGCACTGACGCTACTCTGCCGCCGTTCTACGTTCTTGTGTACGTAGACGACCTTGTCTTTGCTACTGCTGACACTGAGGCACTCGCCCACGTGAAGTCCGAGCTGCAGAAGAGACACACGTGCACAGACCTGGGTGAACTGCGCAGCTATCTTGGCTTGCGGATCACCCGGGACAGAGCACAGCGCACCATTACCTTGACTCAGTCACACATGGTGCAGCAGGTCCTTCAGCGCTTCGGCTTCACCTACTCCTCGCCACAGTCCACTCCTCTGCCTACCGGTCACTCGCTCTCAGCTCCACCTTCGGACGAGTCCGTAGAGCCGAGTGGCCCGTATCCAGAGCTTGTGGGCTACCTCATGTACCTGATGACTTGCACACGACCTGACCTCGCATACCCTCTCAGCCTTCTGGCTCGTTACGTGGCTCCCGGCAGGCACCGAAAGGTGCACTGGGATGCTGCGAAGAGGGTGTTGCGATACTTGTGCAGTACATCGGGCATGGGGCTCGTGCTTGGAGGACGGGCTCGAGTTGTCCTCACTGGTCACGCTGACGCCTCCTGGGTTGACGACTTGGCTACGCAGCGGTCGTCACAGGGTTACACCTTCAGCCTTGGCTCCGGTTCTGTCTCCTGGCGGTCTACCCGCTCTTCTTCTGTTCTCAGCTCCAGTTGTGAGGCTGTATGCTGGGGCCATGGCTGCACAGGAGCTTCGCTGGCTCACCTACCTGCTGACCGACTTGGGAGAGGCGCCTCGTTCTCCTCCAGTTCTGTACGTCGACAACAAGGCCATGCTGGCCTTGTGTCAGGAGCACAGACTGGAGCACAGAACGAAGCACATTGCTCTGCGCTACTTCCTTGCTCGAGAGTTGCAGCAGCGTGGCCAGCTTCGTCTTGCTTACGTGGCCTCTAAGGCCAACACTGCTGATGTCTTCACCAAGGCACTTCAGCCTTGTGATCATCAGCGTTTCTGTACTGTGTTAGGCCTTGTACCTACTGTGCCTCACTTGTTGACTTCTTGACTCTGCTTGTACCGGTTTCCCTTCCATTCGGCGGTGGGGCAGTCAAGTGATCCGGTGGAGCTCGTGCATGTGGATCCTGTGGGGCCCATGAAGGTGAAGGGAGATGGTGGGGCCCTGTATTCCATGACTGTGGTGGATGATTACACAAGGCTCACCTGGTCTTTTCCACTTGCAAAGAAGAGTGATGCTGCAAGGGTCATCATTGAAGAGTGGCTGCCCATTGTGGAGCGAGAGAGCGGCAAGCGGGTGAAGGCGATTCGTAACAACCGTGGTGGGGAGTTTTGTGGAGCGGAGTTCCGGAGCTGGTTGAAGCGGCACGGCATCAAGCAGCAGCTCACCATAACCTACACCCCTCAGTCCAACGGCATGGCAGAGAGAGCAAACCAGACCATCATAGAGGGCGGGAGAACGATATTGGTGGACTCGGGTCTACCCTTGCGGTTCTGGCCCCTCGTTATTCGTCATGCTACCGTCATCAAGAACCGGGTGTTGACTCATGTGGGAGGTCAGCATTGGGTCCCTATGGAGAAGTGGAGTGGCAAGAAGCCCCTGGTGGATATGCTTCGTGTCTTCGGGTGGATGGGGCTCGTGCATGTCCCTAAGAAGAAGCGTGACAAGCTTCAAGCAGCGGCGGTGTGGGCTGGTCATTTGGGTCTTGTACGGGTGAGCAAGGGCTGGCTCATGTGGGATCCAAAATCCAACACCATCTTCACCACCAGAGATGCCAAGTTCATGGAGGGGCTCATGTTCAAGGAGTGGTCGGAGCGGGGGAGAAGCAAGGTCACCATTCCGCTTGGAATAGAGGTGGGAACGAACGATCCACTTCTCATTCCCATCAAGTTGTCCTCATCTTCAGAGTTGACAGAGGTGTCACATGACTTGGGAGGTGCTGAAGGGAAGGCAACATATGTGGAAGGAGTACTGCAGCAAGGGGAGGCCCCTGTAGCTGAGAGAGGTGATACCGCGGAGGAGGTGCAGCAGCCTACACCATCCCCTAAGCTTCCACCAATGCGCACAACCCAAGGGAAGCGTGATGCTGTCCGTGGTGGAGCCAAGGAAGGAGCATCCAAGGAGAGGCCCAAGAGAGCTGCCCACCCAAGGGATTTCCTCAAGTATGAAAGGCTTGGGGGTCCCAAGGCATTGCTGGTCCAGGAGGAGGAAGATGAGGAGGAGAAGGGAGCCGAGGGGGAGATGGAGCAGATTTGTTGCTTTGGCATCAACTTACCTCATGAGCCGGCGTCAATGGAGGAAGCTCTCGCTGGAGATGATCGAGAGGCTTGGTTGGCTTCGCTTCAAGGGAGGATGAGTTCCAGAGCCACATGGAGAATGAAACGTGGACCCTTACCAATCTGCCCCCAGGAAGGAAGGCATTGGACTGCACGTGGGTGTTACGTGTGAAGACCGATGCGGAAGGGAGGTTGGAGAGGCGCAAGACAAGGCTTGTGATCAAAGGCTTTCAGCAGAGGGAGGGGATCGACTTTCAAGAGGTATTTGCTCATGTTGCCAAGGCTCCTACGCTCCGGTTGTTGCTAGCAGGAGCTGCCGTTTGTGGCTGGAAGGTGGAGCAAATGGATGTGAAAACGACGTTCCTCTATGGCGTGGTAGATGAGGAGATCTACATGAAGCAGCCGGAGGGGTATGATGATGGGAGCGGACGTGTTTGCAGGCTCAACAAGGCCATCTATGGCCTCAAACAAGCTCCAAGGTGCTGGTATGCAAGGCTGGTGGAGGCGTTGGAGGCTCTTGGCTTCAAAGTTAGCGGGTGCGACGAGAGTCTCTTCATGACCGAGGGGGGGGAGGAGAAGGTATTTCTCCTTGTCTACGTCGATGACATCCTCCTCTTCTCTCCATCCCTAGAGAGGATCAAGAAGGTGCAAGGGAAGCTGAAGGAGACCTTTCAATGCAAGGCTCTTGGACCAGTGGGGTATTACCTTGGTCTTCACGTGGAGCGGGACGAGGCGAAGGGATGGTTGAGGCTTCACCAACACAAGTACCTTGCAGCCATGGGGGAGAAGTATGGGCTGGAGGAAGGGAGGAGTGTGAAGACTCCTCTACCCTCAGCGTTTCAGCTGCACCTTGATGAAGAGGAGGGTGAGGTGTTGGAGTACGAGTTGCAGCGTCGGTTCCAGTCAATGGTGGGGGGCTTGATGTACGCTTCGGTCAACACTCGCCCCGACATTGCGTTTTCAGTTTCACAGCTCGCTCGTGTGGTGTCTAGGCCCCTTCAGGAGCACCTGGATGCAGCAGAGAGGCTGGTGAGCTACTGCATAGCATCCTCAAGGGTGGGGCTGCAATATTCAGTGCATGGGCAGCTGAAGCAAAAGGGAGTGGAGGAGGTGAGCACAGAGACTGGTGCACCTGCAAGGCGTGGGCACTTGTACCTCTCGTGCTTCACCGATGCTACCTAGGCACGCGACATCAGTGATGCTACATCCCATGGTGGCTATATATGCTGTGTTGGAGGGAGTCCAGTGAGCTGGAATTCTAAGAAGCAAGGAGAGATAGCTCACTCATCAACGGAGAGCGAGTACATGGCGTTGTTTCATGGAGTGAAGGAGGTGGTTTGGATGAGGAGGTTGCTTGAGGAGTTGGGGTAGGAGCAAGAGGGTCCTACACCTGTGTTTTGTGATAGCCAAGGAGCAATTGCAATGGCACGTAATGCTGTGCTCCATGGGCTGAACAAGCACATGCATATCAAGTGGCATTGGGTGAGGAAGGAGGTGAAGAGAGGCACCATCTCCTTGCACTACATCAACACTACCAAGCAACCTGCGGATTTCTTGACTAAGCGGCTTGAAGAGCATCAGCATTGGAGATGTGCCACCTTGTGTGGCATGTTCTTCAACTAAGGGAGGCAGCTTCAGGGAGCAGCTAAGGGATGAATGAGAGCATGATGAGGGGGAGTTTGTTGTGCCAAAGCACTATAGTGGCACGGTCATCGCACTCCCATTCAGCCTACAAGCCTGCTCAGCTTCTGGAATTTTGTGGGGAGGTGCTTCAACATTTGTTCTTCACACCCTCAAAGTTTCATTTTTTTTTAAACAGTTTACAAGGCATGGCAACATTTTTAGTTTCAAGACTTATGGCATCCCTGAAGTGTGTGTTACACTTTTTTGGTAACACCCGAGTTCACCATTTCGACTGCTGACTCATCTACCAAGCTCTGATTGGTCTGAAAATCGGTGTGGCAGTTCTTTGCTGTATTTGTCAGGTGTTCACCGAGTTTCAAGACAACTCAGCATTGGAGCAGGCCGTGACAGCTGTCGAAAGTTACTGTTCCGTAGTCATGGTGCACTGTTGGCAGCATTTCCCTTGCCACCCTTTCATTGTTGTCATGCCAATGGTGCAGGGACAGAGAATGAGACAAGAACTACAGGTGGTAAAGTGGGACTCTACCACCCTCCTTTTGAGAAGTGTTGTCTTCCTGGAATCAGCTTGCAAGAGGGTGCAAGTGGGAAGACAAGCTGACTCATGGTTGGCTTGACTCACTATTGGTAGCCTTGAGTACAGCTATGAACATCCAAGTGTGGTTGGCTTTGCTGACCTAGCAAGGACGTTTCCCATCCTTCTCTAGCCTGTCTCCCCTAGGACTTGACCTTCTCTGAGTTCCCAGGATGGTCCCAACCCCTTAAGAGTCCCCTAGGCAATGTTGTACTCACCTCTTCCTTGCATCAATGAAACTACACGTTTTTCAGCTGAGCTTACGTTTTTGTTCACCGTGTAGCGCATACACCTTTGATGAAAGCAAGAAATATACCGTTGGAAAACAAACACCTGAAGGTAAATTCTATCCAAGTTTCAGCCTCGTATAGCATCGGAGCTGATCGTGACGGCGTTTTGAACAGAGGCGGTTCAAAGTCATCAGATTCTGCTTAGGCAGTTTCATGGGCATCCGTGACCCCTAAGTGGACTCTAGACTATAACATGATTGCATTTAGAAGAAATTTGGTACAGGTACTAACCCTAATTGGGTTGTACCCCTTATGGGCTACCCCACTACAGCCTACACAATATAAACAGTATAACAGTTTGACAATAACTTCTCTGTTTCTTGCTTGTATCTCATATTTAATCCTTGGATCTACTTTCTACTTCTTGAATATCTTCTTCCTATCTTCTCTCGTCGACGAATCTAGAGCTAGGCCTCTCTCTCTTAGCCTAGCTTCTCTTTCTTCCACTGCGCGACAACCTCTTCTCTTCTAGCTACGGCGCTCTCTCCTTAGTCGCCATGGCCGGTTAGGCCAGCTACGCCGTGAGTGGCTGTGCGCCGTAGCCTTGTTTCATTGGTGTCAGAGCCTATCGATCCTCCGCTTCTACTCTCGTACTTAGCGAGCTACTCTTCTCTTCGACTTCTATTGTCAGCTCTCTGAGCTTCGATGTGTCCTACCTTGGAGCAAGTACGAGGACCTGCACAGATGACAAGGAACTTCCGGCAGCCTGCTCCAAGCCTCTGAAGTCGAATCTGCTTGGTGACTGTTCCTGAACCTGCTTCGGCGAATTTCTGCTACCTTGGAAGCAGAAATTTCGTTTGGGCGAATTTCGAGCTACCCCTGCTGCTTCAGTGATTTTCTGTTGCTACACTACTTCGAAATTCCTTCAATTCTTCGAATTGAGGTGCAGTTGGGTAATAAGTGCTCGAAAATTCCATTTCATGACCCCGATCTTTATGCTGGGGCATTTCCACTTGGTCTTCTCACCTGAATCTGTACTTTATGAAACTTCTCGATACTTTGGACTCTCCACAATCTGATTCCTTTGTTGGAGGAGAAACAATCAATTCCTATGTGTTCTTGCCATTGCTCGATAAACTGCTTATAGCCAGTAGAGCAATTGTGAGCAAGACAATTGTGTGTCTAAGATCTTTCCTTCCTTCTGATTCAGTTTGGCATGTTCCTAGTCCTTGCTCTGTTGTTTATAAAGAGCATAAGCGCCTTATTTCACAAACTCTAGTGGATCCACAAGGTTGCTTGGCTAGATGGTTTGCCATGTCACTTCTATTCTCTGATTTTCTCCTTTGAGGCATATAAAGCGGTATGGCTGGACGTGCTATAGGCACCAGCTTGGTATGGATTATTGTGATCAGTAAGAAGCGCCATAGCTGAGGAAGCATGGGCTTATTTGACACACGGGAAGGACCTGAGGAGTCCTCTGCCATTGACCAAGGCTGCAGGTGACCGCAAGAGCTGTAGTATGTGCTGCAGCTGTATGCCTACTCCCCTCACTTCTCCTCTGGACATTCACCTTTGAAAGTGAAAAAAAACTGAAGATCCGAGCGAAGACCAAGAACGAAGATCTACTGAAACTTGTAAATACTTTCTGATTTGCATCGCGAGGAGATTTGAATGCATGTACTTCCTGGTTTTAGACCCTTGATTAGTTAGTAAGGGTAAGCATCGGAACGAGGGAGCGGAATTATGGAACAAGTCAGGATTCACCATGCGGAATGCATGGGAATCTCCAAACGGAAGAAAATCCGTGTTCCCTTGCTAGCTCCAAACAATGCCATCAGCTAGCCTAGAATACTCTCCCATATCCTTGTCAAGAGGAATTGTACAGCATGGCATGGCATCGAGGCGCTATGCCAAGATGCCATGCTAGATAGAGTGGCGATATGGGTTTCCTCCCAAGTCGCTCTTCCTAGTTCCTAGCATAAATAACTTCTCTGTTTCTTGCTTGTATCTCATATTTAATCCTTGGATCTACTTTCTACTTCTTGAATCTCTTCTTCCTATCTTCTCTCGTCGACGAATCTGGAGCTAGGCCTCTCTCTCTTAGCCTAGCTTCTCTTTCTTCCGCTGCGCGACAACCTCTTCTCTTCTAGCTACGGCGCTCTCTCCTTAGTCGCCATGGCCGGTTAGGCCAGCCGCGCCGTGCGTGGCTGTGCGCCGTGACCTTGTTTCATCCACCCATTCTCCTCTCCGCGTGCATCCATCGTTCTCATCCCATACTAGCCGCCGCCCCCTCTCCTCCGTGCCTTCTCTCCTCCCCACTTTTCGCCTCCCAATACTGCTCTCCCTGGTCCTCCTAATCCTGCTCCCCATTTCTCACCCAATCCACCTCCACTTCTGTTCCCCGCAGCGGCGGTGCTAGCGGAGTGTTGTTGGTGCAACCCTACGGTTTGCATTCGGCTTGTTGTCCGTGTGTGTGCATGCGTGTGTGCATGGAATGGTATGAGGGCATGAAATAATATATATTTCATGCTTACAATAGTGTGTGAATGATGAGGCATGATTTTGAATGTGTGTGTCGAGTCAATAGCGAGCTATCGCTAGTCGCATGTCACGTCGTCGTTTGCGTGTCGTGTGCGGTTTTCTATTTTGTCGTGTGTGGAACATTCGGCGTGTCGCAGGTGTGCAAAGCAGACTTCCAAGAACTCAAGGAAGAATTAATCTTGAAGAACCAGAGCCATGGTTTCAAGATTCAAGTGATTTCGAAGCTCTCCAAAAGGGTAAACTTTAAGATAGTGAGAATAGTTGCATGACTTTGTGTAGTGTAACATTTCTCTTGGTGTAGGCCCTTGTGGAGGGTAGTTTCGAGACCCTTCATGGTTGGGGATAGTGTGGCACTGCTCCACATCACTGTACCTCGACTCTTGGAGTTTGTAGGAGCTGGGAGTCATTCCCAACGTTGGTTTGAACGAACGGTGATTTTCTATAACACCCCCCTTTTCATATAGATTTCTTATTATAATAGCGGGTAACGAGTGATGCCAGTACGGGAGAACACGAAAATCCCTCCCTCTACGAAATTACAAGGAACTTTCAAATTATATCTGTCGAGATTCCCCCCCCTCCCACAATTTCGCTGTCCCCACGCTGGCGAATCTTTGGTTGTCAAGTGGCCAGAGAGGTGCCACACGCCATCTTCAAGGTGATCAAGATGTCACTTGCCTAAACTCGCGTTCTCGCCTCTGAGTGTGATGGTAAACCAACTTTGAAAACACCAAAGCCCTCCTGTCAAAGTACAATCTTACTTGTAGGCTATAGTGGGGCACTCCTTATGGGGTACAACACATCTAGGGTTAGTACTTGTACCCCAAATCTTGCTAATCCAATCATTCCTACACAGTTATTCTGACATGGTATTCAGAGCAGGAAACCTATTAAGTTTTTAGGGCCCACCGATAGTTTCGCTCGTTCCTGCCCGAAGCGCCCTTGCGCTGTCCGGCCCTGCTCGCACAGTGTCGCGCTGCCCTGCAGCTACTCGCACTGCCTTCCCCCCCCGCACGTCGCGCCCTGCTGCAGCCCGCGCGTTGCGCTCTGCTGCTCCGCGCCTCACGCCTTGCTGCAGCCTGCATGTCGCGCCCTGCTGCCCTGCGCGTTACGCCCTGCTGCAGCCAGCGTGTCGCGCCCTACTGCAGCCAGCGCGTCGCGCCCTACTGCAGCCAGCGCGTCGCGCCCTGCTGCCCTGCGCGTCACGCCCTGCTGCAGCTAGCGCGTCGCGCCCTACTGCAGCCAGCGCGTCGCGCTCTGCTGCCCCTCGCGTCGCGCCCTGCTGCAGCCAGCACGTCGCGCCCTACTGCAGCCAGCGCGTCGCGCTCTGCTGCCCCACACGTTGCGCCCTGTTGCCCTGCACAGCGCTCGCCCTGCTGCCCTGTCCACCGCGCGCCCTGCCCGGCCGAGCCGCGCCGCCCTACCTTGATCACCAGCCCCACCGAGCTGCCCTGCTGCCACTACTGCTGCTGCTGCTGCTGCTGCTCGTGCTACTGCTGCTGCTGCTGCTGCTACTCGTGCTACTGCTGCTGCTGCTGCTGCCGCTGCTTGTGCTACTGCTGCTGCTGCTGCTGCTCGTGCTACTGCTGCTGCTGGTGGAGGTGCTGCTGGGAGTGCTGCTGGTGCTGGGGGTGCTGGAGGTGCGACTGGGAGTGCTGGAGGTGCTGCTGGTGCCGGACGTGCGACTAGGAGTGCTGGAGGTGCTGCTGGTGCCGGAGGTGCTGGACCTACTACTGACTGTCACTGCCTGTCATGGCCACTATCACGGCAGTTGCAGCGGCTAGGGGTGGACAGCGGTGATCACTGCCTCTCCCGGACGACCCCACCCCTCAGCAGCTTTGCGAGTTGGTTCTTCAGCGAGCCCGTCCAGGTGGTGGAGGCTTTGGTTTTCTACGTACTGCACAGAGGCGGCATCAGAGTCAGCAGGAGACCTTCTCCCCTCAGGTGCTTAGTGAGTTGTTTCCTCAGCGATGTGTCACTGGTTCTGTCGAGGCTGCTGCACTAGGTGCTAGTGAGTCTGCTGCCGCACTAGGTGCTAGTCAGTCTGCTGCAGCACTAGGTGCTAGTGAGTCTGCTGCAGCTTTAGGTGCTCGTGCGTCTCCCGCCACAGGTCCTTCCTCAGCTAAGGCCTTGCACACTTTCACACTTGACTCAGGCGCGTCACATTGCTTCTTTCTTGACTGCACCACACTCACACCACTTGCTGCACCGGTGCCGGTCTCACTGGCTGACCCCACTGGGGGCCCAGTAGTCGCACGAGCCTCCACTGTCCTCCCGTGTCCAGCAGTCCCCTCCGGTTCTCTGTCAGGTCTCCACCTCCTCACGTTCTCGATGAACTTGGTGAGCAACGCTGCCATTCAGGATGTCTGGGTTGATACCTTTATCCCTGGATGGCAGCGTGTGGCGATCTGTACGTGCTCCCGGACTGGCCGTCTCCTGGCTACGTTCACTTGACGGCCTGGGTTTAGTCTGTACACACTGACCACTGTGTCTGCACAGGTGGCTGAGGCAGTTCAGGTGGCTGCGTCGAGTCAGGTGTCTGTATCTGGTCTTGCTCGTGTCGGGTACTCTCCCACCAGACTCTCCTCTGGCACCACCACCTCGGTCACCCCTCCCTACCGCGTCTCCGTGGTATGCACTCCCGTCTCCTTCTCTCTGGCCTTCCCAGGTCCTTGCCCTCCCTCCCACGCTCGCCTGCCCCGCCGTGCCTTCCCTGCGTCGAGGGGCGGCAGTGCACCGCTCCTCACTCCTCCGGGTTTCCTCCGACCACTGCTCCTCTGCAGACTCTCCACATGGACGTTTGCGGCCCAGCCCCCGTCGATGGAACGAACCAGGAGCGCTACTTCCTACTGGTTGTTGACGACTACACATGTTACACCACTGTACTCCCCTTGCGGCGCAAGGCGAACGTCAGTGGTGTTTTGATCCCCTGGATCTGTGCTACTCGTCGCCAGCTGCGCGAGCGGTTCAGTCGGGACTTCCCAGTCATACGTCTGCACTCTGAGAGGGGCGGTGAGTTCTCTTCTGGCCTCCTTGCGGAGTTATGTCGAGACGAGGACAACGTCCAGTCGTTCACGCTTCCGGCCTCTCCTCCGCAAAATGGGATTGCTGAGCGTCGCATTGGCTTGATCATGGAGGTTGCTCGTACCTCCATGATCCATGCAGCTGCTCCCCATTTTTTGTGGCCGTTTGCAGTCCGATACGCTGCGCATCAGCTCAACCTCTGGCCTCGTGTCTCTTTGCCAGAGACCTCGCCCACACTCTGGTGGACGGGGAAGGTTGGCGATGCATCGGTGTTTCGGGTCTAGGGCGTGCTCTCCCTTGTTCGCGATGCCAAAGCGAGCAAGCTCTCCTCTCGCACTCTCCGCTGCGTCTTCCTTGGCTTCCCCACCGACGCCCCACCGTGGCAATTTTACCACCCGCGCTCGCGTCGAGTCTTCTCCTCCCAGGACGTCACCTTTGACGAGTCTGTCTGTTACTAAAGGCTACACCCGCACGCGTCCCACGCGGTTCCCCTAGCGCCTCTTTTCTTGGTACCAGACCCCCCCCCGGTAGACCCCCTCCCCCCACAGGGTCCTGCTCCCTCAGGTGTTTCTCAGGTAGACCCACCCCCCTTGGTTGAGCCTTTGGAGGTCTCTTCTGACTCCTCTAGCCCAGCTGAGGGGGGTGACCCCGCCGCTGACGACACGGCGGCCATTCGCCGCTCTCCATGCTTGGAGGACCCCCCTGGTTTTCCGCCTCGGCCATCTTCGCCGCCTCCGCAGCCTGCTCCTGTGGACTCTGGAGCTGAGACTGCTGGTGCTGAGCCTGGGGGTGCTGAGACAGAGGGTGAGGGTTTTGGGGGTGCTGGTTCTTGGGGTGCTGCGACTGGAGGTGCTAGAGGTGCTACTGGAGATACTGGCACTGGAGGTGCTGGAGGTACTACTGGTGCTAGAGGTCCTGGCACTGCCGGAGCTAGTGGTGCTGCTGGTGCTGGAGGTGCTGGAGGTGCTGCTGGAGGTGCTGGTGCTGGAGGTGCTGGTGCTACTGGTGCTGGAGGAGCTAAAGCTGCTGGTACTGCCCTGCGAAGACCGTTTTTCTACCTGCAGTCGCATTCGTCCCTGTCGCCGCCTGACTCGGTCCTTCGCCAGGTTCTTAGTCTCCCATCTTCCACTGGCCTCCCTCTACCCCTCCTGTGTCCACCGACAGACCAGTCTCAGCCAAAGCTACTGCCTGGCTTCCCGCTGCCTGCGCCTGCTCCTCACACTGAGGTGACTGAGTCCCTGACTGAGCGTCATGAGCCTGAGACTCGTGCTTCCACACCTGTTCGTGCTCGTCGTGTCACCCGTCCTCGTCCTCCTGCTGTCTCAGGCACTCACGGTATGGCACTTCGTCCTTCCTCTGTTCCACGGCGTGTTGTCCTGCCTGAGCCTCCCGCGTCCTCTCTTCCGTACGTTCCTGACCCTGAGTCTGACCTTTCTCGTTCTGCCAGTCCTACTGTCACTCGTCTCCTCGCTACTGTCGTCACTGACCCTGACCTTGAGTCTTCTGCAGCATTTTCCCTAGTCACTGAGCTAGTCGACTTTGCAGCTAGGGGTCGTCTCGACTACGTCCCGAGTCTTGTCACTGAGTCTGAGTCTGTCTCTCCTCCGTCCGTCAGGAGTGAGCTTGCCCTTGGCAGTGACGTACTTGAGGACAGACAGTTTGAGCTTGAGTGTCTTGCGGCTGCTTTACCTCGCTTCGCATCCATGCTGCTTTGCCTTGAGGGAGACCCGGATGCACTTGACATCCCTGCCCCGCGCTCTTACGCTGAGGTGATCGCGAATGAGTACTCCTCTAAGTGGCAGACAGCCATGGACGCAGAGATGGATTCCTGGAAGTCCACAGGCACCTACGTCGACGAGGTTCCTCCTCTTGGAGCGAACATAGTCGATGGCATGTGGATTTTCAGAGTGAAGTGGCCGCCGGGTTCTCCGCCTGCCTTCAAGGCGCGTTACGTTGCTCGAGGCTTCAGTCAGCGACAGCGACTTCTTATAGACCTTCTCCCCCACCCCGAAGATGACTACTCTTCGGGTGCTGCTGCACGTTGCAGCACAGCGTGACTACGAGCTGCACTCCCTCGACTTCTCCACAGCTTTCCTGCAGGGCAGCCTTCACGAGGAGATCTGGCTGCGCCGCCCACCCGGATTCACTGGGTCGTTTCCTGCGGGTACCCAGTGGAGCCTCCGGCGGCCAGTCTACGGTCTCCGCCAAGCGCCCCGAGAGTGGCACGACACACTGAGTGTCAGAATGTTGTATTTGTCTAGCCTGCAGTGGGGTACTCTATAGCGAGTACAGCCCAATCTAGGGTTTCCTATATGTACTCAACTGCTTGCTAGTGAACCTCCTCCTTTCTTCATTCTTACTTTCTACTGCTAATTCTGACATGCTATCAGAGCAGGTCGATCCCCTTGGGTCGATCCTGTGGGTGGGCCCACCACCTCACTGCTTCCGCTGCTACTGCTACTCTATGTGTTGCACGCCCCGTGGCGTGCGACGGATTTTTCATCCCGCCGCGCGCTCGGAGCGTGCGGCGGTTTTCTGCCCGCCGTGCGCCCCGAGGCGCGCGGCGGTTTTCTGCCCGCCGTGCGCCCCGAGGCGCGCGGCGGCTTTCTGCCCCGTCACTCCGCGCGTCGCTCCCGGGAGGCGCTGCGACGGGCGACGGGGACCCGCGCGTCGCCCCCCGTCGCCCGTCGCGGCCTGCGCCACCTGCGTAGGGCCCGCGCGCGGCCCGTACAGCCTGCGCGCGGCCCGTACGGGCTGCGCCAGGCCCGCGCGCGGCCTGTACGGGCTGCGCCAGGCCCGCGCGCGGCCCGTACGGGCAGCGCCAGGCCCGCGCGCGGCCCGTACGGGCTGCGCCAGGCCAGGGTGCGCCTCGGGCCGCCCGCACGCGGTTCGTACGGGCTGCGCCAGGCCCGTGGGCGCCCTGTTTCCTCTTCCCCTGCGCTGCCCGCTGTCCCCCGTGCTTCTGACGGCGCCCCACCCCTGCTGCTGCCCGTTCTCCTGAATTAGGGTTTGGGGGTGGGGGGTATGGGGGTGCAGTTTCTGTGCGTCGTCCCCTGCTCCTCCTCCTCCTCCGTCTCCCAGTGCTGCAGCTGCCGCTGAGGGGGGTGGGTGTGTGGGAGCCGAAGGAGTGGTACTAGGGGGGTGACGTGCAAGTGGAGTTAGGAGTGAAGCAGTGGGTGTGTGGGGGGTGTGTGGGACAGTTGGAGGAGGTTGAGCGGAGGCTGCTGTCTTGTCGTCCGCAGCACCTGTAGTCCGGGGCGCACTGTCCTGGTAGCCCAGAGAGTCTGCTGCGCCTGTCGCCCGAGGGTCCTTTGCTCCTGTAGCTCCTCGTAGCCCGTGAGCCAGTTACTCCAGTAGTCCGGGGCGCACTGTCCCGGTAGCCACTGTGCCAGCAGCTCCTGTTGCCCGTGTGTCTGCAGCTTCAGCCGCCGTCTCTCATCTTCTCTCCTCTCACAGTCCCTCCTCCTCCTCACTTGCCCGCTGTGATTACCTCTAGCTTTGCTTCTTATTGTGAACTCCTGCTATACCTGCTCATTGTGCTGATTACACCCCACTTTGGCTATGGGGGTGTGTGAGAATGTTGTATTTGTCTAGCCTGCAGTGGGGTACTCTATAGCGAGTACAGCCCAATCTAGGGTTTCCTATATGTACTCAACTGCTTGCTAGTGAACCTCCTCCTTTCTTCATTCTTACTTTCTACTGCTAATTCTGACACTGAGAACTACACTTGCGGCTCTTGGGTTTGCTCCTTCCTCTGCTGACCCATCGCTGTTTCTACGCACCGACACTACCATGCCGCTGTTCTACGTTCTAGTGTACGTCGACGACTTGGTTTTTGCTACTGCTAACACTGAGGCACTGGTCCTAGTGAAGGCGGAGCTGTAGGAGAGATGCACCTGCACTGACCAGGGTGAGCTGCGTAGCTATCTTGGCTTGCAGATCAACCGGGACAGAGCACGGTGCACCATCACCCTGACTCAGTCACACATGGTGCACCAGGTCCTTCAGCGCTTCGGCTTCCAATTCTCCTCGCCACAGCCCACTCCTCTATCTACCGGCCACTCGCTCTCAGCTCCACCTTCGGACGAGTCCGTAGAGCCGAGTGGTCCGTACCCAGAGCTTGTGGGCTGCCTCAAGTACCTGATGACGTGCAGATGACCTGACATCGCGCACCCTCTCAACATCCTAGGTCGCTACGTGGCTCCCGATAGACACCGAAAGGTGCACTGGGATGCTGCGAAGAGGGTACTGCGTTACTTGTGCAGTACATCAGGCATGGGGCTAGTGCTTGGAGGACAGGGTTCAGTGGTACTTACAGGACACTCCGACGCTTCTTGGGCCGACGACCAGGCGACTCAGCGTTCATCACAGGGTTACACCTTCAGTCTTGGCTCTGGTTCTGTCTCGTGGAGGTCCACTCGTTCTTCTTCGGTGCTTAGTTCCAGCTGTGAGGCCGAGATCTACGCTGGGGCCATGGCTGTACAGGAGCTACGCTGGCTGACCTATCTGCTGACCGACTTGGGGGAGCGGCCTTGTTCTCCTCCAGTTCTGTACGTCGACAACAAGGCAATGCTTACCTTGTGTCGCGAGCAGAGACTGGAGCACAGAACGAAGCACATTGCTCTGCGATACTTCCTTGCACGTGAGCTGCAGCAGTGTCGTCAGCTCCGCCTTTCCTACGTGGCCTCGCGGGCCAACACGGCTGATGTGTTCACCAAGGCCCTTGGGTCTGGTGATCATCAGCGTTTCTGCACTGCTCTTGGGCTTGTGCCCACTCTGCCTCACCTGCTGGTTGCTTGACTTGCTCTTGTTGTACACTGATATATATCTTTGTACCTGCTTGTTTACTCTTGCTAGGTTGTGATCAGTGTACCGCCTTGCTATTATAACAGGCGGAGAACCTGGCGGCCGCTTCACCCTGAAAATCCACATGCCACTGACAATGTTCGCCCCAGGAGGGGGAACCTCGTCGACGTAGGTGCCTGTGGACTTCCAGGATGCCATCTCTGCGTCCATGGCTGTCTGCCACTGAAAGGAGTACTCACCCGCGATCGCCTCAGCGTAAGAGCGCGGGGTAGGGATGTTTGGTGCATCCGGGTCTCCCTCAGGGGCAAGCAGCATGGATACGAGATGAGGCGTAGCGGCTGCAAGACACTCAAGGTCCTCCTGCCTGTCCTCATGGACGTCCGTGCCAAGAGCACACTCACCCCCGACGGACGGAGGACAGACAGACGCAGACTCAGCAACAAGAATGGCGGCGTAGTCTAGACGACAGTGAGCAGCAAAGGCAACAAGCTCAGTGACTTAGGCAGACGCAGCAGCAGACTCAAACGACGGGTCAGTGACAACAGTGGCAAGCAGACGCGTGACAGTAGAGTGCTCAGCACGAAACCGGTCAGACGCAGGGTCAGCAACGACAGGCAGAGAGGACGCAGGGGGAGGCGGCAGAGGAACACGCGGAGAAGGAGAGGAAGGACGACGAACTACAAGGGGAGGGCCGGAGACAGCCGGCTGGCTCTGGCGAGGAACACAACACCTGGTACAGACAGGGGAGACAGGACGCGACGCAGGCTCACGACACTCTGCAAGGCCACCAGGCTGCTCTGGGTACGGAGAAGGAGCAGGCAGCAGTGAGCCAGACTGTAACGGAAGACCAGTAGACGAGGGAAGACTGAGAACCTGGCGAAGTGCAGAGTCAGGTGGTGGCTGAGACGACGGAGACGGCGGAGCAAAGAACAGGCGCGGCTGAGCAGTGCCACCAGCACTAGTAGCACCAGCCCCTCCAGTAGCGCCAGTACCTCCAGCAGCTCCAGCACCCCCAGCAGCTCCAGCACCTCCAGCAGCTCCGGGACCTCCAGCAGCACCACCACCAGCCCCAGCAGCTCCAGCACTCCCAGTACGAGCACCTCCGGGACCAGCGACACCAGCAGAAGAACCTCCAGCAGGAGAGCCCTGAGGTGCAGAAGTGGGAGGCTGACGGCGACCGTACCAGTCGTGCAGCTGCTGGGAGGTGAGGGGCACACGCGGACGAAGACGGCTACTCCAAGGAGACCGCGGAACAGCAGTCTTAGAACCCTCAGGCGACTCACCCCCAGACTCAGCACCCCCAGGCTCCGCACACACAGGCGCAGCACCTCCAGACGTAGTACCACGAGACGCAGCACCTCCAGGCTCCTCACGCGCAGGCTCAGCACCTCCAGGCTCCACACGCTCAGCACCCCCAGACTCAGCACCCCCAAGCTCCACACCCCCAAGCTCCGCACCCCCAGGGACAGCACCACTCGCAGCAGGACCGGAGTCACCAGTGACCTCAACAGGCGCAGGCGCAGGGGGGTCTACCTGAGAGACACCTGAAGGAGCAGGACCTGGCGCGGGGAGGGGGTCTACCTGGGGAGGACCTGGGGCGAGAAAGAGCGGCGGGGGGGGGCGAGGAGCAGTGCGGTAGGGGAAGAGGCGGTAAAAGGGGACCGACTCGTCAAAGGTGACGTCCTGAGACGCAAAGACACGGCGCGAGGCGGGGTCGTAAAACTGCTAGCCAGGCGCGTCAGGGACAAAGCCAAGGAATGGCGCGAGGGGAGAGCTTGTCCGCGGTGGTATCGCGGACAAAGGCACGAGCACCCCAGACCCGGAAACGCGACGCGTCGCCAACCTTCCCCGTCCACAGCAGTGTGGGCGAGGTCTCCGGCAAGGAGACACGGGGCCAAAGGTTGAGCTGATGCGCGGCGTACCGGACCGCAAAAGGCCACAAAAAATGGGGGGCAGCCGCATGGATCATGGAGGTACGAGCGACCTCCATGACTAAGCCAATGCGGCGCTCAGCAACCCCACTATGCTGCGGAGAGGCCGGAAACGTGAAAGTCTGGTGGATGCCGTGCTCCGCACAGAAAGCTGCCAAGAGGTCTGAGGAGAACTCACCACCTCTGTCCGAGTGCAGACGCAGGACAGGAAAGTCCGACTGGAACCGCTCGCGGAGCTGGAGACGAGTAGCGCGGATCCAGGGGATCAAAACATCAGGGACATCCCCCTTGCGCTGCAAGGGGAAGACCGTGGTGTAGCGCGTGTAGTCGTCGACAACCAGCAGGAAGTACCGCTCGTGGCCCTGTCCACGGACGCGGGCTGGGCCCCACACATCCAGGTGGAGAGTCTGCAGTGGAGCCTCTGTGGGAGGGAACGAGGAGGAGTGAGGAGCGGCGCGCTGCCGCCCCTCGACGCAGGGAATGCAGGGCGGCGCAGGCGAGGGAGGGAGGGGAGGCAGAGACCTGGGAAGCCCAGAAACCAGGAAGAGGGAGTGCATGTTGCGTAGGCGAGGCAGGGAGGGGTGACCAAGGCGGTGGTGCCACAGGAGAGTGTCGTGCGACAGCCGGCGACACTCACACTGTGTAGCTACCTGAGCAGACGCGTGCAACTGGGGAGACAAAGGGGCGGAGCGTGACGCAGTGGTGAGGGTGTACAGACTGGACCCCGGCGCACGAGCGAACGTGGCCAGGTGGCGACCAGTCTGGGAGCACGTGCAAATCGCCACACGCTGCCGGCCAGGGGTGAAGGTGTCAACCCCCGCATCCTGGAGGACAGCGTTACTCACCAAGTTCGTAGAGAATGAGGGGAGGTGGAGACCAGACAGCTCACCAGACGGGACCGCCGGACACGGAAGCACAGTGGAAGACCGTGCAAGCACTGGGCCCCCAGAGGGGTCAGCCAGTGAGACAAGAACAGGTGCAGGGAGGGGAGTGACTGTGCTACTGTCGCGAAAGAAACAGCGGGAAGCACCAGAGTCAAGTGTAAAGGTGTGCAAGGCCTCTGCAGGCGCAGTACCAAGGGGAGCAGACTCACAAGCACCTAGTGCTGCAGGGGCTATACCAGGGGTTATACCAGGATTCGGCGGCACACACAAGTAGCAGTCACCCTCAGCACTAACAGACAAGGCATACATAGCAGCAAGAATTGCCTCATAGTCAAGATCAAAGATAGGTACATCACGCCTAAGTAAGTCTGCCCAGTTGGGGAACTCAGTAGCATCAGGAAACTTGGCGCGCCAGGCGACGCTAAGCCGAGCGAAGCAGCGCTGCTCAGTGTGAAAACCTGTGCACTGGCGACCAGCGCGGGGACCTGTGCGGATGATATAGGGGCAGCGAGCAGGACCCCCAGAAGCCCCACGCCCGGCATACCAGTCAAGAAGTTGTTGGGAAGTGGGGGTCTGGCGCTTACGCTGATGCTGCTGCTGCTTCTGCTGCTGCTGCTGCTGGCCCTGACCACCAATGCCACTACCGCTCCCTCCTCCCCCACCGCCGCTGCTGCCGCCTCCACCGCTCCCAGTGCCTCCGCCGCCCCCACCACCACCTACACCGCCTCCACCCCCACGACCACCCCCACCACCTCCACCTCCCCCGCCGCCTGCACCACCGCCACCTCCACCGCCACCCCCACCGCCCCTGCCACCCCTGCCGCCCCTGCCACTGCGACGCTTCCCACTGGGAGCGGAAGCAGCTCCGACCCCCTCAGCACCAAGGTAGTCGTGAGCAGCAGCTGCGGAGGCGTAGGAGGGGGTGAGAGGGGAGGGGGAGCACCCCTCAAAGAGGGGAGAGCGAGGAGTGCCACGAGCAGCACCTACAGCGAGGATGTTCTTCTCTGCTGCGAGGAGGTGCTTCTCGAAATCGTCTACAGTGAGAGTGGTGGGGTCTAGGGCTAGGAAGTGGTCCCTGACAGAGCTAAGAGTGTCAGGGAGGCGGGTGACGAGGAAATAGAGAGTGAAGTACATCGGGGGGGGGGTTTGCGGCGCAGAACTCGGCTGAAAGGGCGGCACGAAAGCGAGATTCAGTAGCGCGCAGGTGAGAAACTAGGTCCTCAGCAGTGGTGAACGAGGAAAGATCGGGGAACAGGTACGGTAGCATGAGTCGACCTATGGCTGCAGTGATCGGGGAGGAGTAGCGCGCAACTACAGCGTCGTACAGTGTCTTAGCAGTTCTGTGCTGGCTGAAATGCGCTCGCTCAGTAATCGGCAGGTGGTTCCTAATAGCTAGGCGTGCAGCAGCATCACGAGTCTGCCACTGGGAGCGTTCTAGAGCAGGAGCATCAGCAGCAGGAGCAACGGCAGTGCCAGAGACGTAATCAAACAGGGAAACGCCATCTTTGGCATCAGTCAGAAGGAACAGCTGGAGATCGTCTAACCATACAGTGAACTCGATGGGACGACCATCAGGCTCGAACGCTAGAACGTTAGGCGTCGCCATATTGGCTTAAGGCAGGAGGCAGCAGGCAGCAGGCAGAGGCAGTAGGCACCAAGTAGGAGGCAGGAGGCAGAGGCAGCAAGCAGCAGGCAGGCAGCAGGCAAGCTGCAGGCAGGCGGCAGCAGGCAGCAAGCAGGCAGGCAGGCAGGCGGCAGGCAGGCGGCAGCAGGCAGCAAGCAGGCAGGCGGCAGCAGGCAGCAAGTAGCAGGCAGGCAGCAGGCAGGCTGCAGGCAGGCGGCAACAGGCAGCAAGCAGGCAGGCTGCAGGCAACAAGCAGGCAGGCGGAAGCAGGCAGGCAGCAGGCAGGTAGGCAGGATGCAGGCAGCAAGTAGGCAGGCGGCAGCAGGCAGCAAGTAGCAGGCAGGCAGCAGGCAGGCAGCAGGCAGGCTGCAGGCAGGCGGCAGCAGGCAGCAAGCAGGCAGGCAGGCAGGCTGCAGGCAGCAGGCAGGCAGGCGGCAGCAGGCAGGCAGCAGGCAGGCTACAGGCAGGCGGCAGCAGGCAGCAAGCAGGCAGGCAGGCAGGCTGTAGGCAGTAAGCAGCAGGCAGGCAGCAGGCAGGCTGCAGGCAGGCGGCAGCAGGCAGCAAGCAGGCAGGCAGGCAGGCTGCAGGCAGCAAGCAGGCAGGCGGCATCAGGCAGCAAGCAGCAGGCAGGCGGCAGCAGGCAGCAGGCAGGAGGGGCCTGAGGGCTGCGTGAGGCTGCTGGCTGCGTGTGGCGGCTTGCTGCACGAGGCTGCAGGCTGCGCGTGGCTACGGGCAGCGCGCGCGGCCGCAGGCTGTGTGCGGCGACGGACTGCGCGGGCTGCGGGCTGCTTGCAGCGGCGGGCTGTGCGTGGCTACAGGCAGCATGCGCGGCTGCAATCTACGTGCGGCTGCGGGCTGCGCTGGGCGACGGGCCGCACGTGCGCGGCCGCGGGCTGGTCGCTAAGCTACGGGCGACGCTGGGCGACGGGCCGCACTGGCGTGGCCTAATCAGGTTTCGCGCGGGCGGCTTAAGGGGCGCACAGGTGGGGCCGAAACGGGCTACGCGGGCTGCTGAGACGGCGCACGTGGGAAAAAAAACCGCCCGAGGCGCGCGCGGGCAGCCGAGGCGCGCGTAGGCACTAGACAAGACAGGCAATCGTGGTGGGCCCTAATCCTAGGTCCTAAGGACCTATGCTCTATACCATGTTAGAATCTTACGGGAAAAGTGGTTTCGACTATCGAGAGGGTTGGTACAAAGTGAAAACCCAAGGGGTTGTACCCCACAGTAAGTACCCCACTAAGCCTACCCAAACTATAACATATACATACATATGTTTCACAAGTACTTGTACCCCAACTCTTGCTAATCCAATCATTCCTGCACAGTTATTCTGACACCTCCATTTATCAAAATCCATATATTAAAAAGTGTCATATGAATAGACCCGGGTATTATGTAGCTTTTTCCGATGAGAAGACCCCCCCTACTTTTTTCCTGTATTTATCATAACACCCTAGGGTGTTATGTCCGGGAGAATACGGGTATGTCGACACAGTTCCTCCTCCTGGGGCGAACGTAGTCGATGTCATGTTGATTATCAAGGTGAAGCGGCCACTTGGATCCTCGCCCGTTTTCAAGGCATGTTATGTGGCGAGAGGCTTCGGTGAGAGAGAAGGTTTGACTTCTTTCAGAAGTTCTCCCCCAACCTGAAGATGACCAAGATGATAGGGTTTCCTTATTGGACTCCATCTTGCTGTCATACATTAATTCCCTTTCTCATTTGTTGACATTCTCATCAGAATTGTTGAATTATATTTCCATATCATAACTGTCTACAATCTGCTTGTGTATGTGATAGTTATTAGTTAACTATTGCTGGTGGTGTACCCTTTTCACCTTCCCATCTCTATATCTGGTATCATGGTATGCATTGCCCTAACCATGTGCGCTTGTGATTGTGAAGTGAGAATTCTATACATTTGCTGTCCGTATCAAATTAATCAATGGAAAACAAAGTAGCCACATCAAAGATCCTTAACCCCATTGTAATTTGCTGCTAACGACCCTCTAGGGGCCTTCAAACGAGGACAGCACCAGAACCATGGATTGCCAGATCCAAACACCCCCTTCAGAGCTCTAGACACCTCCGAACCGGAACGATTGAACAATCTCAACCAAACCCCATTCCCACAAGGCCAACAAGTCCCATCTCCCCCGCTTGGATCCACCAATCTTGCCGGCACTACCCTTTTCGGCCCATCCCACATCACCTTGTTATTTCCGGCTCCTTTCTTCACCTTTAATGCATCTACATAACCCCCTTCTCCAGATAGAATGAAGTCCAGCTGCTGGTACAGTAACAGCGAGACAGAAATCCCTGTGCCGAGTGCGACTATAAAGAGGTAAAACGCGATGAACGCCCGGATCGCGAGTTGTTTTCGGGCAGCCCAAAGGGCGGCGGCAAAAGCTTTTGTGGCGGTGGAGACGAAAGAGGTGAGGTCGTGAGGGGGGTTATGGGGCATGTGAGGTGTGACGTCGAGTGCGGGGAGGAGGAAATAGAGGGTGGCTGAGGCCATGAGGGCAACATAGATGCAGCTGATGATGGTGGAGAGGAGGAAGAGCAGGAAGTGCCTCTGATTGGCCCGCCCCACACAGTTGCCGATCTGGAGTGGTGGAAAGGGGAGAGTGGGGCGGGGAAGACGAGAGGGAGAGATGCGAAGGATAAACACACGCAGGAACTCACAAACGAGCAGTGACGGTCCATGCTCAGAACGCATGTGGCACAGCTGCTGCAGTGGTGGTGATGGTGCTGGTGTTGCTGATGCGGATGATGATGCCGATGCGGAAGCTGGTGGTGATGCTGGCAGTGATGTTTGAGTCACAAACTACCATGTAAGGCAAGTACTCACAAAGGGGCAGTGATGATCCATGTCCATCACGCACGTGCCGCAGCTGCTGCAGTGGTGCGCACCAGGGGGCTTGGCTCGGGGCGGGTCGCAGCGGCGGCACAACTGCCAGCCGTCAAACGAACCTGCCAGGCAAAGGAACCGACCCACACAGCCATGCATGGGTGTGGGAAGACATGGGAAAAGGTAGAGCATGTGAAAGAGAGGCACGGTTGGAGTGGGAAAGAAAATGCATGGGAAAAAAGGGCATGTGATGTGGGATTTGTTACGTGGGATGTGCATTGTTGTAGATGTGATGTGATGTATTATTTGAGATGTGCTATATTGTGACACGTGACGGGATCATGGGAACCTCACTTGAGAGAAATCAATTCACATCTGGGGGCTCAAAAGAAGGCATCACGCTTCAGTTTCTGTTATGATACAGGCAGTAAGGACTTGGGAAGCTCATAACCGGAGAGCAGTACCTTAGTGGTGGTACCCTTGTTCAGACTTACCTGCTGATACAGTTGGCATGTCTGCCGAGCCGAAAGCAACACGAGTGACTGGGCCGGCAGGGAAGAAAGCGGAGCAGAGGAAGTTGAAGATGGTTTGAAGGGAGAGGAGGAGCGTGATGAGGGCGTGCAGGAGGAAGGGGAGCGGCACGGGGAGGAGATGAGGAGGAGGGGGGTAGCGGTGGGAGACGGGAGGGTGGAGGGGACAGATGATGGGGAAGGTGGTGAGGATGCCGCCAACTGGAGAAGGGAGGGAGGGGAGAGAAGACAAGAAGAGTGAGAAGAGGCAAAAGATAGAAGGTGGATGGGATAGGTGATGAGGAATCTGTCTGTTCTTGAAGCGAACCAAAAACAGAGGGGAATGTGGTGAGGATGCCACCAGATGGAGACGGGAGGGAGGGGAGGAGAAGGGCAGGGTAGTGGAGAGGGAAGGGCAGGGATGGAAGGAGAGAGGAAGAGGGGAAAGGAGCAGATCGAAAGGGATGACGGGGGGTGGGGAGATGTTACAGTTGTCAGCGGGTGGAGGAGAGTGACGATGGGGAGGCAGGGGGTGAGAATGCCGGCAAGTGCAAAGGCAGGGCGGAGAGAGAGGAGATGAGGGGATTGGAGACGAGGGGAAGGGAGGAGCTGACGGGGAGAGGGAGAATGCATTTGATAAACGGTGGATAGGAGAGGCGATGGAAACAGTGGTGGAGATGTGAAACAAACAATAAAAAAAAATAAGAATAAAAACAGTCAACAACACCCACCCACACCTCTTTGTGCTCACCAATAATAAACGTGATGAGAAGAATGACCACCGTCAGCACCAGCATATCCCATGCCGCGATACACGCTCTGCACCTCCTCCTCCTCAACGGCTTATCCGACTCTGTAGCAGACTTAGCTAGCAGACTTAGTTAGGAGGAGGAGGAGGAAGGAGCAGCAGCGGAGGAAGCGGAGGGGGAGGGTGAGGAGTGGAGATGGAGTGTGAGGGCGCCACAGTAGCCGCATTTGAAGTTGGGGGAGAAGGAGGGGAGGGAGAGGCAGAGCCCGCACGCCCAGCACAACACATCATAGCTCGCCCCATCTGTGCTCTCCACGTCCCGATACTCTGAACGCTGCTGCTGCCCTGTCTGCTGCTGCTGCTGCTGCTGCTGCTTCCCTGGCTGCTGGTTCTGCTGTGATGGGTGCTGCTGGTGCTGGTGCTGGTGCTGGAGCTGGTGCTGGTGCTGGTGCTGGTGGCGGTACGGCGGTTGCTGTTGCAGCTCTGGGCTCTGAAGATGGTGCAAAACGACTGGGCTCGAGGCACTGCCTGGAACTGGAACTGCTGGGGCCGGGAGGAGTGAGGCCAAGCCCGGGGTTGGGGCTGACAGCTGGTCAAAGTGAAGGCGCTTGGGAAGCAGTGGCACCGAGTCTTCGCCTCTCAACCCCCCTCGGTCTGTCACCTCTCGTCTTCCCTCTAGCCCCACCCCTGCAGAACTCCCAATACCAGAGCGCCCGTTGCCATCAGCAGTAGCAGCACCCTTGGGAACTCCAGCATTTGAAGGAGAGGCGGTCGAGGCACCACTGGAAACTGCACTCTCGGGCAACCATGCTTCAGGAGCAGCAGCAGCAGCAGCAGCAACCCCTCGGCTTGCTCCGCCTGACCCTGCTGTCTTCCCCCGCTTGTGCACGGACTGGCCTGGCGACCTGTTGAAGGACGAGGACTGGGGTGGGGGGGAGAGGTGGGGGGGAAAAGGGGGAAATGGGGGGGAAAGGTGGGGAAAGGGTAGGTCCCCTGCTGCTGTCTTCCCCCGGTTGTGCACAGATTGGCCTGGCGACCTGTTGAAGGATGAGGACTGGGGGGAGGAGGTGGGGGAAGGGCGATTGGGGGAAAGGTGGGGAAAAGGTGAGCGCCCTCCTGTCTTGCCCCGGTTGGGCGTTGTTGAAGGATGAGGGCTGCGGGGGAGAGAGGCGGGGGGGAATGAGGAAAGCGGGCGAAAGGCGGGGGAGAGGTGGAGGAGAGTAGGGGGAAGGGAAGGCCATAAGGCCGGAAATGATGGGTGAGACTACAATGAGGGATTTGGGAATGGGAGACGAAGGGTGAACCTTCAAAGGGGGATGGGAGCGAGAGACAAGGGGTAGGGCAGGAGAGGGGACTGGGAGCGGGAGAAGAGGGGTGAAGCTACAAGGAGGAATGGGAGCGGGAGACGAGAGCGCGACAGCAACAGCTATGGTTACGAAGAGTGTGACGGCAGGTAGCGGGAAAGCGGGTTTAAAGTCGGCTCATTTTTTTTAAATTTTTTTTCGAGTCGGTTCGAAAAGGGGGAAATCGTAAGCGGGAAATGGAGGGTGCGCGTGAAGACGCGGACAAACCGAGATTACGGAAAGCGGGACGGCAGTAACGGGGGACCGAGAAAGGCAGTCGAGAGGCTCTGAACCTGCTGCGTTAGAGTCTCGAAATGTCTTACCATTGCGGAAGTAACCCTAACGCCCTGGTCCACAGACTTCCGCTGTATCCACACTGAAAAACGTAGAAGCTTTACGTTGATAAATAAGTTACATAAAAAGGAGGGACGTCGAGGCTGTTCCCAGCAAAGGACGTGTCACATCGAGCTGGTCGTTCGCTACAAGAGATATCACCTGGATGGTTTCCATGTTACCAGAAAAGAAACCATTGAACAAGACTCATTTGGAGAAGGGGGAAGGGAGGAGCTTTCGGTGTGCTCTCCGAAATTTCGATCGCACCAATCCTTGCCCCGACTTCCAAGCCAACGAACCTGCCTTGTTGGTTTCCTTTCAGAAAGTACTCATTCATTCACCCTAGGACCAGTTGGCATAAGTCAGCGTTGTCGTCGGTTCTGAAGGTTTCCAAGATATTAAGACTGGCTGGAGTACGGTGAAGGATGACACAATGGGCCCTCCACCTTCTAACTACAGTACGTGTTGCAGCTCGGGCAAGATTGCATCGATCCAACCCGATCTATCCCGATTTCTCACTTCCAGAAAGGTCGTACTGTTCTGTATCATGGATTCAGGCGACCCAAATCAGCCAATTCCTAAAGGGCTGGTTGGGGTCGGCCCAGGCTGTGTTGGAGAATCGAGTTTCTGCCGCCCCAGCCCTTTGCACACAAGCAGCAGCAAGGGGGAATGTCGGCGATGAATCAGAGCTTCGGGAAGTACTTCGAAAGTTCCACCACCAATCAGATTTCAGCCGAAGACTCGATATAGTTCAAAGCTGCCTTCAAACCGAAGTGTTGGCAGTTTCTACAGGTTTCTACACATCAGAATCAGCTATAACAGAAATATCCAGAGTTTTCTTATTCATGCACCTCATGTGGCACTCAAAGTCACTCAAGGTCCATCCAATCTAGATTGTGCCCAAGTTACCAGGGAAGTTACATTGTCTATCAGCCTAGTTTGAGCTTTCAATCTGTCTTGTTTGTGATGCCTAGAGTTGTGCTTTAGTGGGCTTGTTAATCTTGAACATAGTGAAGTTTTACCTCATCCAGTCAATTCCAGCAGCCCTGCTAAGACTTTCCAGCCAAGTTTCCAGCCCTCCAGTAGTCACAGCTACTCTGTTTTACAAGTTGGTATCAGAGCTTGTCGTTTCGATCAACCTAGCCCACCACGTTCCTATCCTAGCACCATACGAACATGGCGGGAGACAATCCATCTGGTCCTGCACTCCAGCCAGCCGGAGGAGCTTCAGAGTCAACATCAGCAGCTACTGGATTAGTGGAAGCAGTTGCACCAGGCAGTCCTTCAACAACATACTCACCACTCACCTCCTTCATGCCTAAGCTTCACCTCCCCAAGTTAAACGGCAAAGATTTTCCAACATGGGCAACTCAGTTTGAGCTCACTGCATCCCTTCTGGATCTGTGGCCTTACTACACTGGAGAAGCAGCCAAACCAGCAGCAGATGCTTCAGAAGCTGAAAAACGACTTTACGAACGACGCAACAAGGAGGCCTTCCTCTACCTACTCAATAGCATTCACGAGCAGCAGTTGAAGTCGCTCCTGCCCTGTTCTACCAAGGCAAACAGTGCAGAGGAAGCATGGAGCCGACTGAAGACTATGCACCAGTCAAAATCCGAGAGCAGCCAAGCCGAGATGTGGAGCCGCTTCATGAATCTGAAGATGGAAGAAGATGAATCAGCACAAGCCTACCTACAACGAGCTGAAGCAATGCTGGAGGAAGCAGCAGCGATCGGCTTGGAGATTCCAGAGTCTCTTTTCAAGACCGTCATCCTCACCGGCCTTACACCGGAGTGGGACACTTTCCGTGCAACACTACAAGCGCTCCCGCAGTCAATGAAGAGTCGTGCGTTCATCTTTGAGGCCCTTGTCAACGACCAGCAGAGTCGAGACCTTGCACGGAACAAGCGGAGTGACGAAGGTGCGTGGAGTGCTGCAGCAGCCACAAGATATGGCAACCAATTCCAGAGGCAAGGAAATTTCAGCCCAAACCGCCCTCAACCCTACTACGGTACGAAATTTCAGTCACCTTCCAACCCATACAAACCCTCTCGTTTTCCTCAGTCAAGTCCTCCCTATAAGTCCAGTCACTATGTCCAGCCAAGGCCTTCGATTCCCAATCAATACCAGCCTAGGAATGCAAGAGTCAATATGCCAAGAGTCAATAATTTCAGCCAAGCCCCGAATGCTAAAAAGTTTAATTTTGAGTGTTTTTGTTGTCATGAGTGGGGTCACCCGTGGTATGCTTGTCCTAAGAAGCCTCCTAATTGGGTCCCCCCACCTCAGCTACTATCTGAAAAAGGTAAGGCAGCCATAGCAAATATAACAAGTCATTCTACAAGTCAAGATGAGTCCAAAGAGTCCGATGGTCCTGTCCTTTTTAACGCTGCTACTTGCATGCACGTTTTCTCTACTAGTAGTGAGGAGTTTATTCTTGATAGTGGCTGCTCTGAAACCATGACTCCCTATCAGTCCATTCTCAAGGATTTTCAGCCCTCATATGACTCAAAAGCTGTGACTCTTGCTGATCTTGGCAAAGTACCAATCAAAGGAGTCGGCAAGCTTGAGTTCGAAAAGGATGGTAAGTCATTTTGTGTCAATAAAGCTTTGTTTGTTCCTGATTTGGGAGCAAACTTGCTCTCAGCCGGACAACTCGAAGAGAAAGGTGCCTCCGTTCTCTTGCAAGGGGGGAAAGCCAAAGTGTGGGACAGTGCAGGAAATCTGGTGGCTGAAGGCGAGCGTACCGGGCGGCTCTACAAGATGAAGTTGGAGATTAAGCGCGGTGCTAGCAACACGAAGAACGACGTTGTCTCGCTTCCCGCTGTTTCAACCGATCAAGTCAACAACAAAGGGAGTATCTCCCAAGCTGAGGTATGGCATGCACGCTTGGGGCACGTGGGAGTGCAAGCATTGAAAGAGTTGGTAAATCACAAGAGCGTGGAAGGATTGAGTTTGAATGAAAGTGCAGTCAAGTCCCTTTCTTCCGTTCCATGTCCATCTTGTGTGGAAGGTAAACTAGCTAGAAAGCCATTCTTCCCTTCTAAGTCTCAGTCAAGGGACCTCCTAGAGTTGGTCCACACTGATGTCTTCGGCCCCATGCGAGACCCTACTCGAAACGGTAAGAGATATTTGGTGTCTTTCATTGATGACAAGAGTCGTTTCTCGTGGTCCTTTTTCATCAACACCAAGGATGAAGTTCACAAGTGTTTCAAGCAATGGCTAGCACTTGTTGAGAGAGAGTCAGGGAAGAAGTTACTCACCTTGAGGTCGGATCGAGGAGGTGAGTACATGGGGAAAGCGTTTCAGGGGGAGTTGTTGGCATTGGGCATCAAACAACAGTTCACTTGTCCCTATAGTCCTCAGCAAAATGGAGTGGCAGAGAGGTTTCATCGCACTATCCAGGCTATAGCTACCACTTTCCTTCAGTTCAAAGGCCTTGACAAGCTCTGGTGGGGTGAGGCAATCACTATGGCAATTTATGTTCGCAACAGGAGACCCACAAGGCCCTTACCGGAAGGTGTAACGCCATATGAGGCTTGGTTTGGAGTTAAACCAGATCTGTCTATGCTTCGTGTTTTTGGTTCCATGGCCCAATACCGTGTTCCAGATGCAAAGAGACTCAAGCTGGACAGCAAAGCTCATTGGGGCCTCTTCATCGGCATGAGCAATGAGAGCAAGGGATGGGTCCTTTGGGATCCTGTCACCAAGCGAGAAGTGGTTTCAAGGGATGTTGTCTTCTATGAAGACATGTCCCTTGCAGGTTGGCATAAGTTTTCCTCTTCCTCCTCTCTACCCTCTATCCAACAGGAACCAGCAAGCGCACCTGAGGAAACAACACAAGAGGAGGAAGAAGATGACACCGATTCTGACCATAGCGGACCAATCATCGATCTCCCTCAAGCCGTCGTCAACGAGTCCAACCGTGCCACGCCAGTGCCACCAGCAGCTACTCAACCAAGTGGAGATGAAGTTCAGCCATCAAATGAAGACAATCCACCGCAGCAAGTCACCGTTCCATCACCACCAAAGGAGCAGCAGCCAACAGTCACAAACCAGCCAGCTATATCAACACCAACCTCACAATTTCAACGCCAACCGGATCAGCCCACCACTACGCCATCAAACCCATCACCAGCCATCACTCCAGAGGCAACTACAGAAGCTCATCATCATCCCATGCAGCAGCAATCAACAGCTACAAGACCCCAAGTACCTACATCAACACCATCTACGACTCTTCCTAGCAACAAGTCAACCGTCACCGCAACACCTCGTTCTCATACCACACGTTCATCACTTGTTCCAACGTCAAGCCAGCTCATAGCACGAGGATCACTTCAGCGAGTCACCACCAACACCAGCTCCAACAGTCCACTTCTTCACCCAAGACCTTTCTCAACTTCACCCCCACGTCCCGGATTCGGTCGTCATCAGTTACCACCATCTTCAACACCGAGCAACAACACCAACCAGCCCCAACCATCACCACCTCTCGACAAGGCAGCGTCATCATCAATTCCCAAGCTTCTAGTCTCAAGATCCCCACCAAGAGCATCTTCACAACCAACTATGCCGACAAACGTTTCAGCTTCACCGCCACGAGTCACCATACCTAATCCTCAAGTCAACACCGATAATCAAGATATTTCCACGCCAGGAGAAGAACAAGCAGCCGTGCCGCCGTCGCAGCCGATGTCGCAGCCGTTGTCTCAGCCGCAAATGACCGCATCAACGCAATCAAACACTGTGAGACCGAACCCTACCACTAATGTGTCTCAGCCAACTGAGGAGTTTGGTAAAGGTAAACGAGTCCGCAAGGTAAAAAAGCCCTTCAATTTCATGGTTGACATGTCATCAAGGTGCACATGTGAGGAGAGTGAGAATTGCATTCACAAGAAGGTAGAGGCAATATGCATGGCAGCATCACACCTTCCGCGAGAGCCCTTGAGTCGTCGTGAGGCAATGGCAAGTCCCGAAAGAGAGCATTGGTTGAAAGCCGAGGAAGAGGAGATTGAGAGTCTCATGAAGCGAGGTACATGGCGTCTTGTTGAGCCACCTCCAGGGAAGAAGGTAATTGGTGTCAAATGGGTGTACAAGATCAAGGTAAAAGGTGATGGTAGCCTCGATAGGTACAAGGCAAGGTTAGTGGCAAAAGGTTATTCCCAAATTCCAGGTCTTGACTTCACCGAAACCTTTGCCGTGGTAGCAAAGTACACCACGGTACGAGTCCTCCTCGCCATAGCCGCATATCTTGGTCTCCATATCCATCAAATGGATGTCAAGAACGCATTTCTCTACGGTGTCTTGGAAGAAGAGGTATACATGGCACAACCCGAAGGTTATGATGACGGTACGGGTCGAGTGTGTCGCTTGGTAAAGTCCCTTTATGGTCTCAAACAGTCCCCACGGGTTTGGTATCATGCTCTTGAGCAGGTACTTTTTAAGCATGGTTTCACAAGGTCCATGAGAGACAACGCTCTGTACTTCATGCACACGAGTGAGGGGGAGTACATTTGGCTCTTGGTATATGTCGATGACCTCCTCCTAGTCTCAGGTTCTCTTGTTCTTCTCAACAAGGTGAAAGGTATTCTCACGAGTGCATTCACGATGACCGATCTTGGTGAGCCGAGTCATTATCTTGGTATGAACATTGTGAGAGATCGTAAGTCACGGTCCATCTTCCTATTCCAGCAAAGGTACATCCAAAAGGTCCTTGAGAGGTTTGGTCTTGATGATAGCAAGCCATCACCTACCCCACTTCCTTCCAAATTTGTCCCTTTGTCTTCACATCAGCCCTATGAAGAGAGAGAGTCAAGCCTTGATGTCATAGGTATTAAAGAGTTGTGTCTTGAGGAGAGTGAGCATCATGGTGAGAATTCACTTAAGGTATCCCCACAAGACCTAGCTCTGTACCAAAGTCAGGTTGGGTGTCTCATGTATGCAGCCCTATGCACAAGGCCCGACTTAGCATTCACGGTATCTAAGCTAGCTCAACACATGAGTGCCCCTTCACCTATTCATATGCATGCAGCCAAGCGAGCTCTTCGGTATCTCAAAGGTACTTCTAATCATGGTCTTCTCTTCCAAGCCAGCCCATATGCAAGCTCCCTCCAAGGCTTTACCGATGCAGATTGGGCGGGAGAATTGAGCACACGCAAGTCTACCGGCGGCTACATCTTCCTCATGTGTGGTGCCGCTGTTTCTTGGCAATCGCGCAAGCAAAGTTGTGTGGCACTTTCAACAACCGAAGCTGAGTACATGGCAATGACCGAAGGAGCAAGGGAGGCAATCTGGTTACGTGGACTCTTGGAGGAATTGAGGCAGCCGCAAACTCAACCAACTCCGCTCTACGTGGACAACACTTCAGCCGTAGCTCTTTCCAAGAACCCGGTTCATCATGGGCGTACAAAACACATCGAGGTGCAGTACCACTTCATTCGTGAGCAACTAGAGAAGGGAGTTCTCGCCGTCAACTTTTGCCGTTCATTCGATCAAGCAGCAGATTTCATGACCAAGGTTCTTCCACATGATGCATTCAACATGTGCAAGGCAAGAGCAGGCCTCATGACACTTCATGAAGCAGTGGAGCAGTTTGAGGAGAATGAGGAGTGTGAGGGGAAGAGACGTGGGCAGCAGCATGAAGTGTATGCTAAGGAGATGTGAAAGGAGCATCAGCATGGGTGTATGTGTGCTTCGGGTCTGGTGCGAGGGGGAGTGTTGGAGAATCGAGTTTCAGCCGCCCCAGCCCTTTGCACACAAGCAGCAGCAAGGGGGAATGTCGGCGATGAATCAGAGCTTCGGGAAGTACTTCGAAAGTTCCACCACCAATCAGATTTCTACAGGTTTCTACACATCAGAATCAGCTATAACAGAAATATCCAGAGTTTTCTTATTCATGCACCTCATGTGGCACTCAAAGTCACTCAAGGTCCATCCAATCTAGATTGTGCCCAAGTTACCAGGGAAGTTACATTGTCTATCAGCCTAGTTTGAGCTTTCAATCTGTCTTGTTTGTGATGCCTAGAGTTGTGCTTTAGTGGGCTTGTTAATCTTGAACATAGTGAAGTTTTACCTCATCCAGTCAATTCCAGCAGCCCTGCTAAGACTTTCCAGCCAAGTTTCCAGCCCTCCAGTAGTCACAGCTACTCTGTTTTACAAGTGGCTGATCCGACCCAAACCAATCGAGTTGATTTACAGCACGTCGTAAATCTGCTACAGATTTCGAAGGCACATCGCTCATGCAGCTAGAATAATAATGCGTTATTCCACGATCGTTGCTCCGGAACATCAGTAGGGCGTGAAGATTGTGAACCGCGACCCTCGACGTCGCGCTGCTCGACCGCGCCAAGCAGGCGATCGTCACGCGCTGCGCGCGCACTGGCAGACAGCATGGCGGCACCGCTGGTGTCGCCCGCTGCGCTGGCATCCCTGGAGGGCGAAGGCTGGCACGTCTCCCCGCACGCGCTTCTCGCGCTGCTCGCCGCGAAACCCCCCTCCGCGAACGGCGGCGCACCGGATCCGCAAGCCTCCCCCGCCTCCGCCACTTCCGCGTCCTCGGCGGGGCAGCCACTTGGCGCGGTGCAGAGCGCGCCGATGTCGGCGCAGCAGGTGCGGGCGGCGGCTCTGGACCTGGACCTGCGGCGGTTCGGCGAGGCGTGCTTGCCGGACGACGTGAATCACGCCGAGTACCGCCGCCTGTCGGGGAGGCTCGTTGTGCAGGTGAATGCGTAGCCCCTGCCTTCCGCACCCCTCTCCTCGTACTCCCCTTGCTCCCCGCCCCACCTTGCTCCCCGCCCCACCTTGCTTCCTCCGTTCCCGCGCTCCTCTTGCTCCCTTGCTCCCCCCTCGCTGCCCTGCGCCCTCTCGCTCCACGCGCCCTCCTTGCGCCCCGCTAGGTGGTGTCAGCCGTGAACGTGTGCGAGCCCAGGGGCGGGGAGGACGCTGAGTCACCTTGCTCTGCACTCCCCGCGCCCCCCTCTCTCCCCGCCAGGTAGTGTCAGCCGTGAACGTGTGCGAGCCCAGAGGCGGGAGGACGCTGAGTCAGCCGCCGCTGCTGCTGACGAGGACGACCGCTGGGACGACGACAACAATCCGCCCGCCCCCGCTGCTCCCTGTCCTGCTACTGCTTCTGTTGGTGTGGATGGGCTGGGAGGGCGAGGTGCTGTGGGTGGCAGTGGGGGGCGAAGGCTGCTGCGCATTCGGGTGACGGACGGCAAGAGGAATGCGAGTGCTGTGGAGATGCACCCGTGCCCTCACGTGCCGATGGCTCTAGCTCCGGGCACCAAGGTACTTAGTAAGGTCACCATGACACCATGCATGCAACGCCTTTCAAGCAGGACTTGGCCTTCATTCCTCGCGCTAGTGGCAGGCAGTGTGTATGCAGAAACAGCAACTGCGCTTTCCACCTACAAATGCAGCTACAGTCGAGATTCAGTGCTCTTTTCCACCAAAAAAGAATGTTACCAAGATCACGTGCCACTCGTTTTCCCTCCCTGCCCCCCTGTCCCCCTGCCTCCCTGTCTCCCCTCCTCCCCGCAGCTGCTTCTCACAACCCCCACCATCCGCCACGGCTTCATCCTGCTCCACCCTCAGATCGTGCAAGTGCTGGGCGGGTTGGGACGTTCAAAAACTATCAGTGCCTCCCTCCCTCCGCCCCTCCCTGCCTCCCCCCCCTCCCATCCAGCTGCTCCTCACGGCCCCCATCATCCGCCACGGTTTCATCCTGCTCGACCCGCAGACCGTGCAAGTGCTGGGCGGCCGCGTCTCCCCTCTCTACGACGAGTGGGACATGCAGCGCCGCTACTCCCTCCTCCCCGCCCTCGCCCCCACTGCCTCCTCCGCCCACTCCCGCTCCTCCCGCACCCCCTCTTTGTCCGCCCTCGCCTCCTCTCTCCCCGGTGCCTCTGCGGGCCCGCCTCCCTTCCGGGGGGTCACAGACGCACGCCTGCAAGCAACGCCAGCTGTCACGACTGCTAGCACACTTGCCAGTATGCCTGCCAGCGCACCTGCCAGCACGCATGTGTCTGGAGCAGTAGGTGGGGGTCTGGGAGGAGGGCGTGGTGGTGATGCCAGTGCTGCCGGCTCTGCCCCTGCAGCAGCGGCAGCAGCAACAGGAGGAGGTAGCACAGCAAGAGAGGAGGGTGGAGGGTCGACAGAGGCGGGTGAATTGGGGGCAGCAGCAGAGGCGGCGAGGGAGAGGGCGGTGGAGCGGGCGAGAGTTGAGGCTGCTGCTGCTCTTAAGCACGTTGCCCCACACGATAGGAACGCTTCCAGGAAGCTTCTGGAGAAGATGGGGGAGGAGCAGGGGCGAGGCAGGGGCAGGCGGGGGGGGCGTGGGGGAAGGGGGAGGGGGGGGAGGGGCCGGGATGAGGAGGAGGAGGAGGAGGGGACGATGACACTAGAGGAATATGAAGCGCGGAAGGCTATGGGGAGGCAAGGAGGGGGGAGAGGGGTGGCGGGGGTGACGGGAGGAACGGGAGGGATGGGAGGAATGGGAGGGAGTGGAGGAAGGGTAGATGTAAGCAGTGCAGCACAAGTGATGTCAGATGAAGAACTTGCGAGGAAGCTGCAGGCGGAGTTGGACATGGAGGACATGGGGGGATTTGTAAGTTGCACACCCGTAGCTCTGCTCTTCCTTGTCCCTTACCCTGTGACCGCTCCATACCCACTCGCTCGTTTACCCACTCTCATACCCCTCCATCTCCTGCTGTCACCCCTTCATCTCCCACTGTCACCCCTCCATCTCCCACTGTCACCCCTCCATCTCCCACTGTCATCCCTCCATCTCCCACTGCCACCCCACTATCTCTCATTGTTACCCCTCCATCTCCCACTGTCAACCCCCACCTCCTCGCCCTCCCCAGGCACACGCAGCCCACACACCTCCACACGCACACCACACGCCTCCCACTGCCACGTCAGCATCGGAGCAGCTGCGCCAATCACTGTTCAGCTTCCAGCCAGCTGCAGAGCCCGAGGGGAGCTACGAAGGGGGCAGGGGCGGGCAGGGCAGACGGGGGAGGAGGGGCGGAGGGTTTGGAAGGAGTAGCAGTGGCAGATACGGGGGCAGAGGGGGAGGGAGAGGAGGCAGAGGATGGTAATACTCCAGTGTTGAGACGTCTCAAAACTAGCAAAGGGGGCCGGGGCAGGCGGGGGAGGAGGGGATGGTGTGGAGGGGGTATGAGTTGTAGATACAGAGGGGGAGGCAGAGGGGGAGGCAGAGGGTGGTACGGTAATGTTTTTCAGCTCGATGAAGAGGATTTCTTGCACTAGAATCACCCCTTTTTATTGTCACATGCGCTTATAGTTTACATTGAAACATTGGCTTGGCGGACCCATGGTGCACCTGAGATCAAATCCGTGGGATTACAGTGTTCTCTTGGTACGCGTAGTAAGTATTTCATGCCGTTCGCACTCTTGGGGGGTCTTGATGCTGAATACCATGTATTTTTGGCATGAAGACACCTTTGCTGTACTGATTCTATGAAGTGTTTAGGATATCAAGTTGGGAAAATATGCCGTTCGTAACCATCATGGGACTCGAAAACATGTTTGGTAAAAAAATAAAGGGTACGGTCACTGCAAAGGGTGTTTTCACGCGACTGATAAAGCGTTTCACGGAATCAGTCACAATCAGCTGGTAAAAAAAAACGCGAATGGTCACAGATGAAACTCCCGCCAAAACAAAATGAAACCCAGAAAGAACCTGGATGCATTTTCGGATGATCAACCCTAAACACGTAACTCGCCAGGTGTTTAGGGTTGATCCGTTCCCAAACCGCTTCCGATTCCAATTGGGTTTTAGTTTTTTTACAAGTTCGCAGATTGGTTGGGCGCGAGCGGGAATTTTGTTGAGTTTCAAGTTTTTTTGGCGGGAGTTACATGTGTGACCATTCGCGTGATTTTTTACCTGTTGTTAGTGACTGAATCCGTGACCCCGCTTACCAAACCCGTCAGAAAACCCGATACAGTGACCGTACGCGTTTTTTTTTTTTACCATTCACGTTATCGAGTCCCAAGTTGGTTACTTGTGGCATATTCTCCCTATCAAGTTGGTTGCATTATTCAAGTGGACATAAGTGTGTTATAACCTCACGTCAAGAAAGAACTACACCGAGAAGCGCACGCGAACTTGAGAATCGGGATGGAATGCCATTGAATCTGAGCCCCAGCCCCGCGCGGACCGCAACTTCAACCGACCAATTGCCACCACCACCTCAAACCCAGCCCGGCGAGGTGTTGTGGCTTCGCGACAGTTTCATGTCGGGAGTTGCGACCGAATTGCGGGTTACGGACAATTTCGTCATGAAACCACTTCACCACTTCACCGCTTCCCGCACCGCATGTCGGCCATTGCTGTCGCGCTTCCAGCCTCTAGCTAAAATATAAATGACAATTCGTGCCCCCAATCCTTCATAGAATTCATTCGTGCTTCCTCCTCAACTTCACTCCCCTCGCTATCATCCAATCCAGCTTCATTCTCTTCTTGACAGTCCAACCCGACGCTTCCAGTCTCGCTTTCCGCGGCTGCGTGACCACACCACTTAGCGACAAGCGTCCACATATTCGCGAAATATGGCCAGTTCACGGTTCATTCCCCTCTTCGGCCTGCTTTGCATCGTGCTATGCTTCGCCACCGCGCACGCACAGGCGAAGCCCACGAAGGCGCAAATCAAAGCAGAGCTGCAGAACATGGCGAACTCCATCACCAAGAAGTACCCGCAATACGCGAAATACGCCAAGGACATCAACAAGTACATCGGCCTAGCATGTAAGGAATTTGAAATTACATTATTTTCGTTCAAAACCACGGCTAGTAAACTCGCTTCCTTCTCGTTCAAAACGCCAGCACAAAGTCCCTCATTTGTAGTCGTTAATAATGCGGCAGGATACCCTCTTACTAGTGGCTAACACGCTCCTCTATTCGCTCGTCGCGCTCATATGCTGACCGTTTTTTTCTGTCTTCCCTCTCCCTCTCCCTCTGTCCCCCCACTTCCTCTCTCCCCATCACCAGTGAACTCCAAGTACGATTTCACGGCTCTCAGCGACGCAACCCTCCTGCTCCCTAGCGACACGGAGGCCCAGGCCCTCGCTAAGAAGGTCCCCGCTAACAACGCCAACGTTCCTAAAATCTACAACATCACCGCGTACCACATCATCCGCAAGAAGTACACCGTTCCCGCGCTCAAGGTGCTCAAGAAATCGCAGCCGCTGGGAACGCAGCTGAAGCAGGCGATGTACAAGGTTTCGGTGCAGAATGGTAACACCGTTTCCTTCGCCAAGACTCCCAACGCTCCCCCTGCCGCGTGGACGACGATCAAGCTCGTGAGGCTCTACGCTGGACCGTACTTCATTGCACATGGCGTGGATAAAGTTATGATTCCCACTTACACCAAAGTGTAATCCTTAACGTTACCTGAACGTGGCTCGGTCCTCAATTGACAATCAGTTGTGCTGCTGGTTCAACCTCTGAACTAGGGATGACTGGAGGTCAACTGGGCATCAAAGAAAGATCTTAGTGGCTTTTGTGGTTGTATATTGTTAGAGATTAAGGACGGAGTCTATGAAGATTAGGGGCTGAAATATCTCAAAATCGTCAACTACAATTCTGGACAGAAAAGTCGTCGTCACAAGAAACGTCGTCGACGAAATGTCCACTGTTAGAATTCTTTCAAACTCGAGTATGTTGTAGCCCTTGACCGTGGCTATCTTTCCCAATTTGAACAGTATCAAAATATGGAGTATAACTCGAGTTATGAACTTCGGCGCACTAGGGGGTATGCTGCCATAGAAAACGTAACTCAATCACAATGATCTCACAAGTTCACACAAGAGAATTGGAGTAGCACTAAACCAGGTGGAAGGGATGAGGAGGACGAGAGGGAAGGTCCCAAGAGAGTCCCCAACCAAGGAAACCCCATGCCATACAATTCCCTTCCCCATAGGCAACCCAACTTTGACCTTTGTCACTATCCCAACCTCCACAATCCACCTCAACCCAACTTGGCCACACTTGCCAACCTGGTTTGGTTTCTCCCAACCATTTGGCAGCAACTACAGTAGAAAAGACGAATTTCCCAACCCCCAAAAGTCTGTACCCCATATTGAGTCAACCCCACAACTTCCCATAGTCACCACAACCAAATATCAAAAGCATACGAACTCCAACGTTCGTAACTTTCTTGTTCGTGCTCCGATTGAAGCGATACTTGGTTCCTCGGAAAGCTCTTGAGCAGAGGAGTCACTTCAGATATCTGCTCAAGCCAAATAACATTCACACACACACTCAGAAAAACCAAACCGCACAAAACACAACTTCTTGCACACACTCACAACACGCATGCAACGCACGAACATATGATGGGAGGCAGACAGACGTGAATGCGAATGGTAGCATCACTCAACAAACTCCCCCTCTGGCTGCCAACCATCATCCCACATGCCATAGCTCAAGCATGCACCCTCAATGTACACTCATCCCAGCAAGCTTCATGCCCTTCCAATGCTCAGATTCAGCCAGGCGCTTGGTGAGAATGTCAGCCGCCTGCTGATGGGTCTTCACAATCTCCAGCCGCACCTCCTTGTCCAGGAGCCTTCTCACCCAGTGCCACTTAGGCCTGATGTGTTTGGTCAGCCCATGAAGACAAGCATTCTTCGCTAGCTTCACCGCCGACTCATTATCACAGAAAATCACAGTCGGCTCCCTCTGACCAACTCCAATCTCCTCCAACAAACGCCTCAGCCACACCACCTCCTTTGCCCCATGATGCAGGGCCATGTACTCTGTCTCACACGAGGACTGCCCCACCTCATTCTGCTTCTTACTGCGCCAGCTCACTGCACCACCTCCAAACAGGCACACATAGCCTCCAATGCTGGTGCCATCCGCTTTCACCGAGTTGAAGCTAGCGTCAGTGTAGCAGGTCAGGAGCATCTCCCCCTTGCTCAAATCAGCTGCACTCCTCTGCAGCCTCTGCCTCACAGCACTGTACTCCAAACCCACTGATGCCGTTGCACTCACATAGCGGACCAACCTCTTGGCCGCTTCCAGCTGCTCATGACTGGGGCGTGAAACCACACTGGCAAGCCTGGATGTTGCAAAGGCAATGTCAGGCCGTGTGTGGTTAGCCGCATAGTTGAGTGCCCCAACCATGGAATGAAAAAGTTTCCTGTCACTCTCACCCACCACCTCCTCATCAGCACAGGGCTCCACAGTGAACCCCGAAGGCAGTGGGGTGGCTGGCTTTCCTCCATCTTGCAGCCCGTACTTCTCAGCCAGCCCCTCACAATACTTTCTCTGGTGCAACCTCAACACTCCTTTGTCAAGGTCCCTCTCCACATGCATCCCTAAATAGTACTTCACATCTCCCATCTTGGAGCACTTAAACTGCATCTCCAGCATCTCCTCCACATGCTCAATCATTGCAGACGACTCAGAGAAGAGCAGGATGTCGTCCACATACACCAGGAGCATGAGAAACTGCTCCTTCTCCTGCAGCAGGAACAAGCTGTGATCACACTCACTCTTCTTGAAACCCCCAGCCAGCAGAGTCTCCTCTAACTTGTGGTACCATGCACGAGGAGCCTGCTTCAGGCCATAGATGGCCTTCTTCAGCCTGCACACCCTGCCGCTCCCATCATCCAAACCCTCAGGCTGTAACATGTACAGCTCCTCCAGAATGATCCCATTGAGGAAGGCGGTGGTGATGTCCATCTGCTTCACCCGCCATCCACGGTTTGCTGCCATTGCCAATGACACCCGAAGTGTTGTGCCTTTCCCCACAGGAGCATAGAGCTCGTTGAAGTCCTTTCCCTTTGTCTGCTGAAACCCCTTAGCCACAAGCCTTGACTTGTAGCGGGTCAGCGCCCCATCAGGTCCGTACTTGTGCCTGAAAATCAGCTTGGAAGAAATGGCCTTCTTCCCGGGTGGCAGCTCACACAGCTCCCACGTCTCATTCTCCAGCAGAGAATCATACTCCTCCTTCACACTCTGCTTCCACTTTTCAGCATCGGGCCCACTCAAGGCCTCAGCTAGCGTCTTGGGCTCAGGGACGGCTGCCCAGTAGCAGTGTGCTATCTCTTCCTCATCACACTGCTCAGCCACACTCCCAGCCCGTACCACCTTTGGCTTGCCAAAGCTTGGATAGGTCAGCCGGTTAGGAGGGCGCACATCCCTCCTAGGACGGTCAACCGGACGTGCGGCACCTTGTGGAGCATCTTGCTGCTGCTGCTGCTGCTGCTGCTGCTGCTCCTCCACCTCAGGTTCTCCCCCATCCTCAGTCACCCCAGAAATCTCCTCCTCTGAGACAGTGACCTGCACTTGCCTCGAAGGCCGCTGCACCTCATCGGCCTCAATGATCAGCGGTGTAGTAGGAAGCTTCTGCTGCTGCTGCTTCCACTCCTTGTAGTACAAGGACTCAAGGAACTTCACATCCCTTGACACAGTCAGCTGCTGGCTGGTCAAGTCCCAAATCAGCCAGCCCTTGTGATCCTTAGCAAGCCCCAAGTGCACACCCCATCTCCCAGAAGCTTCCAGTTTTCCCCTCTTCTCCTTAGGCACATGAAACACCACCATGCACCCAAAGGCTCTCAGCATGTTCACAGCTGGTGCAATCCCATACCACTTGGTGTAGGGGACCCACTGCTTGTCCCCCACAGTCGCCAGCACCCTGTTCTTCACAAGGGCGACCTGCCGCAGTGCAGTCACCCAAAACGGATCTGGCAGCCCTGCACGCCCAAGGAGAGTGCGAGCACCTTCCTGCAGGGTCCGGTTGAACCGCTCAGCCACACCGTTCTGCTGAGGGTTGTAGGGCATCGTGAGCTGATGCTGGATCCCCTTCTTCTTCAGCACCGCCTCAAAATCAGCGCCAATGAATTCTCCCCCGTTGTCAGTGCGGATCACCTTCACCTTATGTCCGCTCTCCCTTTGAGCTCTCGGCATCCACTCCTTGAGAACAGCCGCTGCCACCTCCCCCTTAGTCTTCAGAGGGTAGACCCACACCGCACGCGTGTGGTCGTCCACAATGGTCAAGAAGTAGCGGCTGCCCGAGAGAGAAAGGGCCCTCGTGGGGCCCACCACATCCATGTGCACAAGCGCGAGCGGTGCCTTGGCTGGTCCCGTGCTGCTGCTGAAGGGAAACTTCGTGAACTTCGTTTCAAGGCATGTAGGGCAGCTCCCAATCTCCTTTGCTGCCCCCTTCACCTCCAGCCCCTTCAAGCACCCATCCTTTACCAACTTCTGCAGCATAGGAATGTTCACATGGCACAGCCTCTCATGCCACGTCTCCCAATCAGCCTCACCACTCCCAGGTGAAGCCTTTGCCCATGCAGCTGTCGCATCCACACCAGCAAGCACCTCACCATGTGGCTGTTGTGGCTGCTGCACCTTCTTGACTGCATCCAGGGCCCCAGCAGTTGGTGCAGTCTCCTCTCCTCCCGCAGTTGCTTTAGCCGCTGCCGCTGCCTTTGCCGTTGCTGGTGGTTTCCCCTTCCAAGGGATGATGGGCAGCTGCCACAAGTCCTTGATGCAGCTGCTCTTCTCCTCCAAGTTCCACAGCAGCAACTTCCCAAGCTTTGCACGGCAGCTGGTTGGGCCGAAGGTAACTTCAGCCTTGCTCTTCTGCAGCCGGCGCACAGAAAGAAGGTTAGCGGACAAACCGTCAACCAACAGCACATTCCCAAGCCCCACAAGCTCTCCATTGGCTCCCATCACCTTGGCATTCCCAACACCAATCACAGGGAGCAAAGCACCTGAAGCGGCAGCCACAAACTTGATCTTCCCAGGAGGTTTTACCTCATCAAGCAAATCTGCCCGTGGGGTCATATGACTCGTGCAACCTGAATCGATCACCCAGTGAGTGAGGGGGTGCATCACAACCTTCCCAACTGAACCCACATCACCCCCACTCCCTTGCACATCCTCAACCATGAGGAACATCCCAGTGTCGGCTTTACCTTGTGCACCATCACCTTGTGCACCTGAACCTTGCACAGCGCCACCGCGTGCACGTTCACCACTTGGCGGCTTCATGCCTGGAGGGGCCCATCCCTCAGGCCGGCTGAAACACTTGAACCACGGGTGTCCAGCCTTCTTGCAGTACCAGCACGCACCCTCCATTCGGGTGCTCCCCCTGCCACCAGAGCTCCCATGCCCCTCATTGTAGTCACCTCGGCCTCTCCCTCTGCCAAAGCCTCTCCCACGGCCTCGGCCTCTCCCTCCCCCTCTTCCTCTGCTGCCTCCTGCAGCTCCATACCCCTCAGCAGTTTTGTTGGCAGCACCACCTCCCGTGTGGCGTCTGCGGAAGTCCTCCTGCAGAATCTGCTGCCGTAGCCACTCAGGCGTCCATTTGTCCTGCTGAACGTTGAGGGTGGGTATGAGGTTGTCCCACGAGTTGTCGAGCACCGAGATGATCTTGGTGCACTGTTGCATCTGCGACACTTCGCTGCCCGCCGCTGCCATCCTCGCATAGGTGTCCTTGATCTTGTCAAGGACCGGTTTCACATCATCTCCCGGTTTCATGGAGAGGGCAGCCAACTCCTTCTCCAACACAATCACCATCGGCAGCGTGTTGGGCTGAATCACGTCGCGTAGCAGCTTCCATGCCTTCGGTCCGGAATCATCCAACTCCACCAAATCCTTGATGTGCTGGAACATGTCGTTGTTGACCGATTGGAGGATGAGGTCGTAAAGCACCGCGCTCTTCTCAATCCACCGATCGCGGGCATCTCCTTCCCCCGGCATCTTCTCCTCTCCCATTGCAATTTTCAGTAGCTTGTAGCGCTTGAAGGCGCTCCGCATCCGCCCGCTCCATTCCTCATAGTTGGAGCCATCCAAAGCTTCGATCTTGGATGGTGGCGGTTCACTCCTCTTCTCAGCTACATCTCCACTCCCTTGATTCATCTCCTCTGCTCCCAATCAGAGGTTTCAGCTCCCCCTTTTGCTGGTCACAATGTAGATCCACACAATCTTCACAAGTGTCGGCGCCAACGAAATTTCGGCAGAGTTTCCCCTTAGCGGAAGTCACATCCAACCTCCAGAACTCCACTTAGGCACGCCCACAGGCCATGGTGGGTCTAGGAGGGTCTTCACACTTCAGTAGACTCTCCACAAAGTCCTTAATCAGCTCTGATACCACTTGTTAGAGATTAAGGACGGAGTCTATGAAGATTAGGGGCTGAAATATCTCAAAATCGTCAACTACAATTCTGGACAGAAAAGTCGTCGTCACAAGAAACGTCGTCGACGAAATGTCCACTGTTAGAATTCTTTCAAACTCGAGTATGTTGTAGCCCTTGACCGTGGCTATCTTTCCCAATTTGAACAGTATCAAAATATGGAGTATAACTCGAGTTATGAACTTCGGCGCACTAGGGGGTATGCTGCCATAGAAAACGTAACTCAATCACAATGATCTCACAAGTTCACACAAGAGAATTGGAGTAGCACTAAACCAGGTGGAAGGGATGAGGAGGACGAGAGGGAAGGTCCCAAGAGAGTCCCCAACCAAGGAAACCCCATGCCATACAATTCCCTTCCCCATAGGCAACCCAACTTTGACCTTTGTCACTATCCCAACCTCCACAATCCACCTCAACCCAACTTGGCCACACTTGCCAACCTGGTTTGGTTTCTCCCAACCATTTGGCAGCAACTACAGTAGAAAAGACGAATTTCCCAACCCCCAAAAGTCTGTACCCCATATTGAGTCAACCCCACAACTTCCCATAGTCACCACAACCAAATATCAAAAGCATACGAACTCCAACGTTCGTAACTTTCTTGTTCGTGCTCCGATTGAAGCGATACTTGGTTCCTCGGAAAGCTCTTGAGCAGAGGAGTCACTTCAGATATCTGCTCAAGCCAAATAACATTCACACACACACTCAGAAAAACCAAACCGCACAAAACACAACTTCTTGCACACACTCACAACACGCATGCAACGCACGAACATATGATGGGAGGCAGACAGACGTGAATGCGAATGGTAGCATCACTCAACATATATACACTAAGGTGCCTTGAGCAATCAATTTTATACAAGGCTTCTGTTTTTTAGATACCAACCTTGCTGATGTCAATGAATCAGCTGGGTTTAGAAAGTGCATCAGCGTAGGCTACTATTTGAATTTGGGGCGGTAACACGCAAGTACACTTCCTAGAATGCTTTGTGACAGCGACGCCGAGACGAGCAATCGGTTATGGCCCTGCTGCTCGTCCTCATCGTACTCCCACTCGCCTGATGACACACACGAACCCATGCGCCTGTGCTGCCGCTGTTGACCCCGAGCCTCCCCATTTGGTTTGATGGAAGCAGGGCGGGCCTGGGTGCATCCGAACCCAGCCGTGAGGCCCGGAACCATGGTGACAGAAGCAGTGGGCAACCGGACGTAGTGGTGTAGAGGCTTCACGTGACCCTGTTTGAGATCGGGAGAGGGGCAATGGGGCATGGGCAGCAGAATATGTTTGAGGGGCGGATGAGGATGAACCGTGCTGAATTGAGAGTGGCTGTTGGTGGGGTAAGAGTGCCCCTTGGCTGCTTGACCAGCACAGCTGCTTCACTGTGCTGCCCTTACATGGCCTGCCATGCACACTGCACCAAAACCTCCCCTTACCTGGCATGCTATTGCACGCATGCTTTTAGGGGTGTTCCGACCATGCTGCTTGCACCACCTGCACACATCATGCCTGCACCACCTGCACACGTCATGCCTGCCCATGCATCATCCAACACACCCTCCCCCTCCCATAACAGTCAGCCTCCAATCAACACTACCCACCAGTACCCAGCAGCACACACCATTCAGCACCCATGAACCCCTTGGAGCACACACCCACCCCTCAGCACCCATCATCACCGCACCTGCAGCTGATCGGTGTGCAGCTGGTCCAACAGAGGGCGGGTGGTGTCCAGCAGCAGCATGCGTGTGTGCTCTGATACCACTGACGCTCCCACACTCATGGCACATGCCTGTGGGCGTGGCATGGCATGCAGGGGGAACAAGGGAGGCATGGGCATGTGCATGGGCATAGTGGGCATGGGCATGGGCATGGGCATGGGCATGGGCATGGGCATGGGCGTGGGCGTGGGCATGGGCATGGGCATGGCAATGGGCATGGGCATGGGCATGGGCATTGGCATGGGCATGGGCATGGGCATGGGCATGGGCATGGGCATGGGCATGGGCATGGGCATGGGCATGGGCATGGGCATGGGCATGGGTATACAATGAGGGAAATCACTGAGGTTGACGAACAGGGATGAGAGAGTCGCAATGAGTGCTGCATTAAAGCAGAGAACTGCTGGCAAAAAGGGACACTTCCCAAGTCCTTGCGCCATGGTCCCTGGCCTTCTCTGCTTTGCACACGGACAATGCACACAGCACCAAGCCATGTCACACAGCACCATACTGCATACAGCACCACACAGCACCACACAGCACCACACAGCACCACACAGCACCACACAGCACCACACAGCACCACACAGCACCACACAGCACCAGCAGCACACAGAACCACACAGCACAAGCATGTCACATACTGCCTGCTGCAGCTGTGGGTCGCCGTGCAGCCATGAATCAGCAGTGAGGATGGCCACCTGCTCGCCCGCCCCCACCTGATGCCATGTGGTCGCCGTGACAGTGGTGCAGGAGGGTGCAGAGGGGTGCAGAAGGGCGAGGGGGGGCGAGAATGGTGCGGAGGCGGAGAAAAAGGCAGTGGGAGGGACATAGATGAGTGAGTGAAGGTTCGTTAACTGGATGGAAAACGGAGCACCAGGAGGAGAGGGCGAGGGCAGAGATAGGAGAGGGTATGGTGATACGGAGGAGAGGGCCCGAGAGGGCGAGAGCATACAGAGGAGAGGGGCAGGTTGCCGGCGTCAGAGAGGGCAGCTCTGAACTTCCACGGAGCCCCACTGGCCAGCACGCCCCTCAGCTCCACGTGCAGTGGCAGCCCCCCTCCGCCCTCCGCTCTGCCTGCTGCTGGCCCCTCGTCGCCCATTCGGCCGCTCACCACGAATGGCCCCGATGCATAGAGGTCTGGGATGGGGTAGGGGTAGAGCTGGTGGGGGTGGGCAGGGGCCACAGGGGGGCTTTGTAAGGATCATGTAGGGATGAAGTGGAAGGTTAGGGAGGAGGGCCCTCGCCGTCCATTCGGCCGCTCACCCACGACTGGCCCCGATTCATAGAGGTCCGGAATGGGGTAGAGGCACAGCTGGTGGGGTGCACAGGGGATGGGCGAGGTGGGAGTCACAGGGAAGGGAAACTTTGTGGGAATAACGGGAATGAGATAGAAGGTGTGGGATGAGCCCATTTGTCGGCCCCTTGGTCGCTCACCACGACTGGCCCGGGTGCATAGAGGCCCGGAATCGAGTAGGGGTAGAGCTGGCACGAATTGTGTGTGGTGGGCAGCACAGCCGGGTCAGGCGGGGATGAGTAGGCTGGGGATCTCGCGAGAGCAGCCAATGGCTGTCAGAATATGCGCTGACGGGATTGGTTAAGACACAGAACTCAAGGCTATCAAGTAAATCGGGGACGGGTGGGAGTGGATGGGAAGGGAATTTAAGGGCAGTCTCCAATGATGTTGGCTGGAATGTTCAACTGGTGGGGTGGAAAGTTTAGGCGCGGTTGGGATATCCCGTGTAACGACCAGATCAGCCCACGAGGCTTCACCCAAACTACTAGAATAGAACTACGTGGGTTGAATTGGGTGTGACACGCAATATGGGGCGGCCACAAGTCTTCTCTGGCATGCTACCTACCTTGGCCCCACCACGCCCCTCACCTCACCTCACAGGCAGGCGGCAGGTCGCGGATGGCAATGTTGGTGACGAGCGGGCGAGCCATGGCCTGCAGCATTCCATCCAGCCGCCTGCGCACCACCGCTGGAGGGAGAAGGGGGTTGGGGTGGAGGATGGCGAGTGGGGATTGGGGGTGGGGGGGTGAGGATGGGAATGGTGGGATTGGAGATGGGTAAAGGGGAAGCACACGCATAGTGAGGTTGTTGGGAGGAAAGGATGAGGAGCAGCGCGGTACAGACGGGTGGACAAAGGTGGCAGCGTGGCAAAAAGGTTACAACTTACGGCACTGGCTGCCCTGCTGCAGCCAGACGAACGAGACAAGTTGCGAAGGTGAGTACGTATGACAGAAGTTGAGAAGATAAGAATGCGAGAACCCGGCGGCACCTGGATTGCGGGTGACCTGTGAGGAGCCGCGGGTGGCAGCAGCCAGCCACTTGAGAAAGAACGGATTCACCGATGGGCCTGATGATGGGGGCATGGAACCGGGGGGGATTGGGTGGGGGGAATAGGATGATGGGAGTGGGATGAGTGTAAGATGGAGGGAAAAGGGGGGCAGTGGGACTGGGGGAATGGGATGGATGGAGCGCAAGTAAGGGCATGCGAGCGAACAGAGCAGGCAGGTGAGCCAGCTTCAGACAAGCTCCACTCGTCCACGTGTGTGGACAGTCTGGCTCAATAGGTGACTCTCCCGTCACCATCAGCACTGTATTACATCCCCCATCCCTGCCTTAGCTGGTGACTGAATCGAAGCATCTCGCTCCTTAGCCTCTTACTGCGCTACGTACACTAAGTATGAGTAGAACCGATTTAATACCCATACCGATGCCCAAGGTGACGTTGCGAAGTTCAGTGCCCTCCCAGTCAAGGTGACTTTTGAGTCGACTCAAAAATCGATTTATGCTCATATAGCCAATTCAATACTCATACCGATAGAACACACATACCGATGCCGAAGGTGAAGATGCGAGGGACGGTGCCCCCCCAGTCAGCCAGGGCGCGCTGCACCCAGTGACACACGCGGCGCTCCGCCCGCACAGGGCCATCCGTTATGAGGACTATCTGCTGCAGCGCTGCTGTGTGGCCCCTCAGCATCCTGAACGCCTGGTGATGTGTGGAGGTATGTGGTGGAATGGGGTGTGGTGTGGTATGGCATGGGGTGCACGTGCAGGGTGGAGAGTAGGAGGCAACTGGGAGCAGACTGTGATGAGCACCACCTGCTGCAGCGCTGCTGTGTGGTGTGGCATGGCCCCTCAACATCCTGAACATCTGGCGGTGCACATGCAGATGGGGTGGGGGATGAGGTGGCGGATGATGGCTGTCCTACCAGTCAGCTGGGGGGCCCTTCATCATTCTGAATGCATGCTGGAATGGGTGGTGATGCTATGAGGGGACGCTATGCAGGGCGATTCATGAGAGTTACAAGTAGCTTCTGCTCATCCTCGCCCCATTTCACCCCTACCAACACACTCGCACCGCTCTCCACCCACCCACCAGCTGCAGCGGTGTGAGCACATTGGTGGGCTGCGGCCAGTCATGTGCCTGCAGCACAAACTTGCATGCGCGCCGCACCGCCTCAGGTGAAGCGGCCTCGAGCTCGTCGTCTAGCAGCAGCAGCTCAAAGTCAAACGCCACCACTGCGAACGAGTCGTGGGGCTTTAAGCGCCTCAGTGCCGCTGCCACCGCCCTGCGTGCGTCCTCCATGGGGCGGGCTCTTAGACCGCACTCGCTGTCAAGGATGAAGACGACTGCCCGGCTGAACACCTGTCGAGGGGTGGAGGGGGGTGGAGGGGGGTGGAGGGGGGGATGATTGGTAAAGGAAGGGTTGCGCTGGAAAGAGGTGATATGGCCTCGCAGCCCTGTGAATGCCCGGCTAAACAACTGATGGGGGGTGTGAGGGGCGATGGGAGGGACGAGGTGGAGAGGAAGAGAGTTGTGTTGGAGAGTGGCGACACAGGCGCATGGAGGCAAGCAAAGGCGTACTTTGGGGTGGAAACGGGGTTGACGCTACCAGTTTGGTAGGACATGGAAAGGTGGAGAGAAAGGGGAGGTTACAAAGGGCAGACGCAGAGGAGATTCAAGTTGGGACAAGCATGTGGCACCCTGATAAGCTGGCGCACTTTGAAGGCAGCATACCGAGAATTGGGCGGGATCGGGAGGAGCTATTGAAAGGGCAAAGGAGGCACGGGGATCGGGGTCTCCAATGAGAGGCGCTTGCACGAGCACTGCTGCACTCACGTCCTCTGTCACCACCTGCTGGCATGCACAGTGTCATACCATGCCATCATGCCATGCCATCATACCATGCCATCATACCATGCCATCATGCCATGCCATCATACCATGCCATCATACCATGCCATCATACCATGCCATCATACCATGCCATCATGCCATGCCATCACGGCATGCCAAGACACTATGCCATGACGCCATTGTGTCATCATGGCATCATGCAATGCGACCGCGCCATCACGTGAAACATAATCATGACAAGATGCCACCAAGCAACCAAGCCGTCATGCCACCATGCAATGGCAATGCTGACGTCATCATGCGAGCAAGCAATTAACCATGCCATAGTGACAGCATGCCACCATGCCATCACCCCATCGTCATATCATCACACCACAATGCATAGCAACATATTTTTGGTCTCCTCAACACCATCACAATACATCGCGTCACTCATGTAGATACAGCGAATTCTGACAGCAAAAATAACAAGCTTAGTTAGACTGGAGCCATGAATGCTGAGCCCAGGTTGATGCACCCACCTGAAAGGAGATGGTGAAGTCGGCATTGGGCCATGCCTCGGGGTCGTCATCTTTTGGGTGTCTATTTTTGAGGCACCTAAAAGAAAAACTGACACGAGGCGACATTGTGATGCCCAGAACCCACCTGGAAGGAGATGGTGAAGTCGGCATTGGGCCAGGCGTCGGGGTCGTCGTCGCTTTGATGGCCCACAAACGTGGCTCGCCCCAAGTCCACAAACACCACCTGCAGCATGCACGTGTGTAGGGTGAGAGATGAGGGGACAGGAGCAGGATGATGGGGTCTGTGAGAGAAACTGAGGTAGAATCAATTCAATGGGAGATGGAGCTAAAGGCTCTGAAGTTCATCACAATAAGATGAAGATTATGGGAGGGGAATCAAAGGCAATCTCAAAAAGATCGGCTGAAATCTCCAATTGGTGCGATGCAGACTTTGGTTGACCGCATTTGGGAAAGGTTGGGATATTGGTGCTACACCAACCCACAAAATGTACAACTACACTAAACCGCGATATAGTTATAAAGCACTCATAATCATTCAACATTTACGTTATTAGTACTGGTCATATTCCTTGTATCATATCCACGCCCCACTCGCCTTCAAGGAATGAATGAAGTCACCAATCTTCATGGGGCACTGCAATGAGCTCACTTGCACCATGTCCTGCACTGCCATGCCGCCCGGCACGCACTAGCCATCAGTAACCCTCACTCACACCCGCGCCTCACTCACACCCGCGCCTCACTCACACCCGCGCCTCACTCACACCCGCGCCTCACTCACACCCGCGCCTCACTCACACCCGCGCCTCACTCACACCCGCGCCTCACTCACACCCGCGCCTCACTCACACCCGCGCCTCACTCACACCCGCGCCTCACTCACACCCGCGCCTCACTCACACCCGCGCCTCACTCACACCCGCGCATCACTCACACCCGCGCCTCACTCACACCCGCGCCTCACTCACACCCGCGCCTCACTCACACCCGCGCATCACTCACCTTCATGGGGTGGTTGAAGTCCCCTATCTTCATGGAGCACTGCAGACCACTATTGATGGTGCAGCTCACGCGCACCACGTCCTGCACTGCCAGGTCGTCTGGTAAGCACTGGCCATGAATGATTGCCCTCACACCCCATGCCGTGCCCCACTCACCTTCATGGGGTGGTTAAAGTCACCAATCTTCATGGGGCACTGCAGACCACTATTGATGGTGCAGCTCACTCGCACCACGTCCTGCACCACCAGGTCGCCAGGCACGCACTCCAAGGGCACTGTCAGCGGCACACTCATCTCGCTGTACCCCTGCCGCCCTGCCATTGCCTCCACGTAGGTCGCCCGCACTCGCACACTGCTGCCCTGGGGTACCTGTGTGGGGGGAGGAGGGTGAGACAGAGGAGGTTTAGGGAAGAAAATCACAGGAGGCATGTGAAAGGAGGAGTGGCGAGGAAGAGAAGGCGGGTAACAGAGGCGGAGGAGGGGCGGCAATGGAGAACAGCATGGGAGGCATGGGAAAGGGGGAACGGGAGAGGGTAACGGAGGTAGAGAAAGGGTGGCAGGTGTGGAGGAAGTGATCTGAAGGGCACGAATGAACGGGGCTGAGAGATATGCACGCATGGAATCTGGAGTGCACCTTGGGTATTCTGAGCCTGAGCATGTGCGGTGTGTGCACGGGGCTCCCATCCAGCAGCACGGCTGCATTTGAGAATTCTCAGAAGCAACACCAACACACCTTGGGTATTCTGAGTCGTAGCATGTGCGGTGTGTGCACGGGGCTCTCATCCAGCAGCACGCCTGCATGCCGCCTCGCCACACACCGCTGCCGCTGCCCTCCACTCCCCTCCACCTCCTCCCCACCCTCCTCATCGTCATCATCCCCTCCCCTTCTCCTCTCACGCTCACCACCACCTTCACCACGTTCGTCCCCACCCTCCCCTCTCTCCATACCCCCACTCACACCGCCGTCCTTCCCACTTCTCTCTCCCCACTCGCCCTCCGTTCTCGCTTCAGCCCTCCCGTCTGCTTCCCCCACTCCCTCTTGGCTTTTCCACCGATGCCTGCTGCTGCCGCTCCTGCTAAAGCTAGCAGACGAAAGGCGCAGGAACGAGGGCCGGGCGGGCCTGGGCGGCACGGGCTGGGCGGCGGAGTGGGCGGCTGCCGCCCGCTCTTGGCTCGCCCTGCACGCTGCCTCTGCCTCGTCCACTGGGAGCACTGCAGTTGCGAGGAACCTTCCATCGGCTAAGGTTACCTCGACTGCAGCCACAGAGCCCTGGGGAGTTCAAGGGGAATGCGGGTTGGTTGGGGCCAAAAGGGGGAAGGATGGGCATGGGAGCACTGGGGGAATGGGCGTGGGGAAACGGGTGAGTGGACATGGGGGCACGGGCTGGTAAGGGCAGAGGCGGAAGGCATGAAGGATAGGCTTAAAAAAACGCCAAGGCAAGGGGGAAAAGGAGTTGCGTAGGAATGGAGGGATGGGGACGGAAGGGGATGGCGGTGTGTTGAAGGGATGAAGTGAAGGCAATGACGGGGAGGAGAGAGAGAATGCGCAAGGGAGGTAGTGCGGTGAAGATAGGTGGTCCGTACTGCTGAGTGTTCAATGGGTGGAGCGATGCGTGCTCACCAACACACCCTCTCGTCACGCGCTACCCTCTCATATGCTTAACAACACACTCTCGCCTCGCCCCTACCCTGTGAGACGTGGGCAGCACAAAAAGGCAGTCGCAGCACTGCTGTTGCTCCTCCCCTTCACCCCCACCATCCCCCCCGCCATCTCTTCCCCCTTCCCCTCTGCCTTCCCCTCCGCCTTCCCCTCCTCCCCCTTGCCCGCGCCCCCGCGCATACTCCCCCACTTCCCACGTGCCCTGTATGCTGACACTTGCTGTCGTCATCAGACACTCCACAGTGAGCGACAGTGACGTCATCATGGCGGGCACTAACCGCGGAAGCGCAGCTCCTCCCCCCGCGTCCGCCGCTCTTCCCCCCTCAACCCCGCCTTCTGCGCCCGCCCCTATGTCCCACGATTTCGCCCGCGAGTGCGCTCCCCTCCGCCCATGCGCCGCCCCGCCAACCGCAGCTGCGCCGTGCGCGTTGCGCGCGCTGCTTGCGGGGGAAGAGTCGCGCACATGGGCAGAGGGCAGCGGAGGAAGCGGGTCGGAGGCGGGGGGAAGCACGGCGTAAAGCATGGGGCACGGCGGAACCGCGGAGAAGAGCGGGTCGTCGCGCGCAGTGGCGCGGGCGGAGTCGGGATGGGGGAGATCGGAGGCGGAGGCGGAGGGGGGAAAGGCGGGGGAGGCGGAAGAGGTGGAGGCGGAGGAGGGGAAGGCGGAGGATCGCGACGACCGCCCCGCCATTGTCGACTAACCAATGGCGCGGATTTACTCTTGAGATGGCGGTTGAAATGGCGAGGCGCTAAGTGGCGGTTTGGATCAAATGCTGCAGCGCACAACGGCGCCCTGTGATTGGTCCCGCAAGACGGTTCACAAGGCAAAATAACCAGGCTGAAAGAGCAACTCGTTGACACTGTTTTTTAATGGGAGTGAGGTGACAACCAGGAGTCATAAGCTATTGTCATCATTCCTAATTAATTAGACTAATCTTTTTTTTACAAGGATACATGCCTTTGTCCCATCCAAAACAATGATGTATGATATCTTCACACATGCATCTTGTTGGGCTGATCAAGTCCTTAGGATCGTTTCAAGACTAAAATCTCAGAGTGGTGATGTATTTAGCGGAAGCGTAATAATGGATTAATTGAACCACCTTGCACTAGTATGTGAGAACAAGATGTGTTGATTATAGCAAAGAGATACAATGTTTTATATGATTACAAGGATTAAGAAAGGTTTAACTGTAACTACTGTTGCGGTTCGATACAGCGACAACTCGGGTAACTGCTCAATAGCGAGTCAGTTATTTGTCATTGCTGTCGCGCTGTCTTTGTCAAGTCAAAGGTTGCTGACGTTTGACCTTCGCTTCAACCTCCTGCTGTTGTCGCCTTGTCAACCGCTTTGGTTGACTCGGTGTTGCTTCGCTGTGAGTATGCTTCTCTTTTATTATAGTCCTCTATACTTCAGAAGCGTAAACTAAATGTTTCCAACATATCTTTGAGTCAAATACTTTACGAGCATCTCACAACTAGCAATAGAGAAGCTTAACCTTGGCATGCATGCTTTTAAGTGGGGTTGATTACTTCCGTGGTGGTGAGGAAGTTGCTGTTAAATGTACAAACATAAGATAATACAAATGCTATTAGATTTTACTGTAGTGTTCCTTTATAAGACTACCAGCCCTCCAATAATTGTACAATTATTGGACGACCAGAATTACCGGTATTGGAGTCTAGAATTAATTGAAGGGTAAGAATTACTGGCGGGTAGAATTATTGGTGTGGATGAAGCCATCCTGAGGGGGTTAGCTGCTTGGATAAATACCCTGCTCTGTCATTTCTTAATCAATCCATTCCATTGCAAAGCTTTCAGTTCTGTTCTGTTATACAATCAAGGCTTTTTCTACGACGGCACTATGCCTTTCTAGCATGGTATCAAAGCTACTCTAGGGGGCATGCTGCCGAAATCTGGTCAGAACTCTACCATCATTCACATTGAACAGGCACGTTAGCGAATTCGCACAGCAAGTGGCAACGTTTGGATTGACGGCATGGCGCGGTTCGATGATGAAGTCGATGCTGGATACGAGGCGTTTGAAGAAGCAATCTTGGCTCAACATGAGCACCTAGAGAGCATGATTGCAAGGGCACCACCGGCAGTTCATGTCAGAATGAACAGAAGGAATGAATGAACTAGGCAGCAGGTCGGTACAAGTATGAAAACCTAAAAGTGTTGTACCCTGTATTGACTACCCCACTACAGCCTAGATAGACTATAGCAGATATGTTTGACACACCCCCATAGGCAAAGTGGGGGAGAACAAGGGTCACAAGACCAGTCAAGAAAGGCAAAGCAAGCTCAGGGTGGATCACAAAGTCACCACGCAGTCTGAGCACAAGCAAATGGCCACAAGGCCAGTTTACATGCAGAGTTATATAAAGGAGAATAAACAATACAGTGAACACAACCTAGCAAGTGTAAGCATGCATGTATAAGAATATAGAGTACAGTACAAGCAGAGTCAAGACGTAAGCAAGTGAAGCACAGTAGGTACAAGGCCAAGAACAGTACAGAAACGCTGATGATCACAAGGCGGAAGTGCCTTGGTGAAAACATCAGCAGTGTTGGCTTGAGTGGCCACGTAAGCAAGACGAAGCTGACCCCGCTGCTGCAACTCTCGAGCAAGGAAGTAGCGCAGAGCAATGTGCTTCGTTCTGTGCTCCAGTCTGTGCTCCTGACACAAGGCAAGCATGGCCTTGTTGTCGACGTACAGAACTGGAGGAGAACGAGGCGCCTCTCCCAAGTCGGTCAGCAGGTAGGTAAGCCAGCGTAGCTCCTGTGCAGCCATGGCCCCAGCGTAGATCTCAGCCTCACAACCAGAGCTGAGAACAGAAGACGAGCGGGTAGATCGCCAAGAGACAGAGCCGGAACCAAAACTGAAGGTGTAACCTTGTGACGACCGCTGCGTAGCCAAGTCGTCAACCCAGGAGGCGTCTGCGTGACCAGTGAGGACAACTCGAGCCCGTCCTCCAAGCACTAGCCCCATGCCCGACGTACTGCACAAGTAGCGCAACACCCTCTTTGCAGCATCCCAGAGCACCTTTCGGTGCCTACCGGGAGCCACGTAGCGAGCCAGAAGGCAGAGAGGGTATGCGAGGTCAGGTCGTGTGCAAGTCATCAGGTACATGAGGCAGCCCACAAGCTCTGGATACGGGCCACTCAGCTCTACGGACTCGTCCGAAGGTGGAGCTGAGAGTGAGTGACCAGTAGGCAGAGGAGTGGACTGTGGCGAGGAGTACGTGAAGCCGAAGCGCTGAAAGACATGCTGCACCATGTGTGACAGAGTCAAGGTAATGGTGCGCTGTGCTCTGTCCCGGGTGATCCGCAAGCCAAGATAGCTTGTCAGCTCACCCAGGTCTGTGCACGTGTGTCTCTTCTGCAGCTCGGACTTCACGTGGGCGAGTGCCTCAGTGTCACCAGTAGCAAAGACGAGGTCGTCTACGTACACGAGAACGTAGAACGTCGGCAGAGTGGTGTCAGTGCGTAAAAACAGAGAAGGGTCAGCAGTGGAAGGAGCAAAACCAAGAGCAGCAAGAGTCGTCCTCAGTGTGTCGTGCCACTCACGGGGTGCCTGGCAGAGACCGTAGACTGGCCGCCGGAGGCTCCACTGGGTACCAGCAGGAAACGACCCAGTGAAGCGTGGTGGGCGGCGCAGCCAGATCTCCTCGTGCAGGCTGCCGTGTAGGAAGGCTGTGCTGAAGTCAAGCGAGTGGAGCTCGTAGTCACGCTGGGTGGCAACGTGCAGCAGTACCCGAAGAGTGGTCATCTTCGGGGTAGGGGAGAAGGTCTGAAAGAAGTCAACTCCCTGTCGCTGACTGAAGCCACGTGACGTAGGTGCCTGTGGACTTCCAGGAAGCCATCTCGGCGTCCATGGCTGCCTGCCACTGAGAGGACTAGGGACCCTCTATCGCCTCTGCGTAAGAGCGCGGGGTCGGGATGTCTGGTGCATCCAGGTCTCCCTCAGGGGCAAGCAGCATGGACACGAGAGGAGGTACAGCAGCGGCAAATCACTCAAACTCCTCCTGTCTGTCCTCAAGAACGTCCGTGCCAAGAGCACACTCACCCACGATGGACGGAGGACAGACAGACGCAGACGCAGACTCAGCAATAAGAGTTGTGGCAAAGTCTAGGCGACAGGCTGCAGCAAAGTCAACAAGCTCGGCAACGAGAGCAGACGCAGCAGTGGACTCAAACAAAGGGTCAGTGACAGCAGTGGCCAGAAAGCGCGAGACAGTAGGACTAGCAGCACGAAGGGAGTCAGACTCCGGGTCCGGACCGGCAGGAAGAGAGGACGCAGGAGGAGACGGCAGAGGGACACGCTGTGGAGCAGTGGAAGGACGCAGAGTCATAGAGTGAGTGCCAGGGACAGGAGGAGGACGCGGGCACGAAACACGACGACCAGTGCGAATAGTGCGGACAGGCGACTCAGAATGAGACTCAGGGGAGGCAGGACGCGACTCAGGCTCACGACGCTCCGTAAGACCTCTAGTCGGTCCAGAGTAAGGAGAAGGACCAGGTAGTGGAGAGGCCGGCTGGAACTGAGACTGTGACCGGACAGGCGGTGGACTCAGTAAGGGAGGAGTAGGACCAAGAACCTGCTGAAGGAGCGGAACGAAGTACGGCCGCGGCCGCGCAGTGCCTCCAGAAACAGCAGAGACAACACCAGTACCCTCAGCTCCAGGGACTCGAGTAACAGCTCCCGCAGCTCCAGTACCTCCAGTACGAGCACCTCCAGGACCAGCGGCTCCAGCAGCTACAGCACCAGAAGCACCAGTACCCGCAGCGCCAACGCTTGCAGCACCACCAGCCCCAGCTGCTCCAGTACCTCCAGTACGAGCACCTCCAGGACCAGCGGCTCCAGCAGCTCCAGCACGAGCAGCACCTCCAGCACCTCCAGTTGTAGCAGCACCTCCAGCAGCTCCAGCTCCAGAAGCACCAGTACCTGCAGCACCAACGCCTGCAGCACCACCAGCCCCAGCAGCTCCAGTACCTCCAGTACGAGCGCCTCCAGGACCAGCGGCTCCAGCAGCTCCAGCACCAGTAGCACCTCCAGCAGCTCCAGCACCAGCAGCACTAGTAGCACGGCGACAGCGTTGAGCGTACCACTCACGAAGCCGCTGCGGAGAGAGGGGCTCCCGCCGCAACGGGACACCCGGAGAACCTCCAGACTCAGCACACGCAGGCTCAGCACCCCAAGACGCAGCACCCCCAGGCTCAGCACCCCCAGGCTCCACACGCTCAGGCTCAGCACCCCCAGGCTCCGCACCCGCAGGCTCAGCACCCCAAGACTCCACACGCTCAGTCTCAGCACCCCCAGTCCCCGCACCCGGAGGCTCAGCACCCCTAGCAGCACCTGAGTTGACAGCTACCTCGACCAGCTCGGCAGGGTCTACCTGAGACACACATGAGGGGGCAGGACCCTGAGGGGGGAGGGGGTCTACCGGAGGAGTACCTGGTACTAGGAAGAGTGGCGGGGGGGGGGAGAGAGGCATCGCGGTAGGGAAAGAGACGGTAGTAAGACACCGACTCGTCAAACGTGACGTCCTGAGAGGACAGAACACGACACGATGTGGGGTGGTAGAACTGCCACCCAGGTGCGTCAGGGGGGAAGCCAAGGAAGACACAGGGAACGGCACGGGAGGACAGCTTGTCCGCTGAGGTATCGCGGACAAAAGCTCGAGATCCCCAGACACAGAACGCAGACGCATCGCCAACCTTCCCCGTCCACCTCAGAGTAGGTGTGGTCTCCGGCAAGGAGACACGAGACTGAAGGTTGATCTGATGCGCAGCGTACTGAACCGCGAACGGCCACAGAAAATGGGGAGCAGCCGTATGGATCATGGACGTACGAGCGACGTCCATGACCATGCCAATGCGGCGCTCAGCAATCCCATTTTTCTGTGGGGAGGCCGGAAGCGTGAACGTCTGGCGGATGCCCTCCGCATGACAGAAGGCCCTCAGGAGGTCGGAGGAAAACTCACCACCTCTGTCTGAGTGCAGACGCAGAACAGGAAGGTCCGAGCCGAAACTCTCGCTGAGCTGGCGACGGGCACCGCGGATCCAGTCGATCAACACCTCAGTGACGTCACCCTTGCTGCGCAAGGGGAAGACTGAGGTGTAACGCGAGTAGTCGTCAACGACCAGCAGGAAGTAACGCTCGTGACCCTGTCCACGGACGCGGGCTGGGCCCCACACGTCCATGTGAAGAGTCTGCAGGGGAGCCTCGGTCGGAGGGAACGAGGAGGAGTGAGGAGCGGCGCGCTGCCGGCCCTCGACACAGGGAACACAGGTGGGGGCAGGCCCCGGAGGAAGGGGAGGAAGGCACCGGGTGAGACCCGAGACAAGGGTACGGGAGGCCATGCCTCGAAGACGAGGCAGGGAGGGGTGACCAAGGCGGTGGTGCCACAGGAGAGTCTCGTGCGTCAGAGGACGACACGAGCAGGGGGCAGACGCAGGACTAGACCTGGATGCAGCAGCAAACACCTGATTAGACGCGGCTACCTGACCAGACGCAGAGACCGGAGGGGGCGCAGTAGTCAGTGTGTACAGACTCGACCCAGGCCGACGGGTGAACGAGGCCAGGTGGCGGCCCGTCCGAGAGCAAGTGCAGTGGGTCACACGCTGACCTCTAGGGGCGAACTGGTCAACTCACGCGTCCTGGAGGTCAGCTCCACTCACCAGGTTCGTAGAGAACGAGGGGAGGTGGAGTCCCGACAGCAGGCCCGACGGGGCCGCAGGACACGGTAGAACCGTGGAAGAGTGCGCAAGGACTGGGCCCCTAGAGGGGTCAGCCAGGGAGACTGCTACAGGCCGACTGAGCGGCGTGAGCGTGGTGCTGTCTCTAAAGAAAGAGCGCGAAGCACCAGAGTCAAGTGTGAAAGTGTGCAAGGCCTCAGTAGGTGCAGTACCAGAGAGAGCAGACTCACCAGCACCTGGAGCAGCAGACTCATCAGTACCTGGAGCAGCAGACGCACTAGCACCTAGAGCAGCAGCCTCAATGCCCGGGTCGGGCGGGACACTCAGGTAACAGTCACCCTCAGCACTATCAGTCAAAGCATACATGGCAGCAAGGATAGCATCGAAATCAAGATCAAAGATAGCAACATTCTGCCTAAGCAGATCACCCCAGCGAGGGAGCTCAACAGCGTCAGGAAACTGGGCGCGCCAGCCGTCAGTCAGGCGACCGAAGCAGCGCTGCGCAGTGTGTGACAGCTCGCACGTCTCCCCACGACGACTGCCGGTGCGAAGAACGTAAGTGCATGGACCAGCACCCCCAGACCTCCCACACCCAGCGTACCACTCACGAAGCTGCTGGGCCGACGGGGTCTCACGGGAACGCGGCTGTTGCTGGCGCTAGCTACCACCAAAGCCTCCACGCTGCGCGGCTGTACCTCGACCAGCACCACCGCCACCGCCACCTCCGCCACCACTGCCGCTGCCTCCACCACCGCTGCCGCTGCCTCCACCACCGCTGCCGCTGCCTCCACCACCGCTGCCGCTGCCTCCACCACCTCCGCCGCTGCCTCCACCACCTCCACCGCCGCCACTGAAGCCCCCACTCCCGGCACCACCCCCACCTCCACCGCCACCCCCTCCGCCTCCGCCGCCACCCCCGCCATCCCCTCCACCACCCTTGCTCCCCTTGCCCTTGCTGTTGCGGCGTCTCCCACTAGGGGCAGACGCAGCTCCGACCTCCTCAGTGCCAACGAGGTCGACAGCTGCAGCAGAAGCAACAGAGGGGAGAAGGGGGACAGGGGAACACCCCTCAAAGAAAGGGGTGCGACGGTCGCCGCGAGAAGCACCTACAGCTAAGATACTATTCTCAGCTGCAGCTAGGCGCTCCTCTAGCAGGTCGACAGTGAGCTCGGTGGGGCAAAGGGAGAGAAAGTGGTCCCTGAGTGAAGAAAGGGAGTCAGGGAGGCGGGTGACTAGGTAGTAAAGGGTGATGTACATGGGGGGGGGGTTCTTGGCATAGAACTCAGTGGGAAGGGCAGCGCGGTAGCGGGTGTCACTAGTGCGGAGGTGAGCAGTGAGGTCAGCGACTGTGGCAAAGGCAGCAAGGTCACGGAAAAGGTACGGCAGCATGAGGCGGCTGAGGGCAGCAGTGGCAGGGGAGGAGTAGCGCGCAACTACAGCGTCGTACAAAGATTGAGCAGTCTTGTACTGGCCAAAATGCGCGCGCTCAGCAGGCGGCAGGTGACTACGAACAGCAAGACGAGCAACAGCGTCACGAGTGGTCCATTGCGAGCGAACCGTACTATCAGCAGTGGCAGCAGGTGCAGTAGAGACACGGGAAGTGTGATAAAAAAGGGATACCCCATCCCTAGAGTCACACTGAAGAAAGAGCTGTAGGTCGTCAACCCAAACGTCAAAGTCAACTGCACGCCCCTCAGCATCAAACGTGAGAACAGTAGGGCTAGCCATAGTAGCAATAGAAGCAGCAGTAGCAGCAGTGGCAGCAGAAGCAGAGCAGGCAAAAGGGCAGCGCGGCACGGCTCGGCAGGGCAGCGCGGCACGGCTCGGCAGGGCAGCGCGGCTCGGTAGGCGCGGTGCGGCTCGGCTGGGTGGTGCGGCTCGACAGAGCGGCGCGGCTCGGTGGGCGGCGCGGCTCGGCTGGGCGGCGCGGCTCGGCCGGGCGGCGCGGCTCGGCTGGGCGGCGCGGCGCAGCAGGGGGTTGGGCGCGGGGCTTACCAGGGGTGCGATAGTAGGGGCCGCGTCAGCAGAGGGGCCGCGACAGCAGAGGGGCCGCTGCAGCAGAGGGGCCGCTTCTGCAGAGGGGCCGCGACAGCAGGGGGGCCGCAACTGCAGAGGCCGCGACAGCAGGGGCTGTGACAGCAGGGGCCGCGACAGCAGAGGCCGCGACAGCAGCAGGGGCCGGGACAGTAGAGGCCGTGACGGCAGCAGGGGCCGCAGCGGCGGACGGGGCCGCGACAGCAGCAGGGGCCACGACGACAGCAGGGGCCGCGACTGGCAGTAGGGGCCGCAACAGCAGCAGGGCCCGCAACAGCGGCAGGGGCCGCGTCGGCAGTAGGGGCCGCGACGGCTGAGAGGGGCCGCGTCGGCTATGAGGGGCCGTGATGGCCGAAGGGGCCGCGTAGGCAATAGGGGCCGCGTCGGCCGTAGGGGCCGCGACGGCAGTAATGGGCCGTGTCGGTCACAGGGGCCGCGTAGGCAATAGGGGCCGCGTCGGCCGTAGGGGCCGCGACGGCAGTAAGGGGGGGGGGGGGGGGGGGGGGGGCGCGACTGTAGTAGGGGCCGCGACAGCAGGGCAGGGGCAGGCGCGAAGAGCGCTGCGGTCAGGGCAGGAAAAAAAATGTTACTATTTCGGTGGGCCCTAAAAAAAACGTTCCCACAGGGGAACTTGCTCAGAATACCGTGTCAGAATGAACAGAAGGAATGAATGAACTAGGCAGCAGGTGGGTACAAGTATGAAAACCTAAAAGTGTTTTACCCTGTATTGACTACCCCACTACAGCCTAGATAGACTATAGCAGATATGTTTGACAGTTCAAGCGTCATTAACGGCAAAGTTCAACATGCCAAGGGCATCACACTCTCCATCAAGCACTCCTCGTACTTATCAAACCCACGCTTCAAATGTGCATGCAGGAATTGAACGTGAAGGGGAGGGAAGCATACCCCAAGGAGGAGAGTCATCCCAAGGGAGGGATGCATCCTTCCAAGGAGAGGGAAGCTCCCACCCCGAACCTCAATCAACCATGCAAAGGGAAGCAACGGGAAGGGATGATGAGTACAGGAGTGGAAGGGATGTGAGGGAGCATGGTGATGGGATCGGCGTGGGAAGAAACATTAGAGGGCAGATTCTTGAAGGGAGTGGTAAAGACAGTCATGTGGGCATGGAAGGTGTGGGATTCGAATCCTACACTATTTGTGCTCCCCCACTACGACGTCTTGCTACTAACTCCCATCCCATTGGAGTTCCCGTTATGGGCAGATCTCACCTTTTTGGCAACAACGTCGTACCTCCTCGTGCGCCACGGTCTCAAATAGAAGTTGTACCTGCAGGAAGCATGGGGCGCATGGGGCACGGGATGCAGTCAAGTGGTGTTATGCAACGTGACCAAGTGGAAGTGGTGGAACGTGAAGGCACACAACTCACGGTACAACTACCTCGACCATCTATCGTGCCTACGCTATTCGACCCGTCTCCATGCGAGTACACGGAAGAAGACAAGGATAGGTTGTCACGCAAGATGGTGGGAGCAGCGGTGGACAAAGCGTTCACAACAACTCCATTTGACGGCACTAACTTCTGGGAGTGGGCTCTTCGGTTTCGCATGAACGCGCGCGTGACAAATCTGTGGGAGTTTTTCGTGACGCTACAATACCCGGTTACAACTGCGAATGGAGACATGCGAGATGCAATGGAATGGTTGGAAGTTTTGCAAGAAAATTACTCGCAACGTGATACGCTGGCTTTTTGGATGCTGCTGCATAGTGTGAGCGCAACGATTCAGCTGCAACTAGACGTGTTCCAAGAGTCATACAGTCCGGCATTCGAAGCATGGGAGTACCTGATGGAGACTTACCACGCGAAGGATTCGGTGGCAAAGGCGTCTCTCCAGAGGCAATTGGACAACCTGAAGATGGGGAGTCAAGAAAGAGTGGAGGAATACATCAACCGAGCAATTGCAATTCGAGACAAGCTGGCAATGGCGGGACAGATGGTGAATGAGGATTCATTCACCTTAAATCCAATTGCCGGACTGCCGCCACATTGGGAAGAGCTGAGACACTCGGCAATGCCGCATGACATCTCGGACAGCTACACACTACAACGGATGATTGTTTAGGAACAACGCTACCAAGACCTCATTAGCAAGACCAACCGTGACAAACGTCCTCCTTGCATGGCTGGTCAAGCACGTAGAGATAATTTACCAGCAAATGAGAGGACCGAAGCAAAGGGCGACCAGAATGCGGCGAAGTCAATGGGAGGGCAGCACGTGATGGTTGGGGAGAAATTCAAGGGCAATGAAGGAAAGGGAGGACGCTCAAACCTTGTGTATTGGTATTGCAAGGAATCTGGCCACCCGTTCTACAAGTGTCCCAAGGCGCCTCCGGGTTGGTCCCCACCAGGGTGGACAAACCAGCGCACCTGGAATAGCCATTCGTCCTCGCCTTGAAAGAGTGAAAGCCCCAAACGTGACAACCAAGCGTCAAAACAGCAAGGGGCAGCAGGGGGAGACAACAAACGCACCGTTATATGCATTGCAACGGTTCGGTCGTCACAAGCAACGTTACCATCAGCCGGAGGGTCGATGTGGTTGCTGGACAGTGGATGCAGCCAACACGTGACTTCATAAAAGGATTGGTTTGAGGGTCTAGAGGAGCTGGACGAACCTGTTTACGTGGAGCTTGCTGACGGGAGCCACCTGTTGAGCTCGATGGCAGGAACAATCCGAGCAACGGCACCCGATGGAACAACAGTGCGCTACACGGATGTGCTCTACGTACCCGACTTGAAGTCCAACCTGCTCTCCTATTGCCAGCTGCACAAGAAGGGAGCTCGAATTCGCACTCGTGATGACGGACGCACGGAGATTACTATGGCGGCTGAAGATGAGCATGTGGTCATAGGGTTTGGAATGACCATGCATGGTGTGCTCATGATGCAATATGAGCCTGCACTTGCATCTGCCCATGGCTCTGACCATTACCATGAGGATGACGCATCGCATGATCATGGTCATAAAGGGCTGAATCCACATTCTGCTCATGCATCCATCACATACCACATGGCCCACAAGCGCTTGGGTCACCCATCATACACATCCATGGACGCAGCATTTTGGAATGGAGATGTTGAAGGACTCTCCATATTCGACAAGACAAACCCCTCAAACCCCCGTGTGACTCATGTCTTCGAGGGAAGATGAGCAAGGCCCCATTTCCCACAGGTGGCGACAAGCGCACAACTCGACCTTTGGAGCTCATACATAGCGACATCATGGACTTGGGTGACGCTCACCCCTCACTTCGCTACGTGCTGACGCTCAAGGACGACTACACCAACTACCTGTGGGTGGCGCCGTTGGCTTGCCGGTCCGACATGGCAGCTGTTTTCTCGGCTTGGCATCGCGAGATGAAGACCTGCCCACGAAGCCGCTGGCTGCCTTGCGCACGGACAACGGAGGGGAGTAAACAAAAAATGCCTTCACGGATTACCTGAGTACCCACGGCATCAATCACCAAACGTCTTTACCACACACGCCGCAGCAGAATGGAGTCGCCGAACGGGTTAACCGCACACTCATGGACCGAGCGTGTGCAATGACCACCGGAGCCAGCTTTTCCTCTAAGTTCTAGCCTTATGCGCTGGAGTATGCAGCATGGTTACACAACCGCATCAGCTGCAGCAACAACCTATCAGCACACTCAGCGTACTACATGATGACGGGAAAGGCAGCAGATGTCTCCATGGCAAGAACCTTTGGGTGCCTCTGCTACTATCTCCCTCCCCAAGGCAGCTTTGGGAAGTTTGAGCAAAGAGGAAGGGTTGGGATTTTCCTTGGACTCCCCAACGCTCGGAAGGCATGGATCGTGCGGGACTTGGCAAGCGATGTTGACACGGGCACACGCCCAGCTCAGTTTTTTGAAGACCTCATGATTCCGGACGCTGAATCGGTACTCTAACGCCAACGCTATATGGAAGAAGTCTCACCACACATTGACGGCTGGACTTCGGGGGGAGAAGGCTTTGGGTCCGAGTCTGACTCATTTCCCGCATCCCCACCATCACCTACATCTCCCACGGACACCTCAACCACACGAGGATAGGAAGCTGACGCAAATAAAGAGGATTCACCCATTGATGACGCATCCGATAAAGGAGAAGGGGCTTCAGCAAGTGACTTACCTCCAGCTGGCGTCTCTGTTCCTGAAGGTGCTGAAAGCAATGAAATGGAGAATAAGGCAAGTCATCTGTATGACTTTGCCTACCCACCTGATGGGATCGAGCTGGCAGCTCATTACGCAACTCCACGGCGGGTTCACTTCAACCCAACTGTGATTGTGCTCGGAGGAGAAGGACAAGGGACGGACAGCATGACAAGACTGGACGTGCTGTTTGGGAAACGGCAGCCAGCACAACCGTTCAACAGCCTTCCCAACTTGTAGCAACACGTGCTAGGATGTGCAGCAATCGGCGTCCCCATGGTGAACCTGGCGTACAAGGAGCCCAAAACGCTCAAGGAGATGACAGCAGACCAGTACACACCTCTTTGGCAAGCCGCTGTGGATGCAGAATTGGCCAAGTTCGACGAACTAGAGGCATACAAAATAGTGGACAGAGCGAATGTACCAAAAGGAACGCCGGTGCTGACGGAAGGAGTCGTTTTAAGGGTGAAACGAGATCAACACGGACAGCCAAACTGGTTCAAAGCACGCTGGGTGATCAAGGGATGCGGACAGACATGGGGAACATACGATGAGACGTATGCACCGATCAGCCAAGGACCTACCTCACGCATGTTCGTTGGTGGTGCATCTGCTACGAAGCGGAAGGTGGTGCAATTGGACATCTCCAATGCGTTTTTGTACACTCCAATCGACCAGGACGTGTATGTGGGACCCCCGGAACCACGACGCGACGGAGACAAAGTCTAGAAGCTCAAGCAAAGTGTGTATGTACTAAAACAAGCACCACGTTTATGGCATCAGCACTTACGGGGTGTTTTGTTGGAGCTAGACATGGTGGAATCCGAATCGGACCCATCTCTATTTATCTGGAAAAGAGAAGGAAAGGACACGATGTGGCTACTCACCTACGTTGACGACATCCTCATCCAGTCTCATGACGACGCAGGCATTGAAGCTGTGATTCAACACTTGAAGCAGAATCCCTTGACCGTCAACAAGACCGTGACACAGTTTTTGGGGCTCAATGTCGCCACTGAAAACGACTCAATCTCACTCGGACTCACAAAGTACATCTCACAGGCTTTGGCGACTTTCGGGATGGAAGGCAGCTGCTCCGGAGTCAGGACGCCAATCACCAAGGAACCTGGACCACAAGGAGAACCACCAGACGAGATTGACAGTCAATTGGTGCTGAAACAAGTGGGGACATTGCTGTACATCTCAAGAGCAGGGAGGCCGGACATAACCTATGCAACGCATGTGCTGGCCAGACAAGAAAGCAAGCCAACAACAGCAACAGTGCTTGGAATTCAAAGAGTGTTCAAGTACTTACAGAAACACTGCATACGTGAGGCTGGTTTATGGAGGAGGGGACTTGGTGCTCCCGGGATATACGGACTCGGATTATGCGAACGAAGTGGGGTGTCACTCAGTTGGAGGCTACGTGTTTACCTTGGGAGGAGCTGCTGTCAGTTGGAGGACTAAGCGACAAACAGTCATTGCAACATCATCAGCTGAAGCAGAATACATTGCACTATTCGAAGGGGCAAGGGAAGCTACCTACCTTCGGCGCTTGTGTGAAGACCTCGGTTTCCCACAGAAAAACCCACTGTCATCTTTGTGGACAATCAAAGTGCAATTGCACTTGCAACCGAGGAGCAAATCCTTCAGCGCATTAAGCACATGGAAGTGCGTTACCATTGGACGCGGAAGGCCGTTTGTGATGGTCTTGTGCGGCCGGAGTACTGCTCGACAGCTCAGCAAGCTGCCGATTATCTCACCAAGCCTATCACAGCAAAGCAACTTCTCACCTGCAGCCTCTTGTGTGGTCTCCAACCAATTCCTCCTGGAGCACCGTCTGCAACCAGTCAGCAGATTGAAGGCGCTGGAGATGCACTCACATGTACGGCCTTCTTAAGGGGTGCTGGACAGCAGGGCATCACGTAACTCCACATGTCTCACTTGTGTGCTTGGTGCTGTGTGCGTGCTTATATGTATACATGACAACAAACCCACGAGTGAGAGGGGGAGTGGGGTTTGGAGTGCCTTGGGCTGCAGCAAAAGAAGAGTTTGGAGTTCATTTTCATGTTCAAATTCATTTTCCAGGTCACACACGAAGACAAGTATCAGGATGAGACCTACTGCAATGAATACACAAGGCATGGGAAGCAGCCGCAGCCGAGAGCCTTCTGCTAGACGGTCGCAGCTGCTGACTTCAATCGCCAAGGTCGCTGGTTGATGCAAAGTACCTGCAGGCTTCAGGGGGAGTCACACACAACAACAATGGTGTGATTGGGGATCACACTCATGAGTGGATCAACTGTTGCTACTTGATCAGAGAAAGAAGGCAAGTTACTGCTGATGAACACGTACTAGAGCTACAGAAATGTACCAAGACGTTCTGGATCTGTAGGAGATCCAGCCCCGGTGCTGCAAGCCGTCAAGGGGAGCTACTGCACGGCGTCAAGGGAGCTGCAGGCGGCAAGGTGATGCTGCTGCCGCCTGTCAGGTGCCAACGGTGCTGCTGTCCGCCAGGTGTAGGAGCAGCCCTCCAGGTGCAGGAGCAGCCCGCCAGATGCAGGAGCAGCCCGCCAGGTGCAGGAGCAGCCCGCCAGGTGTAGGAGCAGCCCGCCAGGTGCAGGAGCAGCCCGCCAGGTGCAGGTGTACGCCAGTTACAGCTGCTTCCGTGCGCCACCTGGTGTAGGGGGAGCAGCACAGGGTCACATGGAGCAGCACAAGGTAACATGGAGTGAGCACGGGGTAACATGGGTTAAACAGTCAGGCTTGACTTTACAGGGGCACAAGCACCACACCTCGGCATAAAGGAGAAAACCATGCGCCAGGAGTAGCAGCGGTGCGTGAGGCCAACCGTCGATGCTGCAGCTGCTGCGTCCGACACCAGGTGCAGCTGTGGGCAGCTAGGCTATGCTGGTGCTGAGCGCCGTCAACAGCTACCGTATGCCATCTCCAGAAGAGATAAAGGGTGTGAGAGAGAGTCCTTCCAAAAACTCAAGAATACGAGAAGCCACTAATTTGGACAAGGGAGATGGCATCAACCATCCAGTGCTGCTGCCGTCGCCAGCGGATGATGCTGCTCACCGCCACTGCTGCAGCCGTCGTTGAAGAGCACCATCAGCTACTACTGCTGTGCATGCGTTGCTGCAGATCCATGCGCATAGGAGACACAGCCGCTGTAGTCACGCGTCGGCACCTGCAGCTGCACGCCACGAGCTACGACCGCCGTCAGGGCGTGAAGCACTGAGATTGCGAGCCGCTACTGCAGGTTGTTGCGCCATATAGCAGCAATCGGGCCAGCAGCATCAGCCACGTGACTGCAAAGCTAGGTGCAGGTCACGATATGCTGCAAAAGGGTCGCGACATTTCTACAGCAATAGCACGACTAGCAAGAAGCAGCTCGTCATGAAGTTAATCACCAGCAGCAGCTATTTTGAGACTAAGGGAGGCATTTCGCTCTGCTGCTGCAGATCGCGTTGACCTAAACCGTCATTTCGTCGTGAAAATCGTCAGTGCTAGCAGCAGCCATGGCTGGGAAGCTGTCGATCTACTAGGAAACCCTCAAAGGAGATTGGAGTAACAAGCGGGAGGAGCGGGAAATTGAGACAAAATGACCAGCTTCGAGAGAGCCCAGCGGATTAAGGGGTGTGGGAGAAACGACAACTGTGAAAGGCGACAAACTGAAACACGGGCGTGACAGGGATGGACGGTGCACACCTGACAAGGATCGTGTAGAATTTCGCTACATGACAGCTTGACCTACCCTTGTGACGCAGTCCCAACGGAAACACTGCACGAAAAATCTGGTCTCCGTGATCACCGCTGACGTGATCCTCGAACACAACAGTTGCCCCAATCCTCTCCGAAATCAACGCCGTGACCAAATTTACTACCGCAATCAGCGCTGGTTACAGGTATCCTCCAAGATAAAACTCACTAAAACCTACAGCAAGGGGGGGTGTTAAATATACAAACATAAGTTAATACAACTGCTGTTAGATTTTACTGTAGTGTTCCTTTATAAGACTCCCAGCCCTCCAATAATTGTACAATTATTGGAGGGCCAGAATTATTGGAGTCTAGAATTATTGGAGGGTAAGAATGATTGGTGGGTAGAATTATTGGTGTGGCATTATTGGTGTGGATGAAGCCATCCTGAGGGGGTTAGCTGCTTGGATAAATACCCTGCTCTGTCATTTCTTAATCAATCCATTCCATTGCAAAGCTTTCAGTTCAGTTCTGTTATACAATCAAGGCTTTTGCTACGATGGCAGTATGCCTTTCTAGCAGTTTCTACGCTGACTTGTCCTTCTTGTGAAGAAATGAGGAATGGATTGACTAAGGGAAAGTTGGGTACAAAAGCAAACCCTAGAAAACTGTACCCCATATGTGCTACCCCACTATAGCCTACAGTAGCTATGTCATATAAATCTGACACACCCCCATAGGCAAAGTGGGGGAGAACAAGGGGTCACAAGACCAGTCAAGCAAAGCAAAGCAAGCTCAGGGTGGATCACAAAGTCACCACACATTCCGAGCACAAGTTCAAGGCCACAAGGCCAGTTCACATGCAGGATTACATATATATATAAGGCTAGACAAGCAAGAGCAGGTGTATATATATATGCAACAGTACAAACAAGGTCAAGAGGTGAGCAAGTGAGGCAAGGTAGGCACAAGACCCAGCTGAGTACAGAAGTGCTGATGATCACAAGGCGCAAGTGCCTTGGTGAAGATATCAGCAGTGTTGGCCTCAGAGGCCACGTACGCAAGCCGTAGCTGACCACGCTGCTGTAGCTCACGAGCAAGGAAGTAACGGAGAGCAATGTGCTTCGTTCTGTGCTCCAGTCTCTGCTCTCGACACAAGGCCAGCATGGCCTTGTTGTCTACGTACAGCACTGGAGGAGAACGAGGCGGCTCTCCGAGGTCAGTCAGCAGGTAGGTGAGCCAGCGAAGCTCCTGTGCAGCCATGGCCCCGGCGTAGATCTCAGCCTCACAACTGGAGCCGAGAACAGAAGACGAGCGGGTAGCCCGCCACGAAACAGAGCCGGAACCAAGGCTGAAGGTGTAACCCTGTGACGACCGCTGCGTAGCCTGGTCGTCAGCCCAAGAAGCGTCTGCGTGCCCAGTGAGGACCACTGGACTCTGCCCTCCAAGCACAAGCCCCATGCCCGACGTACTGCACAAGTAGCGCAACACCCTCTTCGCTGCAGCCATGTGCTCCGGTCTGTGTCTCCCAGGAGCAACATAGCGTGCGAGAATGCTAAGAGGGTATGCAAGGTCAGGTCGTGTGCAGGTCATCAGGTACATGAGGCAGCCAACAAGCTCTGGGTACGGGCCACTCGACTCTACGGACTCATCCGAAGGCAGAGCTGAGAGCGAGTGGCGAGTAGGCAGAGGAGTGGCCTGAGGCGAGGAGTACGTGAAGCCGAAGCGCTGAAGGACCTGCTGCACCATGTGTGACTGAGTCAGGGTAATGGTGCGGCGTGCTCTGTCCCGGGTGATCTGCAAGCCAAGGTAGCTGCGCAGTTCACCCACGTCTGTGCACGTGTGTCTCTTCTGCAGCTCGGACTTCACGTGGGCGAGTCCAGCAGTGTCAGCTGTGGCGAAGACCAAGTTGTCGACGTACACGAGGATGTAGAACGGCGGCAAAGAAGTGTCGGTGCGCAGAAACAGCGACGGGTCAGCAGTAGAGGGAGCAAACCCAAGAGCCGCAAGAGTAGTCCTCAGTGTGTCGTGCCACTCACGCGGTGCCTGGCGGAGACCGTAGACTGGCCGCCGGAGGCTCCACTGGGTGCCAGGAGGAAAAGACCCAGTGAAGCCAGGTGGGCGACGCAGCCAGATCTCCTCGTGCAGGCTGCCCTGCAAGAAAGCAGTGCTGAAGTCAAGAGAGTGCAGCTCGTAGTCGCGGTGAGCAGCTATGTGCAGCAGTACCCGAAGAGTGGTCATCTTCGGGGTGGGAGAGAAGGTCTGAAAGTAGTCAACTCCCTGCCGCTGACTGAAGCCACGAGCCACGTAACGCGCCTTGAAGACAGGCGGAGAACCCGGCGGCCGCTTCACCCTGAAAATCCACATGCCACTGACGATGTTCGCCCCAGGCGGGGGAACCTCGTCAACGTAGGTGCCTGTGGACTTCCAGGAAGCCATCTCTGCGTCCATAGCTGCCTGCCACTGAGAGGAGTAGGGACCCTCTATCGCCTCCGCGTAAGAGCGCGGAGTCGGGATGTCAAGTGCATCCGGGTCTCCCTCAGGGGTAAGCAGTACGGACACGAGATGAGGTGAAGCAGCAGCCAAACACTGAAACTCCTCCTGCCTGTCCTCAAGGACGTCCGTGCCAAGGGCACACTCGCTCCGACGGACGGAGGACAGACAGACTCAGACTCAACGACAAGACTAGCAGCGTAGTCTAGACGACAGCGAGCAGCAAAGTCGACGAGCTCAGCAACTAGGGCAGACGCAGCAGTGGACTCAAAGGAAGGGCCAGTGACGACAGTAGCCAGGAGACGCGTGACAGTAGGACTGGCAGCACGAAGAGAGTCCGACTCCGGGTCGGGAAGAGCAGGAAAAGAGGACTCAGGAGGAGAAGGCAAAGGGGCACGCAGAGGAGCAGTGGACGGACGCAGAGACATCCGGTGCGTGCCAGGGACAGGAGGAGGACGCTGACGCGAACCACGGCCACTAGTGCGAGCAAGACGGACAGGCGACGCAGGGCGAGACGCAGGCTCACGACGCTCGGCCAGACCTCCAGTAGGACCAGTGTAGGGAGAAGGAGCGGGCAGTGTGGAGGCCGGCTGTAACTGTAACTGGGACGGGACAGGCTGTGGACACTCTAAGGGAGGAGGAGGACCAGTAGAAGGCGGGAGACCAAGAACCTGCTGAAGGAGCGGAACGAAGTACGGCCGAGGCCGCGCGGCGACTCCAGACACAGCAGGGACAGCACCAGTACCCCCAGCGGCAGCACCAGCGCCAGCAGCACCTCCAGCTCCAGTACCTCCAGCAGCACCAGTAGCACCCCCAGCAGGACCGCCTCCAGGACCGGCAGCAGTAGCCTCAGCGCCAACACCCTCAGCAGCTCCAGCTCCAGTCGTACCCGCAGGCCCAGCAGCTCCAGTACTCCCAGGACGAGCACCTCCGGGACCCGCGGCACCAGCACCCTCAGCAGCCGAAGAACCTCCAGCTCCAGCAGCACGCCTCCAGCGCCGGGCAAACCACTCGCGCAGCTCCTGTGGAGAGAGTGGCTCCCGCCGAGACGAAGCACCCGGAGAACCTCCAGGCTCAGCACCGCCAGACGCCACACGAGCAGGCCCAGCTCCCTCAGGCTCCGCACCCCCAAGCTCAGCACCTCCAGGCGTGGCACCCCCAGGCTCAGCACCCCCAGGCGTAGCACCCCCAGGCTCAGCACCCCCAGGCTCAGCACCCCCAGTAGTAGCACCCCCAGGCTCAGCACCCCCAGGCTCAGGACCCCCAGTAGTAGCACCCTCAGGCTCAGCACCCCCAGGCGTAGCACCCACACGCTCAGCACCCCCAGAGTCAGCACCCCCAGGCTCAGCACCCTCAGCAGCACCAGAGTCACCAGTAACCTCGACAGGCTCGACTGCGTCTACCTGGGACACACCTGAAGGGGCAGGACCCTGAGGGGGGAGGGGGTCTACCGGGGGGGGACCTGGTACAAGGAAGAGCGGTGGCGGGGGGAGGGACGGAGTGCGGTAGGGGAAGAGGCGGTAGTAGGGGACCGACTCGTCAAACGTGACGTCCTGGGAGGACAGAACACGGCGAGAGGTGGGGTGGTAGAACTGCCACCCTGGCGCGTCAGGGGGGAAGCCAAGGAAGACGCAAGGAGCAGCACGAGGGGACAGCTTGTCCGCAGACAAGTCGCGGACAAACGCCCGAGATCCCCAGACACGGAACGCAGACGCATCGCCAACCTTCCCCGTCCACAGCAAGGCTGGGGAGGTCTCCGGCATGGAGACCCTGGGGTGAAGGTTGATCTGATGCGCCGCGTACCGAACCGCAAACGGCCACAGAAAATGGGGGGCAGCCGCATGCATCATGGACGTACGGGCGACGTCCATGACCATGCCAATGCGGCGCTCAGCAATCCCATTTTGCTGTGGAGAGTCCGGAAGCGTGAAGGTCTGGCGGATGCCTCGTGCACGACAGTAGGCTCGTAGAAGGCCAGAGGAGAACTCTCCACCTCTGTCAGAGTGCAGACGCAGAACAGGAAAGTCCGAGCCGAAGCTCTGCCTGAGCTGGAGACGAGCTGCGCGGATCCAGTCGATCAACACCTCAGTGACATCACCCTTGCTGCGCAAGGGGAAGACTGTGGTGTAACGCGAGTAGTCGTCAACCACCAGCAGGAAGTAGCGCTCGTGACCCTGTCCACGGACGCGGGCCGGGCCCCACACGTCCATGTGAAGCGTCTGCAGCGGGGCCTCTGTCGGAGGAAACTGGGAGGAGTGAGGGGCAGCCCGCTGCCGCCCCTCGACACAGGGGACGCAGGTAGGGCCAGGCCCCGGAGGAAGGGGAGGGAGGGACCGGGGAAGACCAGAGACAAGGACACGGGAGGCCATGCCTCGGAGACGAAGCAGGGAGGGGTGACCAAGGCGGTGGTGCCAGAGGAGAGTCTCGTGAGACAGGAGGCGACACGAACAGGGGGCAGACTCAGGACCAGACCTGGACGCTGCAGCAAACACCTGACCCGACGCAGCTACCTGACCAGACGCAGTGACTGGAGGAGACGCAGTGGTCAGTGTGTACAGGCTCGACCCCGGCCGACGTGTAAACGTGGCCAGGTGTCGGCCTGTCCGAGCGTCCGTGCAGTGGGTCACCCGCTGACTCGCAGGAGTGAACTGGTGAACCCCCGCATCCTGTAGGTCAGCACCACTCACCAAGTTCGTAGAGAACGAGGGGAGGTAAAGACCAGACAGGGTGCCAGAGGGGGCCGCCGGACACGGGAGGACAGTGGAGAAGTGAGCAAGGACAGGACCCCCAGAGGGGTCTGCCAGGGAGACCGCAACCGGCCGACTGAGCGGCGTAAGCACGGTGCGGTCTCGAAAGAAGGAGCGGGAAGCACCCGAGTCAAGAGTGAAGGTGTGTAAGGCCTGAGACGACGTGGTACCTGAGAGAGCAGACTCACCAGCACCTGGGGCAGCAGACGCACTAGCACCTAGAGCAGCAGCCTCACCAGCACCTAGAGCAGCAGCCTTAATGCCCGGGTCAGGCGGAACACACAGGTAACAGTCACCCTCATCACTAGTAGGCAATGCATACATGGCAGTGAGGATAGCATCATAGTCAAGAGTATAGATATCTACCCGCAGCCGAAGCAGCTCCACCTAGTCGGGGAGCTCAGCCGCGTCGCCAAACTCCGTACGCCAGGCGTCGCTCAGACGGGCGAAGCAGCGGGACTCTGCGTGACCCAACGTCCCGCAAGGCTGACCAGTCCGAGCACCAGTGCGAATGACGTACGGACAGCGAGCAGTACCCCGTGACCCGTCACGCTGAGCGTACCACTCACGAAGCTGCTGTGGCGAAAGGACTGCTCGCGGACGACGCTGAAGCTGCACCTGGCCACTACAAGCAGCTGCCGAACTACTCACTCCAGGACGACTCCCACTACGGCCACCCCGACAACCCCAACTAGCGTACCACTCACGAAGCTGTTGGGGGGTGAGGGACTCACGCGGGCGACGCTGCAGCTGCACCTGGCCACTACAAGCAGCTGTGGAACTACTCACTCCAGGACGACTCCCACTACGGCCACCCCGACAACCCCAACTAGCGTACCACGCACGAAGCTGTTGGGGGGTGAGGGACTCACGCGGGCGACGCTGGAGCTGCATCTGGCCACGCCAGGAGCAGCAGTAGCAGTAGAAAGAGCAGCAGCAGTAAGAGCAGCAGTAACAGCAGTACGGGCAGGGCAGTGCTCACCAGTGGCGAGAAGGGCAGGCGTACGACGGCGGCAACGGCGAGGCCGCTACCACTGTAGAGCGAGAGCTCCGCGGCAGCTGCAGGGGTGGCTGCTCCAGGGGCGGCAGTTGTAGGGGCGACTGCTCCAGAGGCGGCTGCTCCAGGGGCGGCTGCTGCAGTGGCGGCTGCTCCGGGGGCGGCTGCTGCAGTGGCGGCTGCTCCGGGGGCGACTGCTGCAGTGGCGGCTGCTCCAGGGGCGGCTGCTGCAGTGGCGGCTGCTCCAGGGGCGGCTGCTGCAGTGGCGGCTGTTCCAGGGGCGGCTCGGCTGCTGGGCGACTCGGCGGCTCAGCTGCTGGGCGGCTCGGCGGCTCGGCTGCTCGCTAGGGGCGGCGACGGGGCCGGGTAGGGGCAGCGACGGGGCCGCTAGGGGCGGGGAGCGGCGACGGGGCCGCTAGGGGCGGCGACGGGGCCGCGTAGGGGCGGCTACGAGGCCGCGTAGGGGCGGCGACGGGGCCGCGTAGGGAGGGAAGCGGCGACGGGGCCGCTAGGGGCGGCGACGGGGCCGCGTAGGGGCGGCTACGAGGCCGCGTAGGGGCGGCGACGGGGCCGTGTAGGGAGGGAGGCGGCGACGGGGCCGCTAGGGGCGGCGACGGGGCCGCGTAGGGGCGGCGACAGGGCCGCGTAGGGAGGGAGGAGGCGACGGGGCCGTTAGGGGCGGCGACGGGGCCGCGTAGGGGCGGCGACGGGGCCGCGTAGGGGCGGCGACGGGGCCGCGTAGGGAGGGGAGCGGCGACGGGGCCGCTAGGGGCGGCGACGGGGCCGCGTAAGGGCGGCGACGGGGCCGCGTAGGGGCGGCTATGGGGCCGCGTAGGGAGGGGAGCGGGGGCCGCTAGGGGCGGCGACGGGGCCGCTAGGGGCGGCAACGGGGCCGCGTAGGGGCGGCGACGGGGCCGCGTAGGGGCGGCGACGGGGCCGCATAGGGAGGGGAGCGGCTACGGGGCCGCTAGGGGCGGCGACGGGGCCGCGTAGGGGCGGCGACGGGGCCGCTAGGGGCGGCGACGGGGCCGCGTAGGGGCGGCAACGGGGCCGCGTAGGGAGGGAGGTGGCAACGGGGCCGCTAAGGGCGGCGACAGGGCCGCTAGGGGCGGCTACGGGGCCGCGTAGGGGCGGCAATGGGGCCGCTAGGGGCCGCAAGGGGCCTGGAAGGGCGGCAACGGGGCCGCTAGGGGCGGCGACGGGGCCGCTAAGGGTGGCACGAGGGGCCGTGAGAGGGGCCTCTAAGAGAGCTCGACAGAAGGGCGGCCCACAAGGCGCGCCTCGGGCAGGAGCGACTGTCGCTCCGGTCAGAAAAAAAAGGTTTCAGTGGTGGGCCCAAGGAAGCGTTCCCACTAGGGAACCTGCTCTATACCATGTGAAGAAATGAGGAATGGATTGACTAAGGGAAAGTTGGGTACAAAAGCAAACCCTAGAAAACTGTACCCCATATGTGCTACCCCACTATAGCCTACAGTAGCTATGTCATATAAATCTGACACTTCTTTCCCAGAGTTTTTTTGTCTCTGTCTGATTAGCATACCTTTTTTAGGCAGTTTATATGATATATCAAAAATTGAGTTTTGTGATTTCTGTTAGGAAAGGAATGTTTTTTTTTTTTTTTTTTTTTTTTTTTTTTTATCTCATTAGAAAGACAGAAATTTTCCTGTTCTTTTGATTCATCAGGAACCAGTTTCGGTTTTGTCTGACATCGAAACTTTCTCCCCATAGGCATGGTTTTAGCGTGTACAAGGCGTAAGTATTGGCTCCCCCCATGAATACCGAAATGCATGTACCATCCATTTCGCGCCCCGACAACTTGGAAGCTGCTTTCGCCAGCAAGGCAGAAGATGCTTTCACCCCACGTGAATCCACCTAGAATGTCCTGCAACAGGTCACTCCGCATCATACCTTGCCCATGCAGGACCACATCTGTTGTGTGTGGCCTGTTACGACTAGGCGCGGGCCTTGGATTCAGTCCAGGCTTGTCACATTATCCCCTTGCACCTTGCCCGTTTGACATCCTTTCAAGGCGCAGGTGCAGGCGCATGGTTGACGGCGGTGCCGTACGCAGACTCTCTGCGTATCCCAGAGGCGTAGTGGCAGGTGGCTTCAGCCTTCCGTCTTGATCTCCCTATCCCTCAACTAGCCCTCGCAGGTCGGTGTTCTTGCAGACAAGCGATTCACGACATGACGGTACCTCACCACGTGGTGCGGTGTCTCCATTTTGGCGTCGCTACGATTATCCACGACACTGTGAAGTACATGCTTCGGGACTTTGCTATTGAGGCAGGCTTCGCGGTGAAGGTGGAGGACACCACACCGATCCCGCACCTGGAGGCAGCTCGAGCGTGACTGCAGGGACTCTCAGAGATGGGGGGTGGGGAATCGTTGGGGTTAGTAGGCGGCAAGGGACAGTCAGGGGTACCTCGGAGATAGCAGCAGCAGCAAGGTCGGGCTGGTCGAGGGGCTGGCAGGCAAGGATGGCACGAGGGGCAGGCTAGTAGGGGAGAGGAGAGGGGACAGCAGCAGCAGCAGCAGGATGGCCAGTAGCAGCAGGAGGGCCAGCAGGGGCAAGAGGGGCAGGCTTGTAGGGGAGAGGAGAGAGGACAGCAGGGGCAGCAGCAGGAGGGTCAGCAGGGGCAGCAGCAGGAGGGTCAGCTAGGCAGCAGCAGGATGGCCAGCAGGGGCAGGATAGTAGGGGAGAGGAGAGGGGACAGCAGCAACAGCAGCAGCAGGAGGGCCAGCTGGGGCAGGAGGGGCAGGCTAGTAGGAGAGAGGAGAGAGGATAGCAGGGGCAGTAGCAAGAGGGTCAGCAAGTGTAGCAGGAGGAGGGTCAACAGAAGCAGGCTAGTAGGGAGAGGAGAGGGGACAGCAGCAGCAGCAGGGCCAGTAGGGGTAGGAGGGGCAGGCTAGCAGGGGAGAGGAGAGAATGCGGAGATAACTAGTACAACGGGAGCTAAACTACGGGCTACGCACGGGGAAAGAGTAATCTCTGCGTTCCTTAGTCGTTTCCTTATGTTCACGCTGCTTGCTAGTTCACGGGGAGAATTGGCAAGAGTTTCACTAGGAAAACATGAAAGCAATGATGATTACAACATTGGCAACACAGACAGCATCAGAGCTAGCTAGGCTGCTGGTCGACCTCCAGCGCAGCATGGTCGACCGCGATCTAGCGCAGCATGGTCGACCGCGATCTAGCGCAGCATGGTCGACCGCGATCTAGCGCAGCAGAGCTCGTACCGCTCCAGCATTGCAGAGTAGCGGTTCGCCAACGTTGCAAGTCCACGATGTGCCAACGCTGCAGTAAGTCGGCTGCGCAGCGTTGCACCTGCGGGACAATGGTGCACGTGCTTCGTAGGTGCGTGTAGCTGGTTGGTGGGCAACTCCTTATCACGTGCACAGCGCAGATGCCCGGCAGAGTCCATGCCAGCGACTGTGCCCACCAGCCACGTCGACCTCGGGATACCACTTCCAAGGTCGGCCTCGCAGGAACCACCCCGGCGACCTTCGCACACGTCGCCCGGGTATCCCGGTCGACTGGGCAACCATGCCTGGTCGTCTAGCTCAGTCGGTCGTCGGCTACACCTGACCAGCGTCCCTAGAAGCGGTGTCCCAACACCCAGGTCGGCGTCCTGACGCCTAGGTTGGCGTCCAGGCACCTGGGACGTCGTCCCGACGCCCAGGTCGGCGTTCAGGAGCCCAGGACGCCGTGCAGACGCCCAGGTCGGCGTCCAGGCTCCTAGGACGCCGCCCAGACACCTATGACGGCGTCCTTCTGCTCGGCACCCCCCAGCTAGGTGCCCTCCTGCTCGGCGCCGCCCTCCAGCTCGGCGCCCTTGTAGTGGCCCCCATGCCTACTGCTGCAGGTCGGCTCACGACCCGACCACAAAGTCGGCTCCGCCCAAGCGAGGACGGGGCCAAACAAGACTCCTGTTGATAGAGAAGACAGCAGGTCGAAGGCCGAGTAGTGCAGCACCTTCGTCAGGAAGTCGGCCGACTGCTCGGTGGTCGGGTTGTACTTCGGCGTGAATTTCCCCCGCTTCACCATGTGCTGCAGCTAAGCTTGTCGCCGTTCCATGTGCTTGAGGTTGCCTCTCAACCCCATGCCCTCAGCGACCGTGATGGCCGACTTGTTGTCCACGCGAAGGACGGTCGGCGTCCTGGCCTCCAGCTGCCGGAACTCTGCAAGGAGGAAGCGAAGGCGACGTCCCTCCTTACCGGCCTCGGTTGCCGCCACGTACTCCGACTGGATCGATGACAGTATCGCGCACTTGATGCGCTGGCTCGACCAGAAGACTGCGGCCCCTCCGTAGACAAACACGTAGCTGCCCATGATCGTCCGGTTCTGCTTGTCACCGGCGTCGTCGGCGTCCACGTAGCCGACCAGCTACAGCGACTCTGGTCCACCGCCGAGCTCCAGGGCGGTGTCACGTGTGTTGGCAAGGTAGGCGAGGCAGCGATCAACCTCGCGCCAGTGCTGGTCGCTCCTCACCGTGAGGCCGCTCCCCAGCTTGCTGCAGGTGAAATCGATGTCCGGCCTCATCGTCGTCGCCGCAAACTGCAGCGAGCCGACCTTCTGCCGGTACTCCTTCTCATGGCGCTCCTGCGCTTCCTTGTCGTTGAATGCGAGCTTGGCGTAGGCGTCTACCGAGACCAGCGTCTTCGGGGTGTGCCCGGTCTCGTCGATGAAGCGCTTGCGCAGCTTGTCGGCGTAGCCCTGCTGGTGCAGCCACAACTTCCTCGCAGGCCTGTCACGCACAATCTCCAGCCCGAGGTACTTCTGCACCGGCGAGATCTCCCGCAGCTCGAAGGCGGCCTCCAGCAGCTCCTTCAGCTCCTTCAACATCGCTGCACTGCAGCTGGCGGCGAGCAGGTCGTCAACATAGACCAGCACCCAGCAGGCCACGCCATCCCCGCCGACCTTGAAGTAGAGCGCTGTGTCGACCTGGCTCTTCTTCCAGCCTGCGCCCAGCAGCACACCGTCGAGAGCCCTGTACCACAACAGCGGCGACTGCTTCAGCCCGTAGAGGCTCTTCAGCAGCTTGCACACCCGGCCGGTCCCGTCGTTGAACTAGTCCGGCTGGTACATGTACAGCACCCGGTCGAGCTTGCTCTGCAGGAAGGCGTTCTTCATGTCGAGCTGCATCAGGTTGAGGTTGAGGACGCCGACGATGCTGAGGAAGATCCTCAGAGTGACGTAGCTGCTCACCGGTGTGTACGTCTCGTCATAGTCGGCGCCATACACCTGCGTGAAGCCCTTCACGACCAGCCTCGCCTTCTCTTGCTCGACAGTGTCATCGATGTGGTACTTTGTCATCAGCTTTCACCGGTTCTTCATGGTTTTCACTTCAGATGGGCGTTCGACCAGCTCCTAGGTTCCCATGCCGATGAGGCTACGGATCTCCTCCTCCATGGCGGCCTTCACTGCCTTGCCCTTCCAGCTCGCCAACGCCTCCTTCACTGTCATCGTGGAGATGTCCCAGCGGTGCTCGGGGTCGGCGTGCATGTCGGGGTCGAGCTCCGGCAATCTTCATCCTCCTCGGTGTTGTCGTATAGCAGGTCATCGTCGACCTCGTCGTACAATGTGGTGAAGGCGGCCGGTACGAAGAAATCAGGTGGCCTCCGAAGTCGGCCTCTACGCCGTGGTTCTGGCTGGACCTCCACCACATCGCTGTCGGTGGGCTCCTCGGCGTCCCCTCCATCGTCACCGGCGTCGCTGCCCTCAGCGTCCTGCTGCACCACAGTCGGCTTCCCTGCCGACTTCTCCCCTGTGGTCGGCTCCCCTGCCGAATGCCTGGTCGCCGACTGCTCCTTGGCCGGCTTCGCTGCTGCCTGCTCCCCTGTCGGCTGCTGCATTGCTGGTGCCTCCTTCGCCGGCTTCACCAAAGTCGGCTGCACCTCCTCAGCCTGCTGCTCCCTGGTCATCGCCAGCTTTGCTCCCACGCCAACTTTCACAGCGTTATGTCGGCCACCGACGATGCTTTTGGCCGGTGCCACAGGCGACGCCCCACTTCTCCCCTCATCGCCGGAGGCCAACCCCGGAGTCAGCCCATGCAGGTCGGCGACAAGGGAGGGAGGGTGGACTCACTCGGCGTCCTCATCAGCAATCTCACTGACCTTGGCGAGCAGAGGGAGCGTCGCCGTCGAGGTGTCTGTTAGCGGGTCTGTTAGAGACTAAGGACGGAGTCTATGAAGATTATGGGCCAAAATATCTAAAAATCGTCAACTATAATTCTGGACAGAAAATTCGTTGTCACAAGAAACGTTGTCGACGGAAGGTCCACTGTTGGAATCTTTTCAAACTCGAGTATAATGTAGCCCTTAACCGTGGCTATGTTTCCCAATTTGAAGCGTATCAAAATATAGAGTATCACTCGAGTTATGAATTTCGGCGCACTAGGGGTTATGCTGCCATAGAAACGTAACTCAATCACAATTTTCTCACAAGTTCCACAAGAAAGTTAGAGTAGCAATAAAACCAGGTAGGAGGGAAGAGGAGGACGAGAGGGAAGGTCCCCAAGGAGTCCCCAACCAAGGAAACCCCATACCACACAATTCCCCTCTCTATAGGCACCCCACTTTGACATTTGTCACTTTCCCAACTCATGCCATCCACCTCACCCAACTCGGCCACACTTGCCAACCTGGTTTGGCTTCTCCCAACCACTTGGCATCAATCTACAGTAGAGTGACGAATTTCCCCAACCCCAAAAGTCTATTCCCCATATTGAGTCACTCCACAAATTCCCATAGTCGTCGCATCACAATCAAAACTCCGAATGATCATATCTTTCTCGTTCTTGTTCCGATCGTGACGATTCTTGGTTCGTCGGAAAGCTCTTGAGCAGAGGAGTCACTTCAGATATCTGCTCAAGGCAAATAACACTAACACACACTCAGAAAATCCAAACCACACCAACCACAAATTCTTGCACACGCTCACACCTCGCATGCAACGCACAAATATATGATGGGAGGCAGACAGACGTGAATGCAAATGATGGCATCACATAAAAGGGTCAACCTGCGTCCGCCCCGACGCCAACTCATGCTCCACCTTCCACACCTCCAGCGACATGGTTTCGTAGAACACCACGTCCGACGTGATGACCACCCGGTTGTCGGCGATGTCGAGGAGCTCCCAACCCTTGCTTTCCTCCGACACACCGAGATGAAGACCCCACCGGGCCTTCGGCTTCAGCTTTCCACCTCGCTGCTGCTCGGGGACCAAGAACTGCGCCATGCAGCCCCACACGTGGGCCAGTGACAAGTCGGGCTTCTTGCCGGTGAGCAGCTGGTACGGCGTCGTCCCCGGCTGCAGCGTCAACCTCCCCAGGCAGTTGCGGACCCAGACGGCCTGCCGCAGAGCGAGGTGCCACCAGTGGTGCTGCACGCCCATGTACAGCAGCATCGTCCGCACCGACTCCACTACCGTCCTCATCTCCCGCTCTGCCATGCCGTTCTGCTGCGGGGTATAAGGGCAGGTCAGGTCGTGGACGATTCCCTTGCCGTCCACGAAGGCAGTGAAGTCCTTCCCGAGGATCTCCCCTCCCCGGTCAGAACGCAACATCAGCACCGACTTCTTGGTCTGCCGCTCAGCCACCACCAGCCACTACTGCAACTCCCACAGCACGTCGGACTTCTTGGCGACCGGCCTCACCCAAACGCAGCGGGTCTTGTGGTCCTTCAGTAGCAACAAGTACAGGCTGCCGTCCTTGGCAGTCATGCGGAACGGCCCGCACAGGTCGATGCGCACAACAGCCAACACGTCGTCGGCGTCGGCGCCCTAGTCGGGGAAGGTGTGCCGCACCAGCTTCCCGCCGACGCACGAAACGCATGGTGAGTCGGTGCCGGACGCCGACTTGAGGTCCAGCGTAGTGGCGACATCGTGCTTCGCCGAACTCTGAATGGTGTACATGTCGACGTGCGCGCGCCTTGAATGGAGCCTGTCCGGCATGGACTTTGTCGCCAAGACTATTGCCTGCAGGGCCACCACCTCTGTCGACGTCGCCGAGCAGGGACGTAAGTCGGTGCAGAGGACTCGGCCGGTGTATGACGCTCGACCGAGTACGTCTCACGCCGCCGAGATGAGCAGCATCCCGTCAACATCTTCCTGCAGCTTCACGCCGTTCTCCTTCAGCTGACCAGCCGACAGCAAGTTTGCGTGCACGTCCGGGACGTAGAGCACGTCGGGGATCAGCACCTGCTTCCCGGCCTCCCCTTGCAAGGCGACCGTGCCCCGGCCCTGGACGTCCTGCAGCGCCCCATTGAAGCCGGGCACGTGCTTGACGTCGCTGCTCGGCAGCAGGTCGACGAAGACCTCCTTCGTCCCTATCAGATGATGCGAGCAGCCGCTGTCAAGCAGGACCACCGCCGGGTTCGCCTGCACGGCCGTTGCCATCGCCTGGAAGTCCTCGCAAGCCTCCGGCGCCAGCGAGACGGTCGGCTCCACGATGCCGACCAGCGAACACGACGCCTCCTTCTCGTCTCGCCCCTTGCTGCCAGCAGAGTATTCGGCGTCCTTCGTTGAGGTCGACTTTTTCGACTGCTTCTCCTTGCGCGGTTGGTTTTCTCGACATGGACGACAACTGGCCCACCTCCCGCGGCCTCCCTTGGCGTCGTCGTCGTCAGAATCACTGCGGTTGAGGCACTCGAAGGAGAGGTGGTCGGGGTTGTGGCAGATCCAGCACCCCCGACGCCGACTTCCTCCTCCACAACCGCCATCCGTGGCCGACTTCCTCTTGTCGACGTCCTTGGCTGGCTTCCCGCCACTGCTTCCACTGCCGCCAAGCTGACCGCTCTGTCCCGGCCGGCCTCCTTGCTTTGCCGGGGCAACATAGTTTGCCTACCGCAGGAGCTCCGAGAACCGCTCGGCTTCCTGCATCGCCTCGTCCTACAGGATGTATGATTTCAGGGAGTCCTCATTGAGCGTCGCTCGCGTGCTTGGCGTCCAGGTAGTCCCTGCATGACTTCAGGGCGAGCAACACCGTGAGATGACCGTGAAAGTCAGCAGCTGCACAACGCGAAACTCTCCACGCAGGTCGGGTTAGTTCTCCGACTGCGTCGCCACGGTCCCGGCGGTGAAGCTCATTAGCTCGGCCATCTCCAGCTGGGGCTCGATGGCCTCCTTCCACGTGAGGATGTCGGGACGACCGACCAACAGGGGGGTGTCCGAGATCCTATCCGGTGTAAACTTGAAGTAGCCATAGCTCGGCGCGATTCCTCCCGCAGTCATATGCGACGCCGATAGCAGCGGCAATCCACTTCGTCGACCTCCAACGCCGCCTTGCAAGGAGCCTGCAGCTGCCGATGACCGCATCCCTCGCGCCTGAACGCCGCCGACTTCATCGGCATGTATCACACCTCGCTGTCTCGTCGTACCTCCTGCACTGCTGCCGACCTGGCCACCGGCGTTGATGCCCACGTCGACGCCGCCCTCGTTGTTCACCGGTCGAGGAGAAGCATGTCGAGAAGGGTGCTCCGTCGCCCACACGGCGCGGATGCCAGCCTCGACGACTGCTCTGGGGATTTCCCCGTACTCGTGCGCCTCATGGCATCTCCTCGCATCCTCCAGCTGTGCCTCTAGGGTGTCCATCACCTCTGCGTCACCTACGCCCACAATGGTGACTACACGGCTCCCGGCCTACAAGCAACTTAGGTAAGTGACAACTATGTCGACTAGACTGAAAGGTAACACGTGTGCCGCCCACGCTCACCGCACCATGCGGACATAACTAGTACAACGGGAGCTAAACTACGGGCTAGGCACGGGGCAAGAGTGATCTCTGTGTTCCTTAGTCGTTTCCTTGTGTTTACGCTGCTTGCTAGTTCACGGGGAGAATTAGCAAGAGTTTCACTACGAAAACATGACAACAATGATGATTACAACATTGGCAACACATACTACATCAGAGCTAGCTAGGCTGCTGGTCGACCCCCAGCGCAGCATGGTCGACCGCGATCTAGCGCAGCAGAGCTCGTACCACTCCAACATTGCAGAGTAGCGGTTCGCCAACGTTGCAAGTCCACGGTGTGCCAACGTTGCAGTAAGTTGGCTGCACAGCGTTGCACCCGCGGGACAACGGTGCACCTGCTTCGCAGGTGCGTGCAGCTGGTTGGTGCGCAACTCTTTGTCACGTGCACAGCGCAGACACCCGGCAGAGTCCATGCCAGCGACTGCGCCCACCAGCCACGTCGACCTCGAGATACCACTTCCAAGGTCGGCCTTGCAGGAACCACCCCGCCGACCTTCGCACACATACGCCTGGTCGTCAAGCCCAGTCGGTCGTCGGCTACACCTGACCGGCGTCCCCAGAAGCGGTGTCCCAACACCCAGGTCGGCGTCCTGACGCCTAGGTCGGCGTCCAGGCCGCTGGGACATCGTCCCGACGTCCAAGTCGGCGTTCAGGATCCCAGGACGCCGTGCAGACGCCCAGGTCGGCGTCCAGGCTCCCAGGACGCCGCCCAAACACCTATGACGGCGTCCTCCTGCTCGGCGCCCTCCAGCTAGGCGCCCTTTTGCTCGGCGCCCTCCAGCTAGGCGCCCTCCAACTCGGCGCCCTTGTAGTGGCCCCCATGCCTACTGCTGCAGGTCGGCTGCATTCCCCACACACCCGACCACGAAGTCGGCTCCACCCAAGCGAGGACAGGGCCAAACAACACTCCCGTTGACAGAGAAGACAGCAGGAGGTTCAGCAGGGGCAGGAGAGTCCGGCTAGTATGGGAGAGTAGAGGGGGCAGCAGAGGCAGCTGCAGGATAGCCAGCAGGGGCAGGTGGGACTCTGGACCCAGGGGCACCACCCTCGGGTTTGGGCTTGGTCAGGGGGAAGGGGCGAGAGGATGTGGCAGGGGACACGACTGCAGGGGGGGCATAGGGGTTAGGAGGGGAGGGTTTGGAGGTGGGGGATAGGGTCAGGGTGATGGGGGGTTTATGGGTGGGGAGAGGGGAAGGGAGGAGGCAGGTGGGTGGGGGAGAGGATAGAGGGGCAGAGGCGATGAGGGAGGAGGCACAGAGGGACCAGACACAGCAGCAGCCAGTACAGTAGCAATGGCAGGCCGGACGCACAGGCTGCATAGGGACACCCGCCCGCATTCCAGACTTGACTTGCTGTGATATAGAGAAAACTTTGATGGTTTTGGTAGATGTCTCCATCGCAGATCCACAGCAAGAGTGGAACGTCAGGCTTAGACGAGTGACCCCCATACAGATAGGTGATGCAGCAGCTAGACGAGTACAGGACAAGCTGTGGGACTAGGGACCGCACCTAGAGGGGTTGCAGCCGCCCCCCACATTTTTATGCATGTGAAGCGGATGCGTTTGGGTTGCTCAGTGAGCCGATGAGGCACTTTCTGGGGCTTTGTACACGGTGGATAGCACATCGGCAGGAGGACTTTGGGGGGGAGGGGGGAGGGGGGGGGGGGGGGCGATGATGGGTCAGCATGGATCTTCGAGACGGGACTCACTACCCGTCTCTCCGTGGCGATGCAGCGGGCGCAGGCTCAGAGTATCACACAGCACGCGGTGCGGCACTTGGGAGGGTCTGACGATGGGTGGATGCCCACACCAGTCCCACTGGGTGCACGGCAGGGTAGTCGGCATCATATTACAGGTTGTTTTGAGAGCGTGGCAGACATGCAGTACATGTACAATGCATATGTGTACGCAGTTAGCGGTTGTGCTTGAAACGCCGTGCCTCGCGTTGTGGTGCGTGTCTGAAACCGAATGATGATTCACTATTGTGGGTTGGGGTACATAAACCTAACCATAACTACTGTAGCCCATATGACACGCATCACTAAAGGCTACAACATTTGACACACCCCCATAGCCTAAGTGAGGGGTGTCAAGCAAAAACAAAACCGTAAGGTCACAAGACCAGTCACAAAGAAACAAAGCTCAGGGTGGATCACAACGTCACCACACAGTCTGAGCACAAGCAAAGGAGCCACAAGGCTAGTCCAAGAGTTTACAGAGGTATATGCAAAGTGTACAAACAAAGCAAGCAGAGAACACAAGTCTACACACGACAAGAACTAGTGTCAACAAGACCTAACTACACACAACACCTGTGGTGGTCACAAGGCGGAAGGGCCTTGGTGAAGATGTCTGCAGTGTTGGCCGCGGACTCCACAAAGTCCAAGCAAGCCTATCCACGCCTCTGCAACTCTCGCAGAAGAAAGTACCTGACATTGATGTGCTTCACTCTGCTCTCCAGTCGAGGCTATTGACAGAGGAGAACCGTCGCCTTGTTTTCAGTAAACAAGGTCAGTGCAGAGCTCGGCCGCTCACCAAGGTCGGAGAGAAAGAAGGTCAACCAGCGCAGCTCCTGTGCTGCCATGGATGCTACGTAGATCTCAGCCTCAGCGGTAGAGGTGGAGACAGAGGAGGAACGCGTGGACCTCCACGAAACAGCTCCAAAGCCCAGGCTGAAATAGTACCTCTGAGTAGACCTGTGAGTCTAGACGTCGTCAGCGTAAGAAGAGTCACAGTGACCAGTAAGTACGACAAACTGTCTCCCTCGAAGTACCAGCCCTGCGCCTGATGTCGTCGCTAGGTACTTCGCCTCCCTCACAGCAACTGTCTAGTGAACAGGACGGTGTGTCCCTGGAGCAACAAAGTGAGCAAGGATGCTGAGAGGGAAGGCGAGGTCCGGGCGAGTACAAGTCATCAGGTACATGAGGCAGCCCACAAGCTCTAGGTAAGGACCACTAGGCTCAAACGGCTCGTCAAGAAAGGGACCAATGAGTCTGTGGTCAACAGCAAGAAGTGTGCGCTGTACTGTGGAGTCTTGAAGCTCGAACCACTGAAGGACCTGCTGCACCATGTGTGACTGTGAGAGTGTAATGGTGCGAGCGGCTCTGTCCCTTGTGGCCTGAAGGCCTAGGTAGTGGCGCAGCTCACCAAGGTCAGTGCACGTGTGTCTCTTCTGCAGTTCAGACTTAACGTCAGCCAAAACAACCCTGTCAGAAGTCGCAAAAACGATGTCGTCAACGTAGACCAGTACAAAGAATGGTGTAGAGCCACGACGAACGAATAGCGACGGGTCGGCAGAAGATGGCTGGAAACCGAGGTCAGACAAGGTAGAGCAAAGGGTGTCGTGCCACTCACGAGGCGCCCGTCGGAGACCGTAGACCGGTCGCCTCAGCCTCCACTGGGTCCCAGGAGGGAAAGTGCCAGTGAAGGCAGGGGGACGATGCAACCAGACCTCCTCGTGTAGGCTACCCTGAAGGAAGGCAGTGGAGAAGTCGAGAGAGTGTAACTCGTAGTCTCTCTGTGCTGCTACATGCAATAACACCCGAAGAGTGGTCATCTTTGGGGTAGGCGCGAAGGTATGAAAGAAGTCAACTCCCTCGTGCTGATTGAAACCTCTAGCCACATAGCGCGCCTTGAAGATCGGAGGAAATCCCGGTGGCCGCTTCACCCTGAAGATCCACATGCCATCGACTACGTTCGGCCCAAGGGGGGGAACCTCGTTGACGTAGGTGCCTGTGGATATGTAGGAGGCCATCTCTGCGTCCATGGTAGCTCTCCACTGAGAGGCCCAAGGCCCTGACACTGCCTCAGCGTAAGTGCGAGGAGTCGGTATGTCAAGGGCGTCGAGGTCTCCGTCAGGGGCGAGCAGCATGGCACAGAGATGAGGGGAAGCGGCTGCCAGAACTCCAGCTCAAACTGCCTGTCCTCTAGGATGTCACAGCCAAGGGCAGACTCACCCCCGACGGCCAGAGGATTGGTAGGAGGAGCAGCCACGACACGAGTGGCGTAGCCAAGGCGGCGAGTAGTGGCGAACTCAGTGACTGCGGCAGTAAGGGTGGAGACAGAGGACAGAGATGCATAAGGGTTTGTAACAAGAGAGGTGAGAATATGCGAGAGAACAGGACGGTACGTGCGGTAGTAGTCAGTGATAGGAGTAGGGAGGGAAGCAGTGAGGGCCGAATCAGGAGGAGAAGGAAGCATAGACAGAGAAGAACGAGGCGGACTAGAACGGAACAAGATAGTACGAAGGTCAGTGACAGGGACAGGGGACAAGGGACAAGCACGAGAAAAGTGTGAGAAAGTGGAGGGGATGACGGAGGCTGAGAACAGGGGAAAACAGCTGGGGTGTAGTCAAGAGGAGGAAACGTGGGACCGTAGACAGGAGGAGAGGGGGAGGAGGGAGGAGAGGGGGAGGAGGGAGGAGAGGGAGAGGGGAGACCGAGGGTCTGAAGGCCAGAGACAGGAGGCGGAGGTGGCGGCTGTTGCTGCTCCTGCAGCTCCTCCTGCAGTGGATACTGCTGTTGCTGCTGCGGTTGGACCTGCTGCTCCTGCTGCTGCGGCTGCTTCTGCTGCTACGGCTGCTGCTCCTGCTGCTGCTGCTCCTCCAGCTGCTGTAGCTCCAGCTGCTGCCGCTCCAACACTAGCCTCTCTCGCTCCAACTCCAGCTGCTCCTCACGTGCACAGCGAAGAAGGGCCTGGTGCCGGGTCGGGTAGGGGTGGGGGGGAGGAGTAGTGTCCGGGGCACTGGTAGCCCTAGGACCGCTCTCCAAAGCACCAGTCGCACCACCCGCAGAGCCAGCACCGCCAGCACCAACGCGGCCAGTCCCAGGCTCTCCAGGTCCAGCAGAGGGCGCACCCACACCCCCAGTCTTAGCACCCCCAGTGACAGCTCGATGAACACTAGCTCCTTGAAGACTAGAACCTCCTCCAGACACGGGCTCAACTCCAACTCCAGCACCCCCAGCACCAGAACCTCGTGCAGGCACACTCTCAGCTCCAACTCCAACACCTCCAGAGGCAGCACCTCCAGGGTCCGTACTACGGACACTAGCACCCTCAAGGTCTGCAGCAGCCTGTGGAGGAAGTGCTGACGGCTGCTGCGGTGACTATGAGGAGGACTGCGGAGAAGGGGACGCGACCAAAGGAGCTACCGAGGGGGGGGGGGGGGTAGCGTGTGACACACCTGACGGGGCTGGACCAGGGGGGGGGGGACTGTACCAGAGGAGCAGGAGGGGGAGTGGGAGTCAGGAAGAGAGGGGGAGGAGGAACGGGGAGACCTCGACAGGGGTACCGGGTGTAGAAGGGGACTGACTCGTCAAAGCCGACGTCACGGGAGTCAAGGAACCGGTGAAGAGGAGGGTGGTAGAAGGTGAAGTCAGAGGAGTCCTCTGGGAAACCAAGGAAGATATAGGGAATGGCGCGAGGCGAGATCTTGTCCACGGAGGTGTCGCAAACACGCGCCAAGCAGCCCCAGACACGGAAACGCGACGCAGCACCAGGGGACCCGGTCCAAAGACTGGTCGGTGAAACCTCTGGCCGAGAGACACGTGGCTAGAGGTTCAGGTGGTGAGCGGCGTACCCAACCGCGTAGGGCCACAGAAAATGGGGGACACGCGCGTGAGTCATGGAGGTGCGGGCTATCTCCATGACGAAGCCTATGCGGTGCTCAGCAACCCCATTCTGCAGTGGGGACTCTGGAAGCGTCCAGGACTGACGGATGCCCTGCTCGTGACAGAATTCATCGAGAACACCGGAGCGAAACTCACCCCCGCGGTCGGAGTGAAGACAGCTGACACGACAACCACGAGTGTCCGCGGTGGTAAATAACCACCAGATCAGCGTAGAAGTCACCTCGGACTTCTTCGCCAGAGGAAACACAGTGGTGTAGCGAGAGTAGTTGTCAACGACCACAAAAAAGAAACTCTCTCGCTCAGGACTGGGGCAAGAGGCGGGGCCCCAGACGTCCAAGTGGAGAGTCTCAAAGGGCTCGGCGGCCGGATGAAGGGAGGAGGATTGAGGGGTGGCGCGCAGCCGACCCTCGACGCAAGGGGCGCAAGGTGGTGCAAGCGAAGGCGGTAGCGAAGGCAAGACTCGCGGGAGGCCTAAGACGAGATGCTGACTATACATAGTGCGCAGGCGAGGAATGGACGGGTGACTAAGGCGGTGGTGCCACAGAACGGTGGGGTGGGCAAGCGACCAACACGAGCAAGACGTGGCAACCAGACCAGATGCTGGAACCTGACCAGACACATCTACCTGGTGGGAGGCGGGAACCTGGTGAGACGCAGGGACCTGACGGGGGGCAGTGACAGGGGTCGCAGGCAGCCGCCGCCGCTGCTGCTGCTGCTGCTGCTGCTGCTGCTGCTGTTGCTGCCTCTCTCGGGGGCCAGTGTGAAGTGTGTAGAGACCAGAGCCCAGCTCAGCGTGAAAGGTGGCCAGGGGCGCGTACGTGTCACCGTCTACACAGGTCGCAGAGTCCCCAGAAGGCTCAAACCAAACACCCACGTGACTACCCACGAGCTGCCTCACACCCACCAAGTTCCTGGAGAACGAGGGGACGTGGAAGCCCGTCAGGAAACCCGAGGGAACAGCCGGGCACGGAAGCGTAGTAGTGTTACGCTACGGAGACCGGAGACCGGCGAAGGAAGCGGAGTAAGAGTCGTGTGGTCGTGGAAGAAACGGTGCGAAGCTCTGGAGTCCAGGGTGAAAGACAGCGAAGTGTCCTCCTGTGCAGCACCTGGACTAGTACCTAAGCAAGTACCTACACTAGCAACTGGCACAGGATCAACACTAGCACCTAAGCTAAAAACACGTGAGTAAACAGAGTCAGAAGCACTAGAGTCAACAACAGCATACATAGCATGAGGAGTTCCTAAGAGATCAAGTAACTGAGAAGCAGACATGGCCCACAGAGCGGCATCGTGCAAGCGAACAAAAGGAAACCAGTCAAGGGCAGGGGCGTCGACGCCGTAGGCTGCGCGGAAAGTGTTAGTGAGCTGAGCAAAGCACTAACCTGGTGGGTGGCGGCGGTCACAGCGGAGTCCGTTGCGAGTACCTGTCTGGACGATACAGGGGCAGGGAGGGTGGGCGTCACCACGCGACAGCTGACGCGGTCCTGACCCCTGCTGCTGCCCCTGCTGCTGCTGTGGCTGCTGCGAGAGGAGTGGCTGCTGCTGCTGCTGTCCCTAGATATAGCAAACCCTAGATATAGCAAACCCTAATCATGCAAGTAAGTAGAAACGTAACACCTAGACTAACCTAAACAACACATATAAAATATATGTTGACACACCCCCATAGTCTAGGTGACGGAAGTCCTGTAGAAACAACAAGAGCAAGCAACGGTCACAAGACCAGTCTACAAGAACAAGACAAATCTCAGGGTGGAGCTCAAAGTCACCACACACTCCGAGAGCAAGCAAGGGGCCACAAGGCCAGTCCACATGCAGGTATATAGCAAATATAAAGAGATGCAAGAGTACAAGACATGCAGAACAAGGCATCTCTAAGCAAGCAAGTGAGGACGGGCAGGCACAAGGCCAAGCTGGGTGCAGAAACGCTGGTGGTCACAAGGCGGCAACGCCTTGGTGAAGATATCTGCCGTGTTTGCCTCAGAGACCACACGTCGAACGAGTGCCTGTCCACGCTGCTGCAACTCACGCAGAAGGAAGTAACGAAGCTGGATGTGCTTCGCCTTCCCAACCAGTCGGGGCTCCTCACACAACAGGACAGCAGACCTGTTGTTGGCGAACAAGACTGGGGGAGAGCGAGGCCGCTCACCAAGGTCGGTGAGAAGGAAAGACAGCCAGCGAAGCTCCTGAGCGGCCATGGCCGCAGCGTACACCTCTGCCTCACAGCTGGAACCGGCGACAGACGACGCCCGAGTCGACCGCCACGAAACAGCACCTGCCCCGAGGCTAAAGGAGTACCCCTGTGTAGACCGACGCGTCTCCGCGTCGTCGGCCCACGACGAGTCCGAGTAACCTGTGAGTGTAACTGGCTGCTTCCCTCCAAGGACAAGTCCCATGCCTGATGTACTCGCCACATACTTCGCCACCCTCTTAGCAGCGTACCAGTGGGAAGGTCGGTGTCTCCCAGGCGCAACAAAGCGCGCAAGGACGCTAAGAGGGTAAGCTAGGTCTGGGCGAGTACAGGTCATCAGGTACATGAGACAACCCACCAGCTCAGGATATGGACCACTGGACTCAAATGACTCGTCCGAAGGTGGAGCCGTGAGCCCATGATCCACACCAAGAGGGGTGAGCTGTACCTTGGAGAACGGGAAGCGAAACCGCGTGAGGATCTGCTCGACCATATGCGACTGAGTCAGCGTAATGGTGCGAGCTGCCCTGTCCCTGGTGATCTGCAGGCCAAGGTAGTGCTGCAGCTCACCAAGGTCAGTGCAAGTGTGTCTCCTCTGCAGTTCCTCCTTCACGGAGGCCAGCGCGCGTCGGTCGGGAGTGGCGAACACTAGGTCGTCGACGTAGACCAGGACAAAGAACGGGGTCGAGCCACGGCGAACGAACAGTGACGGGTCAGCAGACGACGGAAAGAAGTCAAGAGCTGCAAGGGTCGAGCGAAGTGTGTCGTGCCACTCACGTGGGGCCTGACGCAGGCCGTAGACTGGTCGACGCAGCTGCCACTGGGTCCCAGGTGGGAAAGAGCCAGTGAAGCCAGGCGGGCGACGCAGCCAGATCTGCTCGTGCAGGCTCCCCTGAAGGAACGCGGTGGAAAAGTCCAAGGAGTGCAACTCGTAGTCGCGCTGGGCTGCAATATGCAGCAACACCCGAAGAGTACACATCTTCGGGGTGGGAGCGAAGGTCTGGAAGAAGTCCACCCCCTCTCGCTGACTGAAGCCTCTCGCAACATAGCGTGCCTTGAACACAGGTGGTGATCCAGGCGGCCGCTTCACCTTGTAGAGCCATCGGCCACTGACGACATTCGTCCCAAGTGGTGGGACTGCGTCGACGTAAGTGCCTGTGGACCTATAAGATGCCATCTCTGCCTCCTCAGCTGCTATCCAGTACGAAGCCCAGGGTCCCGAGACCGCCTCGGCGTGAGTGCGAGGGATCGGGATGTCAAGGGCGTCTGGATCCCCCTCAGGGGCAAGCAGCATGGCGCAGAGATGAGGAACAGCGGCCGCAAGAAAACCAAGCTCGAACTGCCTGTCCTCTACGACCTCCAGGGGAAAGACAGGAGCACCCCCAGAGGACGGAGAACGTGCAGGGCCACTCACCAAGTGAGCGGCGTAGTCAAGGCGGTGGGAAGAGGCAAAGCCAGAGACAGTGGTAACAAGTGCTGAGACAGACGACAGAGGTGCAGTCGGGTGAGTGACCAACGCGGACAAAACACGGGAGACGACAGGACGGGAGGCACGGAGGTAGTCGGACAACGGGTCGTGAAGCACAGTGAGGGACGACTCAGGGGGCTGTGGAAGGACAGGAGGAGGTGGAACACGAGAGCGGAGAACAAGGTGAAACGGACCGTCTGCACGGTAACGGGACCGACGGGGCTGTGGAGACACAGCACGACTGAGGGGAGGACGACGAGTCCACTGGGAGGAGGAAAGGGACTCAACTGGTGGAACAGGAGGGGACGACAGGGGACCACGAACAAAGCGTGCAGGTGCTGGGTCGGGGAGGTCGCGTAGTCGCAGTCGCTGCTGCTCCGCCTCCTCTGGCGTCTGCTGCGACGGTACCGGCCCCTGCTGCTGCTCCTGTGGCTCCGCCTCTGCCCTCTCCTGCTGCGGCTGAAGCTGTACCCGCTGCTGCGACCGGGACTCCTGCGCTACCCTCTCCTGCTGCTGCCGTGACTCCTCCTCTACTCTCTCCTGCTGCGTCTGGAACTGCACCTGCTGCTGCGGGTGGGACTCCTGCTCTACCCTCTCCTGGTGCGGCCGTGACTGCTCCTCTACTCTCTCCTGCTGTGTCTGTAACTGCACCTGCTGCTGCGGGCGGGACTCCTGCTCTACCCTCTCCTGGTGCGGCCGTGACTCCTCCTCTACCCTCTCCTGCTGCGGCTGCAGCTGCACCCGCTGCTGCGACCGGGACTCCTGCGCTACCCTCTCGTGCTGCTGCTGTGACTCCTCCTCTACTCTCTCCTGCTGCTGCTGCTGCTGCTGCTGCTGTGCCCTCTCAAATCGCTCACGGTCCTCCCTCTCCAACCGGAGGAGACGCTGCTCACGGGTCAGGAAACGTACAGTGCGCGGTGTAGGCGCCACAGTGCCAGTGCCTCCAGCTCCAGCACCCCCAGAACCAGCACCTCCACCACCGACACCCCCGGGGCCTCCAGTACCTCCCGCAGGAACACCCCCAGGCTCCGCAACAACCGACCGCAGAGAAGAAGGAGGAGGAAACTGCGGGACGGACGGGAAGCCAGGGGGTGAGGCAGGGCGAGGCCGCCGAGTCGAGGCTGCCGTGTCCTCCACAGGAGTGACCTCCACGCCCACAACCCCTGCACCCCCAGAGCCGACACCACCAGCTCCTGCAGCCCCAGTACCCTCACCCTCCGCAACTGCACCTCCCGCACCCCCAGACACGACAGGGACTGGACGCTGCGGGGGGGAAGACTGCGGAGTGACGTGCGACACACCTGACGGGGCAGGACGCGAAGGGGGGGGGGCTACCGGGGCGACTGGTGGGGGCTCAAGGGTGAGGAACAGCGGGGAGGAAAAGACCTGAGTACCTCGGTGGGGGCGACTCCTGTAGTAACAGACAGACTCGTCGAACGTGACGTCCTGCGAAGCGAAGAACTGGTAGGTGACCGGGTCGTAGAACACCCAGCCGGAGGCGTCCAAAGGGAAGCCAAGAAAGACGCAGGCACGAGTGCGCGGAGACAACTTGTTCGCGCCAGGGGCGCGAACGTGAGCCAGACAACCCCAGACGCGGAAGTCAGCTGCTACGCCCGGAGAACCTGTCCAAAGGGAGACCGGCGTCACCCTTGGCCGTGCGTCACTGGGCCACAGGTTCAGCTGGTGCGCGGCGTAGCGGACTGCCTGGGGCCACAAGAACTGGGGGGCACCGGCATGGCACATGGAGGTCCGGGCAACCTCCATGACCAGGCCGATGCGTCGCTCGGCTACCCCGTTCTGCTGCGGTGATGCTGGTAGCGTGTAAGACTGGATGATCCCCCGACCCTGACAGAACGTCTCCAGGCGAGTGGAAGAAAACTCACCACCACGGTCCGAGTGTAGGCGAAGCCCACACAGGCCCTGGGCGCCACCCCACGCTAGTAGCCACGGCTCGAGGACGGTAGGCACGTCGGCCTTCCGTCGCAAGGGGAAAACCGTGGTGTAGCGGGAGTAGTCGTCCACCACAATCAGGAAGTAGCGCTCCTGACGTGGGCCAAGGACCGGAGAGGGGCCCCAGACGTCCAAGTGCAGGGTCTCGAAGGGAGCCGTGGTGGGGGGGAACGAGGAGGAGTGAGGGGCAGCGCGCTGCCGACCCTCGACGCAAGGAGTGCACAGCGGCGCAGGCGAGCGGGGAAGCGGTGCAAGCGACCCTGGGAGACCTGAGACCAGACGGTAACGTGCCATCCTACTGAGACGCGGGAACGACGGGTGACCTAGACGGTGGTGCCAGAGGACCGACGGGTGGGTGAGGGACCGACAGTCACACGACACAGCAGCTACCTGACCTGACCTGACCTGACCCGACTCAGTGTGGTGGGACCCAGTGTGTAGTGAGTACAGACCAGATCCCGGCTCTCTGTGGAATGTGGCCAGGGGCGCCCCAGTGGCACCGACAGTGCAGGAGGCAACAGGCTCGTCCAGTGGGAAAGTAGTGACTACGCCTAGGTCGTGAAGGTGACTGACACCCACCAAGTTCCTAGAGAACGAGGGGGTGTAGTAACCTGTAAGAAAACCTGAGGGAGCCGCCGGACACGGAAGAGTGGTGGTGCTGCTAGCAACTACACGTCCCACAGAGGGGTCAGCCAAGGCGACAGTGACTGGAGTGCGCAGTGGTGTGACGTCGGTACAGTCGCGAAAGAAACAGCTGGACGCTCCAGAATCTAGGGTGAAGGAAAGCTGTGCAGTCTGTGGGGTCACACCCGAACCAGCTACAAAGGCTAGTGCTAGACTAGTGGTAGCTGCAGCTTCTACACAAAGACCCTCAGAGGCGCCGGGACTGGAAACAACACACGCACCAAGACTGGAAACACAGGTCTCTACTCGTGCAGCCGGAAAGGGTCCTAGACCAGGCAGGTGAGACTCAACTGGTGCAGTAGTGCGCTGGCGAAGGCGCGAAGGCCAGTGCGGTGTAATAGCGTGAGGACCAAAACGCTCACGGTGGAGGTCGTCGAGTCGACGGTAGCAGCTGGACGCAGTGTGGTCAGGACTCCAGCAGGTAGTGCCAGCACCAGGGCCTGTCAGGGCCCGGTACCCGCAGGGGCCGACGTCTCGCCCACTGCTAGCTGAGCCACTGCTGGGGGCGCCACACTTTGGACCCGCATGCCCCAACTGACGGGAGTGCTGCGGCTGGCCCTGCTGCTGTAGAACCCTAGTACATGCCATGTGAGCCTATGCTGCTACTGGTTCTGCTGAGGGCAGCCTAAGCTGCTGCTGGTGCGCTGGGGGCAGCCTGTGCTGCTTCTGGTTCTGCTGAGAGGCAGCCTAGGCTGCTACTGGTTCTCCAGGGGGCAGCCAATGCTGCTGCTAGTGCGCAGGCAGTTGCCTAAGCTGCTGCTGGTGCGCTAGCGGTAGCCTAAGCTGCTGCTGGTGCGCTGGGGGCAGCCTATGCTGCTGCTGGTTCGCTGGGGGCAGCCTATGCTGCTGCTGGTTCTGCTGGTTCTGCTGGTTCTGCTGGTTCTGCTGGTTCTGCTGGTTCTGCTGGTTCTGCTGGTTCTGCTGGGGGCAGCCTACGTTGCTGCTGGTGCGCTGGGGGCAGCCTATGCTGCTGCTGGTGTAGCTGGCGGCAGTGTAATCGGCTGGGGCTACTGACGGCGGGTGTGGTAGGTCGTGGGGAGGCAGGTTTCAGGTGGGGAAGCTGTTAAGGCAGCGGGCTACGGGTGAGGCGGCGGTTCTGTGCAGTTCTGTGCGGTTATGTGCAGTACTGTGCGGTTCTGTGAGGTTCAATGCGGTGGAGAGGACTGGGTGGGGCAGCTGATTCCGGGTGAGGTGCCTGGAACGGGTGGGGCAGCAGGTTTCCAGGTGGGGCGGCGGTTGTCAGGTCTGGGGCGGTGGTTTTCAGGTGGGGAAGCTGTTAAGGCGGCGGTTCTGTGCGGTTCTGTGCAGTTATGTGCAGTTCTGTGCGGTTCAATGCGGTGGAGAGGACTGGGTGGGGCGGCTGATCCCGGGTGAGGTGCCTGGAACGGGTGGGGCAGCAGGTTTCCAGGTGGGGCGGCGGTTGTCAGGTCTGGGGCGGCGGTTTTCAGGTCTGGGGCGGCGGGTTTCCAAGTTCGGCGGCGGTTTTCAGGTCTGTAATGGCGGGTTTTCAGGTCTGGGGGGCGGTTAAGACGGTGGGCTGCACGTGCGCGCGGCCGCGACGTACTAGCGCGAAGCTGCGGGTGCGACTAAGGCTGCGCGCGCAGCTACGCGCGTTCGTCTGCTGCGCGCTAGAGGGCTGGGGGGAAACGCGCGGGGTAAAACGAGTGGGGCGCGGGGCAGAAAACGAGTGACGCACGGCAAAAACGGGTGGGGCGCAGGGCAGAAACGGGTGACGCGCGATGTCGACGGGGGGGCGCGACCTACTCGGGCTCTACGGGGCAGGGCGCTTCGGGCTATGGGTCGCTACGAGGCGCGCGGGTGGTGGGCCCATAGACTATCGAGAGAAATTTCGCCTAAGGGAAAAAATCGCCTAGGGGAAAAATCGCCTAAGGGAAACCTAGCTCTATACCATGTTACGATAAGAATGAATTGATAGAAAATGTGAAGTACAACCCTAGATATAGCAAACCCTAATCATGCAAGTAAGTAGAAACGTAACACCTAGACTAACCTAAACAACACATATAAAATATATGTTGACAGTGGGGACTCTGGAAGCGTCCAGGACTGACGGATGCCCTGCTCGTGACAGAATTCATCGAGAACACCGGAGCGAAACTCACCCCCGCGGTCGGAGTGAAGACAGCTGACACGACAACCACGAGTGTCCGCGGTGGTAAATAACCACCAGATCAGCGTAGAAGTCACCTCGGACTTCTTCGCCAGAGGAAACACAGTGGTGTAGCGAGATTAGTTGTCAACGACCACCAAAAAGAAACTCTCTCGCTCAGGACTGGGGCAAGAGGCGGGGCCCCAGACGTCCAAGTGGAGAGTCTCAAAGGGCTCGGCGGCCGGATGAAGGGAGGAGGATTGAGGGGTGGCGCGCAGCCGACCCTCGACGCAAGGGGCGCAAGGTGGTGCAAGCGAAGGCGGTAGCGAAGGCAAGACTCGCGGGAGGCCTAAGACGAGATGCTGACTATACATAGTGCGCAGGCGAGGAATGGACGGGTGACTAAGGCGGTGGTGCCACAGAACGGTGGGGTGGGCAAGCGACCAACACGAGCAAGACGTGGCAACCAGACCAGATGCTGGAACCTGACCAGACACATCTACCTGGTGGGAGGCGGGAACCTGGTGAGACGCAGGGACCTGACGGGGGGCAGTGACAGGGGTCGCAGGCAGCCGCCGCCGCTGCTGCTGCTGCTGCTGCTGCTGCTGCTGTTGCTGCCTCTCTCGGGGGCCAGTGTGAAGTGTGTAGAGACCAGAGCCCAGCTCAGCGTGAAAGGTGGCCAGGGGCGCGTACGTGTCACCGTCTACACAGGTCGCAGAGTCCCCAGAAGGCTCAAACCAAACACCCACGTGACTACCCACGAGCTGCCTCACACCCACCAAGTTCCTGGAGAACGAGGGGACGTGGAAGCCCGTCAGGAAACCCGAGGGAACAGCCGGGCACGGAAGCGTAGTAGTGTTACGCTACGGAGACCGGAGACCGGCGAAGGAAGCGGAGTAAGAGTCGTGTGGTCGTGGAAGAAACGGTGCGAAGCTCTGGAGTCCAGGGTGAAAGACAGCGAAGTGTCCTCCTGTGCAGCACCTGGACTAGTACCTAAGCAAGTACCTACACTAGCAACTGGCACAGGATCAACACTAGCACCTAAGCTAAAAACACGTGAGTAAACAGAGTCAGAAGCACTAGAGTCAACAACAGCATACATAGCATGAGGAGTTCCTAAGAGATCAAGTAACTGAGAAGCAGACATGGCCCACAGAGGGGCATCGTGCAAGCGAACAAAAGGAAACCAGTCAAGGGCAGGGGCGTCGACGCCGTAGGCTGCGCGGAAAGTGTTAGTGAGCTGAGCAAAGCACTAACCTGGTGGGTGGCGGCGGTCACAGCGGAGTCCGTTGCGAGTACCTGTCTGGACGATACAGGGGCAGGGAGGGTGGGCGTCACCACGCGACAGCTGACGCGGTCCTGACCCCTGCTGCTGCTGTGGCTGCTGCGAGAGGAGTGGCTGCTGCTGCTGCTGTCGCAGAGTCAGGTACCAAGCCGCCAATCCAGCACCTATAGCTGGCGATCCCGCAGGTGCCTGACTTGCCCGAGCGTCACCTCCACCAGCTGCAGTAGGGGAGTGACTAGAGGCTGCACCGCCGCCTCCGCAGCCGCCCGCACCCTGGCCACCCCTCCTACCACTCCTAGCTCTAGACCGTGCAGAAGTTGTAACAGCAGCTGCGGTCACGTCAGTAGCAGCAGTGGCGAGGGAGGCAGTAAAGGTGGCCAGTTGAGGGACAGTGCACCCGTGGAACAGTGGAGGGGGCACAGCGCCAGAGGCGGAGGCTACCGAGCGGAGGTTGCTCTCAACGTCCTTGAGGGCAGACTCAAGAACGCCGATAGTGAGCTCGCTAGGGTGCTTCAAAAGAAGCGCGTCACGAACGGAGGCAAGGCGTCCAGGGAGGCTAGTGGCGATGAAATATATATTAATCGCCATGGGGGGGGAGCAGTGCAAGCTGTGCGTCAGTGCAGCCAGCACGGTAGCTAGAATTAAGTGATTGCAGGTGAGCGATCAAGTCAGCAGAGCGCTCAAACAAGGTGAGGTCAGGAATCAGGAACGGGAGAAACAGGCGACCAAGAGAGACAGTGGTGGGAGTAGCGTAGCGGGCCTTGATCGCAGTCAGGAACTCGCTAGCAGTGCGAACCTGGGTGAAGTGGGTCTCCTCGGACTCAGGGAGGAGGCTGCTGAGGGCGATACAGGCCGCGCAATGCGCGACTTCCAGGCTGTCAGGGCAGCGCGTTGATGTGCAAAACTTTCTCTGTCCGCAGTAGTGGGGTCAGCACCTAAAGGTTCAGGAGCAGAGGGCGAAGGAAGGTCACCGGAGGCGTGCGCCCAGAGGGACTCGTCAGCCTGATACTGACTCTCTAGCAGGCACTGCGCACGGAGGAGCCAGACAGAGAACTCCAGCGGCCTACCCTCGGCATCAAAGCGCAGGGCCCTAGGCGTCGCCATTGCTGATGCGGAGGGGAGGGAGCTATTCCTGCCACGTCTTAGTTTGGCGGAGGAAACCCTAGCTGATGAGGACGGGCAGGGCGTGATACGTCGGGACGGGCAGGGCGCTACGCCACGAGCAGGGAGGCAAAATGGGTGCGAGGGAACGGGACGGGACGGGCGTGTCAGAATATTATGCTCTAGCCTGTAGTGGGGTGCTCTATAGCGAGTACAACCCTTCTAGGGTTTGCTATTTGTATCCTCATTCTTGCTAGTGCAACCCCTCTTCTTCCTACTATTCTAACATGATATCAGAGCAGGTCGATCCCCTTGGATCGATCCTGTGGGTGGTCTTACCACCTCGTTGCTTCCGCTGCAACTTCCACTGCTACCCTCTGTGCCGCACGCCCCGTGGCGTGCGGCAGTTTTTCTTCCCGCCGTGCGCCCCGAGGCGCGCGGCGGTTTTCTGCCCGCCGTGCGCCCCGTGGCGCGCGGCGGTTCTCTGCCCGCTGTGCGCCCCGAGGCGCGCGGCGGGCTTCTGCCCCGTCACTCGGCGCGTCGCCCTCGAGAGGCGCTGCGACGGGCGACGGGGACCCGCGCGTCGCCCCCCGTCGCCCGTCGTGGCCTGCGCGCGGCCCGTACAGGCTGCGCGCGGCCCGTACAGGCTGCGCGCGGCCCGTAAGGGCTGCGCCAGGCCCGGACGCGGCCCGTACGGGCTGCGCCAGGCCAGCGCGCGGCCCGTACGGGCTGCGCCAGGCCAGCGCGCGGCCCGTACGGGCTGCGCCAGGCCCGCGCGCGGCCCGTACGGGCTGCGCCAGGCCCGCGCGCGGCCCGTACGGGCTGCGCCAGGCCCGCGCGCGGCTCGGGCCGCCTGTGCGCGGTTCGGGCGGCTGTGCCAGGCCCGTGGGCGGCCCTTTCCTCGCTGCCCCTGCCCTCCCCGCTGTCCCTCGTGCTTCTACTGGCGCCCCACCCCTCCTACAGCCCGTTCTCCTGAATTAGGGTTTGGGGGTGAGGGGTATGGGGGTGAAGCCACTGTGTGCCGTTCCCTGCTCCTCCTCCTCCTCCGTCTCCCTGTGCTGCAGCTGCCGCTGAGGGGGGGTGGACTTGTTGGAGCCGTTGGAGTGGTACTAAGGGGGGGTGAAGGGGGAGTGGAGCTAGCGGTGTAGCAGCGGGTGTGTGAGAGGGGTGTTGGGCAGCTGGGGGAGGTTAAGTGGAGCCAGACAGAGAACTCCAGCGGCCTACCCTCGGCATCAAAGCGCAGGGCCCTAGGCGTCGCCATTGCTGATGCGGAGAGGAGGGAGCTATTCCTGCCACGTCTTAGTTTGGCGGAGGAAACCCTAGCTGATGAGGACGGGCAGGGCGTGATACGTCTGGACGGGCAGGGCGCTACGCCACGAGCAGGGAGGCAAAATGGGTGCGAGGGAACGGGACGGGACGGGCGTGACGTGACGGGACGGGCACGGCGCGACGCGACCGGCAGGTAGGCGCGACCGGCGCAAGGGGACAGGACAGGACGGGCGCGACGCGATGGGACGGGCAGGGCACGACGCGACGAGAAGGGAGGCGTGACGGGCGCGAGGGGACGGGACGAGATGGGACGGGCGCGACGCGACGGGACGGGCAGGGCGCAACGCAATGGACACGGAGGCACGACAGGCGCGAGGGGACGCGACGGGACAGGCGCGACGCGACGGGACGGGCAGGGCGCGACGCGACGGGACAGGGAGGCGCGACGGGTGCGAGGGGACGGGACGGGAGAGAGAATTACCGCAGCACGGGACTTGGTTTCGTGATTTTTTCTTATCGCGCTCGATTTTTTCCAAAACCCAAAACTCATGCAATCCACCTTTTATCTCGCGCGTTCCGCGCTCGCGACATTTCGCCTTGAAAAACGTAGTGTAGCTGTCAATGTACGGTCACCTCGAAAGTTTTGTCAGGAATACTAGTAGTCGCCTCCAACATTGTTGGACCCAGAGCACCAATTTCATGGGAGTCCAAACCTACGTGGATGTGTTACATTTGGCTCGATACCCCCAACTTACCAGCAATGAACATTTTGCAAACGCCAATATTTGAGCGCCAAATGGCAGTCAAATTAACGGCACTTGCCTCCCTCCCGCCACTCTTTATGTAAGCCATTTTGAGCTGCGCAGCGCGAACAGGCACCAATAGGGTGTAGGTTCATATCGATCGCGTGAATGTTCACGTGTCAGCTGATCTGACAAATTTACGCCAAATGGCAGGCAGCTAAACGGCTGATTTGATCGTAGCGAGAGATTTCACTGAAACACTTCGACATTCAGATGGGCAAACAAGCACCAATAGCCAACCGCCAGTTCATGCTCGTGAATGATCACGGGTTCCGATTCGATCAAGTTACTGTCAAACTTATATATAGCTTACATTGTGTAGGCTGTAGTGAGGTAGCCCATAAGGGGTACAACCCAATTAGGGTTAGTACTTGTACCCAACTCTTTGCTAGTTCATTCATTCTCGTTCGTTATTCTGATATGGATTCAGAGCAGGTCCCTTCCTAGGACCGCTTTTTTGGGCCCACCATCTGCTGCCCTGCTAGCCTAGGCCCCGGCCCGTAGCCTCGCGCAGGTCGCCCCTAGGCCCCGGCCCATCGCCACCCCTAGCCCGGCCCGTCGCCCCTTGGCGTCGCCCCTAGCCCAGCCCCCCGTCGCCCGTCGCCCCTAGCCCAGGCCCGTCGCGACCCCTGTCGCCCTAGGCCCGTCGCGACCCCTGTCGCCCTAGGCCCGTCGCGACCCCTGTCGCCCTAGGCCCGTTGCGACCCCCGTTGCCCTAGGCTCGTCGCGGCCCTCCGTCGCCCGTCGCCCGTAGCGACCCGTCGCCCCTTGGCATCGCCCATCGCCCCTAGCCTCGGCCCCTCGCGACCCCCGTCGCCCCTAAGATAGGCCCAGGCCCCGCGGCCCGTCGACCCGTCGCCCCTAGCGTCGCGACCCCGTCGCCCTGTCGCCCGTTGCGACCCGTTGCCCCGTCACCCCTAGCCTCGGCCCCACAGACCCCGCGGCCCGTCGCCCCGTCGCCTCTAACCTAGGCCCCCCTTCGCCCCAAGGCCCCTCGCGTCCCATCGCCCCTAGCCTAGGCCCAGGCCCTGCGGCCCGTCGTCCCGTCGCTCCTAACCTAGGCCCCGCGGCCCCCCCGTCGCCCCTAACCTAGGCCACGCGGCCCGACCCTCCCTTGGCCCCTCGCCTCCCCCCCCCCCCCCCTTCGTCCTAGGCCCCTAGGTCCCTTGGCCCCTCGGCCCCTTCGACCTCGGCCCCTAGGCCTCAAGCCCTTCGGCCCCTTGGCCCCTTGGCCCCTAGGCCCCTTCGTACTCGGCCCCACGCCCCCCCCCCCCCCCCTCGGCCCCACGCCCCCCCCCCCCCCCCCCCTCGGCCCCATGCCCCCCCCCCCCCCCTCGGCCCCACGCCCCCAACCCCCCCCCCTCGGCCCCTCGGCCCCCCCGTCGACCTCGGCCCCCCCGTCGACCTCAGCCCCTCGGCCCCTCGGCCCCTCGGCCCCTAGGCCCCAGGCCCCTCGACCCCCCTCAACTTCGGCCCCCAGGCCCCTCGGCCCCTTGGCCACTGCTACTGCTACTGCTGCTACTGCTACTGTTGCTACTGAGTCTGGTACTCTCCCTGGTACTGCGCCTGCTCAGGCCTTGCACACCTTCACGTTGGACTCAAGCGCCTCGCGCTGTTTCTTTCGTGACAGCACCACGCTCACTCCTCTCCCTGCATCTGTCCCGCTCAGACTAGCTGACCCCTCTGGGGGCCCGGTCGTTGCCCGTTCCTCCACTGTCCTCCTGTGTCCGGCGGTTCCGTCCGGCTCACTGTCAGGTCTTCACTTCCCCTCGTTCTCTACGAACTTGGTGAAAACTGCTGCCCTCCAGGATGCAATGGTCACTACCACCACTCCTGAGGGTCAGCGTGTGTCGATCTGCACGTGCACACGGACGGGATGTCACCTGGCCACGTTCACTCATCGGCCAGGGTCGAATCTGTACACACTCGCTACCGAGGCTCCTCAGGTAGCTGCATCTACTCAGGTGTCCGCGTGAGGTCAGGTAGCCGCCTCTTGCTTGTGTCGCCTCCTGTCGCACCAGACTCTCCTGTGGCACCACCGCCTTGGTCACCCCTCCCTGCCACGCCTTCGTAGCATGCACTCCCGTCTTCTTGTCTCTGTTCTACCCAGGTCTCTGCCTCCCCTCCCGCCCTCGCCTGCCCTGCCCTGCCTTCCTTGCATTGAGGGGCGGCAGCGCGCCGCTCCTCACTCCTCCTCGTTTCCCCCGACTACTGCTCCCCTGCAGACTCTCCACATGGACGTGTGGGGCCCAGCCCACGTCAGTGGACAGGGCTGCGAGCGCTACTTTCTGCTGGTGGTTGACGACTACACGCGGTACACCATAGTCTTCCCCTTGCGCAGCAAGGGTGAGGTCGTTGATGTCTTGATCCCTTGGATCCGCACAGTCCGTCTCCAGCTCCGCGAGTGGTTCAGCCAGGACCTTCCTGTCCTGCGTCTGCACTCTGACAGAGGTGGTGAGTTCTCCTCCAACCTCTTGCGGGACTTTTGTCGTGGGGAGGGCATTCTCCAGTCGTTCACGCTTCCGGACTCCCCTCAGCAAAATGGGATTGCTGAGCGCCGCATTGGCTTAGTCATGGAGGTCGCTCATACCTCCATGATCCATGTGGCTGCTCCCCATTTTCTGTGGACGTTTGCGGTCCAGTACGCTGCGCATCAGCTCAACCTCTGCCCCCGTATCTCCTTACCGGAGACCTCGCCCCAATGCGTTGGACGGGGGAGGTTGGCAATGCGTTGGTGTTCCGGGTCTGGGGTTCTTGTGCCTTTGTTCGCGATACATCCGCGGACAAGCTCTCCGCCTTTGCTATCCCCTGCGTCTTCATTGGCTTTGTACCTGACGCACCTGGCTAGCAGTTTTACCACACCACCTCGCGCCGTGTCCTCCCTTCTCAGGATGTCACCTTCGACGAGTCGGTTCCCTTTTACCGTCTCTTCCCCTACCGCTCTGCCCCTCCCCTGCCCCCGCCGCTCATCCTTGCTCCCGGTCCCCCTCCGGTAGACCCCCTCCCGCCCCAGGGTCCTGCTCCCTCCAGTGTGTCTCAGGTAGACCCTCTCCCTGGTACTGCGCCTGTCAAGGTAGCTGTCGGCTCAGGTGCTGCTCCAGGTGCTGCGTCTGGGGGTGCGGAGGCGGGGGGTGCGAGGTCTGAGGGTGCTGGGTCTGGGGGTGCTGAGCCTAGGGGTGCTGAGCCTGAGGGTGTTGAGCCTGGGGGTGCTGAATCTGAGGGTGCGGTGTCTGGGGGTGCTGAGCCTCGGGGTGCTGTTTCGTGTGGAGGTCCTGCTGGTGCTTCGCCGCGACTGTCTCCGCAGCAGGTGCGTGAGTGGCTTGTTCCACGCGCACGCCTTCGGAGTGGAGCTACCGGAGGTGGAGGCGCTGGAGACGCTGGAGCTAGAGGTGCTGGAGTTACTGCTGGAGCTGGTGGTACTGGAGGTACTGCGGCTGCTGGTCCTGGAGGTGCTCGTACCAGGGGTGCTGGAGCTGCCGAGACTGGTGGTGTTGGGGGCGCTGGAGCTGGAGACCCTACGGAGCCTGGAGCTACTGGAGCTGGAGGCTCTTGCGCTGGTGGCGCTGGCGCTGGAGGTGCTGGCGCTAGAGGAGCTGGAGTTGGAGGCACTGGCGCGAGAGGCGCTGGAGCTGCAGGAGCTGGAGCTGTTGACCCTGGAGCTGGAGGTGCTGGAGGCACTGTGCGGCCGCGGACGTACTTCGTTCCCCTGATTCATCAGGTTCTTGGTGTCCCGTCTTCTACTAGCTTTACTCCTCCCCTCCTCTGTCCACCGCCTGACCAGTCGCAGCCGCCGTTACTGTCAGCCTCCCCACTGCCTGCTCCTTCTCCTTACACTGAGCAGTCCGGCAGTCTTACAGAGCGTCGCGAGCCTGCATCTCATCCTGTCTCGCCTGTTCACACTGCTCGTCGAGTTCCTCGTTCGCGTCCTCCTCCTGTCCCTGGCACGCACGCTATGGCACTCCGTCCTTCCTCTGTTCCACTGCGTGTTCCTCTGCCTGCTCCTCCTGAGTCCTCTCTTCTTGAGGTCCCTGACCCTGAGTCTGACCGTGCTCGTGCTGCCAGTCCCACTGTCTCTCATCTCCTCGCCACTGCTGTCACCGACCCTTCTTTTGAGTGTGCTACTGCGTCTGCTCTCGTTGCTGAGCTGCTTGACTTTGCTGCTGCCTGCTGTCTAGACTACGCCACTGCTCTAGGTGTTGAGTCAGCGTCTGCCAGTCCTCCGTCCGTCGGGGGTGAGTGTGCTCTTGGCACGGACGTCCTTGAGGACAGGCAGGAGGACTTTGAGTGTCTTGCAGCTGCTGTACCTCGTTTCGCTTCCATGCTGCTTGCCCCCGAGGGAGACCCGGATGCACCAGACATCCCGACCCCGCGCTCTTACGCAGAGGCGATTATGGTCCTTACTCCTCTCAGTGGCAGGCAGCCATGGATGCCGAGATGGCATCCTGGAAGTCCACAGGCACCTACGTCGACGAGGTTCCCCCACCTGGGGCGAACATAGTCGATGGCATGTGGATCTTCAGGGTGAAGCGGCCGCCGGGTTCTCCGCCTGCCTTCAAGGCGCGTTACGTTGCTCGAGGCTTCAGTCAGCGACAAGGGGTTGACTACTTCCAGACCTTCTCCCCCACCCCGAAGATGACTACTCTTCGGGTGTTGCTGCACGTCGCTGCTCAGCGTGACTACGAGTTGCACTCTCTGGACTTCAGCACAGCTTTCCTAAAGGGCAGCCTGCACGAGGAGATCTGGCTACGCCGCCCACTTGGCTTCACTGGGTCGTTTCCTAAAGGTACCCAGTGGAGCCTCCGCTGGCTAGTCTACGGTCTCCGCCAGGCACCTCGCGAGTGGCACGACACGCTGAGGACTACACTTGCGGCTCTTGGGTTTGCTCCTTCTACTGCTGACCCGTCGCTGTTTCTCCACACCGACACCTCACTGCCACCGTTCTTCGTCCTCATCTACGTCGACCACCTCGTCTTTGCCACTGCTGACACAGAGGCGCTGACCCTTGTGAAGTCGGAGCTGCAGAAGAGACACACATGCACTGACCTGGGTGCAGCTATCTTGGCTTGCAGATCACCCGGGACAGAGCACGGCGCACCATCACACTGACTTAGTCACACATGGTGCACCAGGTCCTTCAGCGCTTCGGCTTCCAGTTCTTCTCGCCACAGCCCACTCCTCTGTCTACCAGCCACTCGCTCTCAACTCCACCTTCGGACGAGTCCGTAGAGCCGAGTGGTCCGTACCCAGAGCTTGTGGGTTGCCTCATGTACCTGATGACGTGCACTCGACCTGACCTCGCGTACCCTCTCAGCCTCTTGGCTCGCTACGTGGCTCCCGGTAGGCACCAAAATGTGCACTAGGATGCTGAGAAGAGGGTACTGCATTACTTGTGCAGTACGTCGGGCATGGGGCTCGTGCTTGGAGGACGGGGTCCAGTTGTCCTCACTGGTCACGCAGACGCTTCCTGGGTTGACGACTCAGCTACGCAGCGGTCGTCACAGGGTTACACCTTCAGCCTTGGCTCTGGCTCTGTTTCCTGGCGGTCTACCCGCTCCTCTTCTGTTCTCAGCTCCAGTTGTGAGGCTGAGATCTACGCAGGGGCCATGGCTGCACAGGAGCTACTCTGGCTCACCTACCTGCTGACTGACTTGGGAGAGCAGCCTCATTCGCCTCCAGTTCTGTACGTAGACAACAAGGCCATGATTGCCTTGTGTCAGGAGCACAGACTGGAGCACAGAACGAAGCACATCGCTGTGCGATAAAACTTTGCACTGTTACCTCCTCTTGTGAGTAGCCTCCCCCCTACTCAAGATCTCATAAGTGACATGGCATATAGCTGCAAGCAGCTCCCGGGCATCAATAGCGCCTTCTCACCACGGAAAGAACCTTCGGTTAAGAGCGGCAACTTGCCCACGAAGTTGATGACCAATTGGCATGGTTTCGGGACATCACTCAACGTGGTCGACGCTCTGCACATCAAGGATGGGGCATCGATCACCGACACCGTGTTGGTCTTCCACAACATGTACGTAAGGGACGTATTGTGGGGCAAATAATTATATATTTTTTTTAGCTTCTTCTTACCTCTCGGTTTTATTATTTCCAGTCTAAGTTATGCATTGTATGTCACATCTCAAACCTCATTTCATACTTGCCGAGTCTTGTATACTCTTGCACAGCCTACTCGACATACACCATCCGAAACTCGAGACGGGTAAAACGTGGATCGCCCTTGACGTGAAAGCCTACGACTAGATGGCATCACAGGAGAAGTTGATCGTCTGTTACGACGACAAAGATTTGTTCTTACGCTTCGACTACGTGGCGATTCTCGCGGCGGCTGAGTACGTTTAATTTTTTCCCGACGTAATTGCATGAGATTTAGCAACACTAATCAACGTGCCTCTGATTTTGCAGGTTTCACTTCAGCCTGTTCGTTCTCGAGAATGCCAGCTCACTCATCATGTCGGCTGATGATGGAGAAGGTCATCAACCCGCACGGCTCTTTTTAAATGACTCAACGGGCCATCACGCTGCAAACAACGTGGTTAACACAAACGTCCACATGTAAGAGTCCATTGTGTTGCCCACTTACGCTTCTTTCCGCACAAATTTAATCCCACCCCTTCCTGGATGTATGTACGACAAGATTTTGGCAAAGGAAGTGAAACGTGTCTGCAAGGAGATTCCAACAGCTGACGTGACAGCCCGTATAAACGCTATGCCCTATGCGGTCCTCAATGTAATAGCCTCCCTCATTGGTCTGCCGTATTCATACGACTTCGCATGCTTTCTTCGAGTTCCTTAACTAATTTGGTGTGTTGCTTTTGTTTAGGTTGGTTGGGCGATTCCACGCCAGGGAGAGAAGAGCCTAGACTGCGGAATATATGCCGCCATGTACCTTCACTCGCCGGTGTCCTCTTTCCAGCGCCTCGAAGGTCCCATTACTTTCACCACATCCCCCGCACGATTTCGCCATGACTGGTGTGCAGACATGTGCGCACACGTATCCGGGAATCTTCTGTCGGCTCTACAGGCCGCCGGATACGAGATTCCGCCACAGAAATTGTCCGAGAGGTCCACCGTGCCGAGCAGTGCCGACGTGTCGGAGTTTAGTGGAGTCGTGCGGGAAACAAGCTCCGACATGCAGCAGCTGAAGAAAGAAGTGCTGTCTTTGCGCGCAGACGTACGAGAGCTGTGGACCAAACATGACAGCCTCAACCTGCAGCTGAGTGAGCGCGTGGCAGCTCTGGAAAAAGCTCGGGGGGCGGCTCCTAAGGAGGGCATGGTGGCGCGCTGGGCCAGCCCGACATAGGCTCGCCCTCTAAGCGGGTGGACTCTTGCCCAGATCCGTGACTTAGAGACACTGGATGCTCCCCCCTTGCAGGATCTCGTCCTGCCTCGCGGATTGGGCCCAACGATGAAGCCATGCCGCAGCAGCAGAATGTTGCCACAGGGCATGCAGTCAGGTACTCCCCAGGAGCGCCATCTCTAGCCCTCGCCCATGCACAACCGCAGCAGCCGAGCGTGCCGCAAACGCGGGACGCAAGGTACTATCAGCCTTGTCCTTCTCCAGCCTCCGCGCCGCATTGTCCCGTCGCTCCACTCCAGGCCCCGCCTCGCCCGCCCGCGCCCTTCATCCATCAGGGGTACACTCCGGTGCCGCCATATCCTCCACCACCCGGGATGCCGTATTACTGGCAAGGACCTCCATTGCAGAAAGCACCCCCACTGCAGCAGTCATACCCACCTCCACCCTTCCCGAGTATGAGTGGCGCGGGTGAACGCGACGTGGACTGGCCGCGAGAATCCGGCGGCGAAGCTGGTTGATCCGGAGCCGCTTCTAATGGCTTCACCCACGTACGGGTGAAGTATAAGTACACGGGGGTTAGCGGCAGTGGCGATGCATGGTATGCAAAGCTATTGATGCCCGCCCCTCAAAATCCTATCCGCATGGGGCCGTTCCCGAGCGAGGAAGAGGCAACAAAGGTATACAAGGCTGCGGCTCTGATGGTTAGGCCGGCTGGGTTTCGCATCCAGCGCAGTGTTGATCTCTCCTAGTCTGAGCTGCAGTTGCTAAGCGGGTGCACCAGCAAGCATGTGGTGACCCTAGCAGCGACGGGACTTCGGCACAGGTGGCGCGAATGGCGGCAGCTCATGCCAGAGACTCCACCGGCTCATCTGCTACAGGCCCCTCACGCAAGAACTATGCCACCTCCACGTCAGCAAGCAGTGCCCAACATCAGCCAGGCGACTCAACCTCCGGGCATGAGCCTATCGCGTGTCTAGGGTGGTGGACAGCATTACATCGATGAGCAGCAGCACTACAACTGAGGTACCATATTTGGTAGTCGTCTATGGAATCTTCACGTTCACTAATGTCCGTGTTTGTTGTGTGCGTATATGGTACAGGTCACACGCAGATACCCAGAATCTCTGGCCTCGTCCGTGTAACTTGCTTGTTTAGCACGTCTCTCCATGCATGCAACTTTGTGTTTCGCGAGACTATTTAGCACGTCTGACTGAGTTATGCTTTCGGTGTGATTCGGATGCAAGGCCGATATGACAGTCCATGTTAAAGTGCACTAATGAGGCACGTTTAATACCCTAAACTACTGTTAATAACCGAATCGCTCAATTATTGAACAACGCTGAACAATCACCGTATACGCATTGTCATCGATCTGTTCGCGCCACACCGTTCATAATAAGCAACGCGACAGCAGTTCGGAACCCTTTTTGGCATCGTGTTTAAAATGTACAACTCACAGCGCGAACATTACCCAATCAGTGCAAGCAATGTTTGTCTGTTTTAGCAAAAACGAGCTCGTAGGTTGAACCGACGACTCCCATTGGACAATGGTCAAATTACATAGATCTCTTGATAATAAATAACTCGCCCCAGGATGGGACGAGTTATTGTGAAGTGTGCAAAACTAGTGAAGCACCTCCTTGCAGCTGAGACTAGCGTTGTCGCTGTAGGTGCTGCTCGTGGCACTCCTGGCACACCCTTCTTTGAGGGGTGTTCCCCCTCCCCCCTTGCCCCCTCCGACGCTTCTTCTGCTGCTGTTGACATCCTTGGTGCTGAGGACGTCGGGGCTACTTCTGCTAGTGGGAAGCGCCGCAGCAGCAAGGGCAAGGGTGGCAGGGGTGGTGGCGATGGCAACGGGGGTGGTGGTGGGGGCAGCAGTGGAGGTAGTCGAGGCAGTGGAGGTGGTGGCAGTGGTGGGAGTGGTGGCGGGAGTGGGGGCTTTGGCAGCGGCGGTGGAGGCAGCGGTGGGAGTGGCAGTAGTGGCGGCAGTGGGAGTGATGGAGGTAGGGCTGGAGCTACTCAGCGTGGAGGTTCTGGCACTGGCGAGAGGCAGCGTCAGCAGCGTCGGAGCGAGACCCCGTCGCCTTAGCAGCTTTGTGAGTGGTTTTCTCAGCGTGGGGCGTCTGCGGGTAGTGGTAGCTGCCCGTATGTCATTCGCACGGGTGGTCGTGCTGGTCAGACATGCGGGAAGCCTCACACTCAGCACCGCTGATTCTCCCGCCTAGACGACGCTTGGCGCGCAGAGTTTGGTGACGAGGCCGAGCGCCCCCGCTGGGCAGAGCTGCTTAGGTCTGGAGTTGCTATCTTTGACCTAGACTATGATGCCATCCTTGCTGCTATGTATGCCTTGTCTGTTAGTGCTGAGGGTGACTGTTACCTGTGTGTGCCACCTGACCCAGGTATAGAGGCTGCTGCTCTAGGTGCTAGTGAGTCTGCTCTCCCTGTTATCGCACTTGCCGAGGCCTTGCACACCTTCACGCTTGACTCAGGTGCTTCACGCTGTTTCCTTCGCGACAGCACCATCCTCACTCCTCTCTCTGCACCTGTCCCGGTCAGACTGGTTGACCCCTCCGGGGGCCCAGTCCTTGCCAGTTCCTCCACTGTTCTCCCGTGTCCGGCGGTTCCGTCCGGCTCACTATCAGGTCTTCACCTCCCCTCGTAATCTACGAACTTGGTGAGTACCGCTGCCCTCCAGGATGCGATGGTCACTACCACCACTCCTGGTGGTCAGCGTGTGTCAAACTGAACGTGTACACGGACGGGCCGTCACCTGGCCACGTTCACTCGTCGGCCTGGGTCGAGTATGTACACACTGGCCACCCAGCCTTTTCAGGTAGCTGCGTCTGCCCAAGTGTCCGTGTCAGTTTCGGTAGCACCCCCTTGCTCGTGTCGCCTCCTGTCGCACCAGACTCTCCTGTGGCACCACCGCCTTGGTCACCCCTCCTTGCCACGCCTTTGTGGTATGCACTCCCGCCTCCTTGTCTCTGGTCTTCCCAGGTCTCTGCCTCCCCTCCCACCCTCGCATGCCCCACCCTGCCTTCCTTGCGTCGAGGGACGGCAGCGCACTGCTCCTCACTCCTCCTCGTTTCCCCCGACGACTGCTCCCCTGCAGACTCTCCACACGGACGTGTGGAGCCCAGGCCGCGTCAGTGGACAGGGCCGCGAGCGCTACTTTCTGCTGGTTGTTGATGAATACACGCGGTACACCACGGTCTTCCCCTTGTGCACCAAGGGTGAGGTCCCGGATGTCTTGATCCCTTGGATCCGCGCAGTCCGTCTCCAGCTTCGCGAGCGGTTCGGCCAGGACCTCCCTGTCCTGCGCTTGCACTCTGACAGAGGTGGTGAGTTCTCCTCTTACTTCTTGCGGGACTTTTGTCGTGGGGAGGGCATTCTCCAGTCGTTCACGCTACCAGCCTCCCCTCAGCAAAATGGGATTGGTGAGCGCCGCATTGGCTTAGTCATGGAGGTCGCTCATGCCTCCATGATCCATGCGGCTGCTCCCCATTTTCTGTGGCCGTTTGCGGTCCGGTACGATGCGCATCAGCTCAACCTCTGGCCTCGTGTCTCCTTGCCGGAGACTTCGCCAACACTGCGTTGGACAGGGGAGGTTGGCCATGCATCAGTGATCCGGGTCTGGGGTTCGCGTGCCTTTGTTCGCGATACGTCCGCGGACAAGCTCTCCGCTCGCGCTATTCCCTGCGTCTTCCTTGGCTTTCCCCCGGACGCGCTTGGCTGGCAGTTTTACCACCCCACCTCGCGTCGTGTCTTCCCCTCTCAGGACGTCACGTTTGACGAGTCGGTTCCCTTTTATCGTCTCTTCCCCTACTGCTCTGCCCCTCCCCCACCCCCACCGCTCTTCCTTGCACCATGTCCCCCTCCGGTAGACCCCCTCCCGCCCCAGGGTCCTACTCCCTCATGTGTGTCTCAGGTAGACCCTCTCCCTGGTACTGTGCTTGTTGAGGTAGCTGTCGGCTCAGGTGCTGCGTCTGGGGGTGTGGAGCCTGGGCGTGCTGTGTTTGAGGGTGCCGGGTCTAGGGGTGCTGAGCTTGGGGGTGCTGAGCCTGGGGGTGCGGAGCTTGGGGGTGCTGAGCCTGAGGGTGTGGAGCCTGGGGGTGCTGAGTCTGAGGGTGCGGAGTCTGGGGGTGCAGAGCCTCGGGGTACTGCTTCTTCTGGAGGTCCTCCGGGTGCTTCGCCCCGACTCTCTCCCTTGCCGGAGCCTCTCTCCCCGCAGCAGCTGCGTGAGTGGTTTGCTCAGCGCACCCGTCTTCGGCGTGGAGCTGAAGGAGCTGGAGACTCTGCCGCTGGTGACACTGGAGGGGTTGGAGTTACTGCTGGAGCTGGTGGTACCGGAGGTGCTGCAGCTGCTGGTCCTGGAGGTGCTCGTACCAGGGGTACTGGAGCTGCCAGGTCTGGTGGTGTTGGAGGCGCTGGAGCTGGAGGCGCTGGAACTAGAGGCGCTTCAGCTGGTGGCATTGGAGCTGGAGGATCTGGAGCTGGTGACACTGGAGCTGTTGGAGCTGGAGCTGGAGGCACTGGCGCTAGTAGCGCTGGCGCTGGAGGAGCTGGAGCTTGAGACCCTGGGACTGTTGACCCTAGAGCTGGAGGTGCTGGAGCTGGGGGTGCTGTGTCTGGCGGTGCTGGTGCTGGAGGCACTGTGCGACCAGGACCGTTCTTCGTTCCCCTACTTCAGCAGGTTCTTGGTCTCCCGTCTTCCACTGGCCATACTCCTCCCTTACTATGTCCACCGCCTGACCTGTCACATCCACCAATGCAGCTAGCCTCCCCACTGCCTGCTCCTTCTCCGTACACTGAGCTGACAGGAGGTCCTACAGAGCGTCGTTAGCCTTATTGTCGTCCTGCCTCGCCTGTTCGCGCTGTTTGCACTGGTCGTAGGGTTCCTCATCGGCGTCCTCCTCCTGTCCCCGGCACCCACGCTATGGCACTTCGTCATTCCTCTATTCCACTGCGTGTTCCTCTGCCGCCTCCTCCTGAGTCCTCTCTTCCTGGCGTCCCTGACCCTGAGTCTGACCTTGCTCGTGCTGCCAGTCCTACTTTCTCTTGTCTCCTCGCCACTGTTGTCACTGACCCTTCTTTTGAGTCCACTGCTGCGTCTGCCCTCGTTGCTGAGCTGGTTGACTTTGCTGTTGCCTGTCGTCTAGACTACGCCACTGCTCTTGTTGGTGAGTCTGAGTCTGCCAGTCCTCCGTCCATCAGGGGTGAGTGTGCTCTTGGCACGGACGTCCTTGAGGACAAGCATGAGGACTTTGAGTGTCTTGTGGCAGCTGTACCTCGTTTCGCTTCCGTGCTGCTTGCCCCTGAGGGAGACTCGAATGCACCAGACATCCCGATCTCGTGCTCTTACGGAGAGACGATTATAGGTCCTTACTCCTCTCAGTGGCAGGCAGCCATGGATGCCGAGTTGGCAACCTGGAAGTCCACAGGCACCTATGTCGACGCAGTTCCCCCGTCTAGGGCGAACATAGTCGATGGCATGTGGATTTTAAGGGTGAAGCGGCCGCCGGGTTCTCCGCCTGACTTCAAGGCGCGTTACGTTGCTCGAGGCTTCGCTCAGCGTCAGGGGGTCAACTACTTTCACACCTTCTCCCCCACCCCAAAGATGACTACTCTTCGGGTGTTGCTGCACGTCGCTGCTCAGCGTGACTACGAGTTGCACTCTCTGGACTTCAGTACAGCTTTCTTGCAGGGCAGCCTGCACGAGGAGATCTGGCTGCGCCGCCCACCTGGCTTCACTGGGTCGTTTCCTGCAGGTACCCAGTGGAGCCTCCGGCGGCCAGTCTACGGTCTCTGCCAGGCGTCTCGCGAGTGGTACGACACACTGAGGACTACACTTGCGGCTCTGGGGTTTACTCCTTCTACAAATGACCCGTCGCTGTTTTTGCGCATCGACACTACCCTGCCGCCGTTCTACGTCCTCGTGTATGTCGACGACCTCGTCTTTTCCATTGCTGACACTGGGGCGCTGACCCTTGTGAAGTTGGAGCTGCAGAAGAGACACACTTGCACTGACCTGGGTGAACTGCGCAGCTATCTTGGCTTGCAGATCACCCGGGACAGAGCACGGCGCACCATCACCCTGACTCAGTCACACATGGTGCACCAGGTCCTTCAGCGCTTCGGCTTCCAGTTCTCCTCGCCACAGCCCACTCCTCTGTCTACCAGCCACTCGCTCTCAGCTCCACCTTCGGACGAGTCCGTAGAGCCGAGTGGTCCGTACCCAGAGCTTGTGGGTTGCCTCATGTACCTGATGACGTGCACACGACCTGACCTCGCATACCCTCTCAGCCTCCTGGCTCGCTACGTGGCTCCCGGTTGGCACCGAAAGGTGCACTGGGATGCCGCTAAGAGAGTACTGCGTTACTTGTGCAATACGTCGGGCATGGGGCTCGTGCTTGGAGGACGGGGTCCAGTTGTTCTCACTGGTCACGCAGACGCTTCTTCGGTTGACGACTTGGCTACGCAACGGTCGTCACAGGGTTACACTTTCAGCCTTGGCTCCGGCTCTGTTTCTTGGCGGTCTACCCGCTCGTCTTCGGTTCTCAGTTCCTGTTGTGAGGCTGAGATCTAAGCAGGGGCCATGGCTGCACAGGATTTACGCTGGCTCACCTACCTGCTGACTGACTTGGGAGAGCAGCCTTGTTCGCCTCCAATTCTGTACGTAGACAACAAGGCCATGATTGCCTTGTGTCACGAGCACAGTCTGGAGCACCGAACGAAGCACATCGCTCTGCGATACTTCCTTGCTCGAGAGTTGCAGCAGCGTGGCCAGCTTCGTCTTGCGTACGTGGCCACTAGGGCCAAGACTGCTGATATATTCACCAAGGCACTTTCGCCTAGTGATCATCAGCGCTTCTCTACTGTGTTAGGCCTTGTGCCTACTTTGCCTCACTTGCTCACTGCGTGACTTTGCTTGTACTGTGATCTATATATATACCTGCATGCTTACACTTGCTAGGGTATGATCACTGTATTGCTTGTTTTTTCTTTATATAACTCTGCATGTGAACTGACCTTGTGGCCCTTTGCTTGTGGTCGGACTGTGTGGTGACTTTGTGATCCACCCTGAGCTTGCTTTGCTTTTTCTTGACAGGTCTTGTGACCACTTGTTCTCCCCCACTTTGCCTATGGGGGTGTGTCAGAATGTTATAGTGCTTACATTGTGTAGGCTATAGTGGGGTAGCCCATAAGGGGTACAACCCAATTAGGGTCAGTACTTGTACCCAACTCTTTCACAATTCATTCATTCTCGTTCATTATTTTGACAGCAAGGGTGGCGAGCGGGCCGCAAGGGCGGCGAGCGGGCTGCTGGGGCAGCGAGCGGGCTGCAGGGGCGGCGCACTGGCTGCAAGGGCGGCGAGCGTGCTGCAGGGGTGGCTCGCGGGCTGATAAGGGCGGCGCGACGGGCTGCAGAGGGCGGCGTAGTGGCCAGTAGGGCGGCGCGCCGTTAGGGCAGGGCGGCAGGGCAACTAGTGGGGCAGCTCTATGGTGGGCCCTAAAAAAATTCGGTCCTATGGAAGGACGTGCTCTGATACCATGTTTGAATCTAGAACGAGAATGAATGCATTGAAGAGAAGTTGGGTAGAAGTATTAACCCTAATTGGGTTGTACCCCTTATGGGTTACCCCAGTAAACACAATGTAAGCACTAGATATAACATTCTGATAGGTGAAACTAGGTAAGCCGTGCAGCAGCCCCTTGTGAGCTTGTAGATAGTAGACCTAATTTCCAGACTGACATGCAATTATCAAGTGGTACCTTCAATGCATTTGGTTTGGAGGGCGATCATGGTGTGTCAGTTTGTTACTGTATTATGGTATGTGAACTAAACTGTGGTTGATTCATTAGTCTCCATGACCTAGAAGTGATTATACTGAATGATCCATAGCATTGCTATTGAGATTACAACAGCTGGGTGACAGCATAATTTATTTTCTCAGTGGTAGTAAGAAACACTTATGTAACCATTTCTTCCTATCCAACTCAGCTAGCCGCAGAGGCCACTCAGACCATTGGAGGCCACTTCAGGTCTCCATTCATGTGGCATGCCATACCATACCATAGTTTGCATGGCATGATGCCCAATGTACATGCATAAGGAGTCGAGCTGGAAATGTGGTAACACAGTTACATAGACTTGGATGGGAGGATATCAGCCTCCGAATGGCATGGGTGAGGGAGCGGATGCTGGCGCCATGGGGATTGGGTCATCTGGGTCCTCTGATAGGGTGAAGGATGGGTGGGTAAGAGAAGCAGGATAAAATGCAGGGGATATTAAGTACAGCGCACAGATGCTGGTGCTGTGGGGATTGGGTCATCTGGGTGGGTCCTCTGACAGGGTGAGGGACGGCAGGAGAGAAACGCTGAGGGTGGAAGAGAGAGGCAGGGCTTGAAGAGAGAGGCAGGGGTAAATTCATGATTTTAGCATGCTATGAGAAATTAGGTTACAATACAAGGTAGATTGTACAAGAGAGAGAATACTGAAACGTTACCAATATCGTTGTGCACATAGAAGCTGGCGGCAACGATTAGATAGCTCAACACCAGCATGATGCCCTTGAAATAATTGCTCTCTCCCTCCTGCATGCCGGGAGACAAAAGGAACAGCATGGAGAGGAGACGGGCAGATGAAAGAGATTGCATCAGCGGAGTTGGACAGACGAAACAACAGGGCATGTAGGAAAGGGGCTTCTCAAGCTGTCTCAAAGCAATGGTTAACGCAACATTGGCGCAACAGGCACAACCGAAACCCACCTGAAGCGACACTGACCCACTTGGAGCAACAGAAACCAACCTGAAACACACAAACCCACCTGGAGCCACAGAGACCCACCTGAAGCGACAGAGACCCACCTGAAGCAAACCGAGACTGACCTGAAGAAGGGCGGCGACGACAAGCACTGTCATGCAGAGCGTGGCGGTCTCAAAGAGATGGAAGTTGAGATCCATGGGCACTCCCATGGCCCACCCCACCACCACACAGAAGGGGATCTGCGGTCATGCGAGGGGAGGAAGGGGGGTACAAGGTTGGGGTTGTGTGCACAAGAGAAGGTGGGACGGGAGTGGCGGTCTCAAAGAGATGCAAGTTGATGTCCATTGGTATTCCCATGGCCCACCCCACCACCACACAGAAGGGGATCTGCTCGACGGGGCTAAATAGGGGGGGAGAAGTGGCGGAGGGCGGTGACGGGTGGCCAAGTTGAGATCCACAGGCACTCCCATGGCCCACCCCACCACCACACAGAAGGGGATCTGCAGGCAAAGATCGATGTGGGGGGGCGGGGGAGGAAGGGGGAGGAAAAGAGATAGGGCTATGTTAGAGAGAAGGTGGCATTGAGTGGGCGGTCTCAAAGAGATGTTGAGATGTTGTGGAAGGAGAATTGGCAGGTTGGGATGGGGGTTGAGGGAATGAAGGTGGGTTGGAAGTGGTGATTCCATGGGCACACCCATAGCCCAGCCCACCACCACAGAAAAGGGAATCTCCTCAGAAGGGTGAAGCGGGAGGGGAGGGAGGAGGTGGGAAAAGAGAGGGGCGAAGGGCGGTTGAGTTGAGGTCCGTAGGCGTGCCCATGGGCCACCACCCCACCCACCACACAGAAGGGGATCTAAGGTCGTGTGGTGGGGGGGAAGGTGGGGACAGGGCTGTGTTGGAGAGGAGGTGGGATGGGAGTGGTGGTCTCAAAGAGATGGACGTAGAGATCCATAGGCATGCCCATGGCTAGACATGAGCATCGGACCGAGTCGAGTAAAACTCGACTCGGTCTGGTGAAAACTCGACCGGGTTCGAGCTCGAGTCGGGGGAAACTCGACCGAGCTTTTTTCTCAGGGTGCTGGACTCGATACTCGCTTAAATAGGGGTCGAGTTTTAAAAAAATCGACGGGCTTTTTTCTGACGCTCGGTCGAGCGGAGTAAAACTCGACTCAAGGGGGGGGAGGAGGGGGGGCACACCATACATAAGTTGGGCTTGAGGCCACGGTGAGTTTCTCCCGTAAGATCGCCACGGTGAGTTTCCCCCGTATGATCGCCACGGTGAGTTTCTCCCGTTCCACCTTTCCCGCCGTTTGGGTTCTTACTCAACCTTGCTTAAATTTCGCCATCATAAAATTACCAGATCGACCGTTAAACAGGTGCGTTTCCGCCTCTGGAAACCCTAATCGCAAAAATGCACATGTGAAAAACGCGACTTTAACTTACAATAAACCTAGATCTAGGATTTCCTAGACCGAAGTTCAGTTTAAGATGAAGAACCAGCCATGAGTTTGGCTGTATAGGCTCAGGTTTCCTCTTACGATAGGCTTAGGAAGAGGACTAACTGAAATCGCGATTTAGAAACAACCCCGCCAAAGTGATTTCTTTTCAATTTGTACTTGCTGCCAATGTCGCGACGAGTTTTTGGTAAAATTGCTCGAGTCCCAAAAGCTCGTCGAGTCTGAAAAAAACTCGATGTGGGGCCGAGTTTTTACCGAGTTTTTCAAAAGCTCGACGGGTAAAACTCGACTCGACTTGGTCGAGTTTTTTCAGGGGATTCGCGGACTCGACACTCGACCCGTGTCGAGTCCCCCGATCGAGTCGAGTCGAGAAACTCGACTCAGTGCACATGTCTGCCCATGGCCCACTCCACCACCACACACAAGGGGATCTGCAGGCAAGGGAGGGACGAAGGGGCAGGGGCAGGGACAGGGGTGCGTGGGAAGGAAGGTAGGATGGGAGTGGCAGTCTGGAAGAGTGGTTGAGTTGAGATCCATGGGCACGCCATGGATCTGGAGGCAAGGGCGGGGGAAGAGAAAGGTTAGGGAGGTGGGGAGGTGGGAAGATGGTGGATTGTGGGTAGGAGTGGCAGTCTCCATGCAGAAGCAGCATGGGTTGGGCGACTCACCGCGAACATGGCGATTTGAGTGGAGGAGCCAATGGCAACCCCGAGGGAGATATCCTGTAGAGAAGAGCAGATTGTGATTGTAGTGAAGGCAGTAGAGGATGGGGAACGGATGAGGAAGGTGACATACAAGGAAACAGAGTGTAGAGACGAGAACCATGGATGGGGATAAGCCTTGAGAGTCTCAAGGAAATATATTACACAGCATGACTTGAGCACCACCTAGAATATTAGAGAAAAACATTCATGTTTATTTTTTTCAAAACTGCTTCTTTAAACTTCCCCTTCACCTTCTCCCTCGTTACGTTCTCCCTCCTCTCATCAACCCCCACTTCCCTCCCCCCACCACCACCTTCCCTCCCTCCTGGCACTGCCACTTCTCTGCTCCACACCGCTTGCACCCCTCCACACCCCCTGCTTACAACTCGCACCCCTTCACACCATATTATCCTCCCACTCGCACGCACCACTTTATCCTTGGCAGCGAACATGATGGCTGAAGCATGCTCGGCTGCATTCCCCACGATGGGCAGGATGATGACGCTGATGAACGCCACTGGGATGTCCCACGCGTCTGCTGCTCCCTGGTGATGGGGATAACAGTGCGGTGGAGAGGGGTGACAATGAGGCAGCGCAGGGGAGAGGGCAGATGCTGATGAACGCGACCGGGATGTCCCACGCATCTGCTGCTCCCTGGTGGAGAGGGAGGATACAGAGCGGAGGAGTGCAGAACAGTGCAGGGGAGTGCGGAACAGTGGGGGGTCGGGGAGAGGGGAAAGCGGAGAGATGCGGGTCAACAGCACAACAGCATTCCCCACGATAGGCAGGATGATGACGCTGATGAATGCGACCGGGATGTCCCACGCGTCCGCTGCTCCCTGGTGGGGAGGGAGAGGGGAAAGGCGGGCGAGCAGCACAGCAGCATTGAAGGAGAGCAGAGGAGGGCAGAGGAGCACAGAGGAACACAGAAGTAACGACAGCAATGACAGGGCAGGTATAGGGTTATCTCAATACAACATACCTCGATAGCGTCTACAAGGTATTCGGAGAGGATGGAGATGAAGATGGTGATGACGCCCATCCACACGATTGCTCCCCAGAAGCCCAGCACCTGCTCTTCATCGTCATCATCATCCCCATCCCCCCCGTCCTGAGGGACGGAGACGAAGGAGAGGATGGGGAAGGAGGGAAAGGAGAGAAGGAGGATTGAGAGGAACGGGAGAAATCGCTCCCCAGAAGCCCAGCACCTTCTCATCGTCATAATTGTCGCCAGCCCCTACGTCTTGACGGGAGGGAGAGGAAAGAGAGGATGGAGAGAAGGAGAGGAAAGAGAGGAGGAGAATGAAAGAGAGGAACGAGAGGAGGAGAGGAAAGAGAGGAACTCGAGGAGGAGAGGAAAGAGAGGAGCGAGAGGACATGGAAGGAGGGGAAGGAGGAAAAAAAGGAAAAGGAGAAACATTTTGTTTTCCCCAAAAAAAGGAGAGCAAGGGAGGAGAGGAAGTGAGGGAGCAAGGTAAGTGAGGGAAAGTAGCGTAGGCCATCCACATTACAACGTGCACAAAGTTCTTGTAGACATTTCAGAAGCAAATTTCCGAGACGTCTCAAAAGTAAGGGAAGTGGTGCTGCAAAAACCATGAGCATTACAGCGTGCGTGGAGCGCAATCATATCACATGAGCATTACACTTTCACAATCACATTACGCCACACAAACGGCACGGCACACATGCTTCACATCGTCATATAGGTTTTCGTGGGTTTTGAGTTGGAAGTAGAGGTAGCAGGCATATGCCACGAGCATCATGACCGCAGCTACCCAAACTCACACCAAATGCACTGCGTTTGTAGCGCACTGCATTGCACTTACATCGTCGTACAGATGGGAGTGCGACTTGAGTTGGAAGAAGAGGTAGTAGGCATATGCCACGAGCATCATTACTGCACCGACACCCACTCACACTCTCAGTGCTTACGAACTCACACCCTGCTCGGCACTTATCGTCGTATAGATGAGAGTGCGTCTTGAGTTGGAAGAAGAGGTAGCAGGCATATGCCACGATCATCATGACGCTGCTGAAGCGACTCACACTCTCAGGGTTCACGCACGTAGCTCACTGCACTTACATCGTCATACAGATGGGAGTGCGTTTTCAACTGGAAGAAGAGGTAGCAGGCGTAGGCCACGAGCATCATGACGCTGCTGAAGCGCGAGAGAGCGAGCGTGCTGTCCCTCTCGTGCAGCTCTGTATGTGTTGACTGCAGCACTGCTGGTGCCGTCAGGCCCATCACTGCCATGAGAAGGAGACCCGAATTCACCAGCGCTGCAGTCTGTTCAAGGGAGGAAAGAAGAAAGGCAAAGGGCGGAAGGAGGGTGAACAGAGAGCGAGTGTGCTGTCCCTCTCGTGCAGCTCCGTGTGTGTTGACTGAAGCACTGCCGGTGCTGTGAGGCCCATCACTTCCATGAGGAGGAGAACCGAGTTGACTAGTGCAGCAGTCTGTTTGGGTTGGGGAAAGGAGTGTGACAGCGAACAGTAGGACAGGGGATCGTGGGAGAGGGTGTGAAAGAGCGAGCGTGCTGTCCCTCTCGTGCAGCTCCGTGTGTGTTGACTGCAGCACTGCCGGCGATGTCAATCCCATCACTTCCATGAGGAGACCCGAGTTGACCAGAGCAGCGGTCTGGTTAGGGGGAGGGGGGATAAGGAGGGGAGAAAGGGGAGGTAGGAGGAAGAAGAAGAAAGGACGAGGAGAGGGAGGGAAAAAATGTGTGAAAACGACAGTGCATAACTGCCCTCTCCCTCTTTTGTCCCTACCCTCTCCCTCTCTCACTCACTCACTCACTCACTATTCTCACACACTTACACACAGATACTCTCCCCCAACCACCCACCCACCTTGTTGAATGTCTGCTCCCTGTAGCGCAGCCCCCCAACGTAGAAGGCACAGCCGAGCACGAGCAGCATGTTGGAGAGAATGGAGCCCAGCAGACTCATCTGCACCACTCGGATCAGCCCCCTCCCCCTCTGCTCCCCCCCCTGCCCTGCTTCCCTGCACCCCTCACGATTTCTCCCCCTTCTTTTCTCCCACATTCTCCCCAACCTCTCCCTCTGGCACACACAGAAACACACACACACACGCACACACACTGCCGCATCTCCCCTCACCTTGTTAAAAGTCTGCTCGCGATACCGCAAACCACCGACGTAGAAGGCGCAGCCGAGCACGAGCAGCATGTTGGAGAGAATGGAGCCCAGCAGGCTCATCTGCACCACTCGGATCAGCCCCCTCCCCCTCTGCTCCCCCCCCTGCCCTGCTTCCCTGCACCCCTCACGATTTCTCCCCCTTCTTTTCTCCCACATTCTCCCCAACCTCTCCCTCTGGCACACACAGAAACACACACACACACGCACACACACTGCCGCATCTCCCCTCACCTTGTTAAAAGTCTGCTCGCGATACCGCAAACCACCGACGTAGAAGGCGCAGCCGAGCACGAGCAGCATGTTGGAGAGAATGGAGCCCAGCAGGCTCATCTGCACCACGCGGATCAGCCCGTTCTGCAGGGCGAAGATTGATATGATGAGCTCCGTTGCATTGCCAAAGGTGGCGTTGAGAAGGCCTCCCACTGGTGTAGGGGAAAGACGGTTGGGAAAGCAGTCAGGGAAGCAGTCAGTTAGCGAGGGGGGGTGAGGAGAGGAGAGGATGGATAGCAGGAGAGTCATCCGCACCACTCGAATCAGCCCATTCTGCAGCGCGAAAACCGATATGATGAGCTCTGTGGCGTTGCCAAAGGTGGCGTTCAGAAGGCCTCCCACTGGTGAGGAATAGAATGAAAAGCGCATGGAACGGACGAGAAAAACAAACATAAGATGGGCAGGCTTTGAAGCGTGAAAGCGACATGATCAGAGAACGAAAGAGGACGAAAGAGAAAGTTATGGGAACGAGATGTGGGAGTGCAAACAAACACAGGACACTGTATGCAGACATGAGCAAATTCCCGAACCCCTGTTCGGTTCGAGTCGAACGTGTTCGACTCGAACCGAACAGGGGTTTTTTTTTGCCCAAAAATGTTCGTGACGAACACCTAGGTGTTCGTCATGAACATGTTCGAGTGTTCGTTGCGGTTCGTGCAAAAAAATGCACGAACACCTAGGTGTTCGCGAACACTTTGTGTTCGCGGGCGAACACCGAGGTGTTCGTGAACACAAAGTGTTCGCGGGCGAACACCGAGGTGTTCGTCGAAATCCAGCGCGTCAATTTTTTACGCGCTGGTTGGATCTAAAAGGGGAAAGTGACGATTGAGCTCATTCTTGGGCTCAATCGTCAATTTCCAGTTAGGATAGCATTCCGCCCACTACCCATTTAAACTGCACCACTCCCACGAGTCCACATTGAGGCTAGAAACGTTAAGTATAAGGGTAGATTAGGTTAGGAAACGTTTAAAAACAGAAATCAAGAGCATTTCGTTTTAGCAAAGAGTTTAGCAAGGCGGATGGATTCAGAAATGGTTGATGTAGGGTTGGTTAGCAGCCAAGACAAGGCTATTCCTGGCCCATCCGCACTACTAGATACTGCAACTGGGACCGCAAGCCCTCTCGCACCTCTCGAGCTCATAGGGGGGCAATACCTAGGAGTCCCCACGTCACCAAAAAGCTACAGGTTTAGTGGCGGGGGGCTGGCTGCACCCTCACATCGGTATGGGAAGTCTCGTGATGAGATCGAAGAGATTTCAGAGGAGGCCGAGGAGGATGCGGAAGGGGGGGGGGGGAAGGTCAAGGGTGGTGGGGGGGGGGGGGAAGCCAAAGGGATTGGCTGGAGAGTGGCGGCTGGAAAAGAAGCGCCCACGCATCCAACGTAGTCCATCCGATAGCACCGACAAGGATTATGATCCGAAGAAAGATGGGGATTGCGCGGGGTGGAAGAAGAGCCAAGTCGATGAGGCTCTGTACTTCAAGGCCGGCGACGACAAAGTGACCTGCTGGGTGCTGGTCTACGTCGACGACCTTCTCGCCGCCAGCAGCAGCACCGCGATGCTGAAGGAGCTGAAGGAGCTGCTGGAGGCCGCTTTCGAGCTGCGCGAAATTTCGCCTGTGCAGAAGTATCTTGGCCTGGAGATCGTGCGCGACAGGCCGGCGCGAAAATTGTGGCTGCAGTTCGCGGCGACGACGACGAGGCCGGACATCGTATTCGCGTGCAGCAAGCTGGGGAGCGGCCTCACGGTGAGGAGCGACCAGCACTGGCGCGAAGTCGACCGCTGCCTCGCCTACCTCGCCAACACGCGAGACACCGCCCTGGAGTTCGGCGGTGGTCTGGAGTCACTGGAGTTGGTCGGCTTCGTGGACGCCGACGACGCGGACGACAAGCAGAACCGGATGAGCACTGGCGGCTACGTGTTCGTCTACGCAGGGGCCGCGATCTCCTGGTCGAGCCAGCGCATCAAGTGCGCGACGCTGTCGTCGACCGAGTCGGAGTACGTGGCGGCCGTCGAAGCCGGCAAGGAGGGACGTCGCCTTCGTTTCCTCCTCGCGGAGTTCCAGCGGCTGGACGCCGGAAAGCCGACTGTCCTCAGGGTGGACAACAAGTCGGCCATCACGGTCGGCGAGGGCATGGGGTTAACGGGCAACCTCAAGCACATGGAACGGCGACAGGCCTGGCTGCAGCACATGGTGAAGCGCGGGAAGTTTTCGCTGAAGTACATCCCGACCGCTGAGCAGCCGGCCGACTTCCTGACGAAGGCGCTGCACTACCCGGCCTTCAACCAGTGCTCCGTTGCAATCGGCCAAGTGCGCCTGGCCGATGTGGGCGACGGTGACAACGACGTGCAGCAGTAGGTGCCATGCCCTTTTGCATGGCTGGTGCGGTGACCGGCGTGCTGTGCGTTGTGTGCACGCCGACGGGCTATTCTCCGAGCAGTACTGCCGTGTGGGCCGGGGGGGGGCCCAAGCGTGAACGCGGCAGGGGAGTGTCAACGGGAGTTGTGTTTGGCCCCGTCCTCGCTTGGGCGGAGCCGACCGTGGGAGCCATGAAATCTCAGTGGCCCGTGGGAGCCACGAAATCGCGGTGGCCCGTGGGAGCCACGAAATCTCAGTGGCCCGTGGGGGAGCGCAAGTGTAAGATGTGCGATACCCGTATCAGTTGGTCGACGGGCACTACGACTCCAGGGGTGCGCCACATGGTTGCGAAGCACACGGCGCACCACGACATTTGGCAGTATAGGTCCCTAAGACCACACCTACTGACTAAGGGGGAGACTTTCCCGGAGGGTGGCTACGATGGAGTTCCCGACAGGAAGGTGGTGAATTGGCCACACGTGGCCTCGTGGCCCAAGTTGCCGGTGGTGCAGACCCCGAGCGCGAAGGGTGAGGCAGGCGGCATTGAGCGCTTTGTTACAGCGAGGCTGAGTAAGCTGAAGCTTCGTGCGGCGATCACGAAGCTTGTGGTGACCGGCGACTTGCCCTTTCGCATCGTCGAGCTGGATGCGGTGAGAAAGCGTTCACCCCCCCTCCTATTTGTTGTGCTTTGATGGATTGAGATTGCTGGCCGCACGTGCTACTTCATTGCAGTACAGCCAGCCATCATGGCATCATGAATTGATGTCCACCTTATTCGCCCCTCCTCGTGCTTGTATATATAACACCAGTTCAAGGAGCTGCTGATCCTGCTGAACGAAAAGTGTGGGGAAAAGGGCGTTATCCCATCACGCTGGACGGTGGCGCGCGACACCGTTGTCCTTGCTGACTTGGCGCTCGAGGCAGCGATTGCAGAGCTGGCCTCTACAACCTGTGCCGTGTCGTACAGCACCGACATGTGGACAGGCCCGAATGGCAAGGCCTACATGGTGCTGACAGGTCACTTCGTGTCAGTGCAGTGGGAGTTGCGCCAGGTGATTCTTGCTTTCGTCGAGATGCCTGGCAGGCATGGGGGGAAGGAAATTGCTAAGGCGGTGGAGAAGGTGGTGGTGCAGTGGAAGTTGCAGACGCGTTGCCTCGGTCTCACGACCGACAATGCGTCTGCAAACGTAGTTGCTCTTCGGCACCTGGCGGAGGAGGGTGAATTCTCGGGGTACTTCAGCGAGAAGGCGCACTACAGGTCCGTCTTGTAGCTGGATTCCAAGTTCCTAAACCTGGTCCCTTTTGCTTCTGTCCGCACCATAACACCCTTGTAACCTCGTTCGCCGGTTTGAAACCCTAAACCCCTCCGATCCAACGCAGGTGCCTGTCGCACATTGTGAACCTGGCAGTGCAGTCTGGGCTGGGTGTGGAGTCGATGACGGTGCCCCTGAAGAAGGTGCGGGAGATTACTACGTGGGTGGGCATGTCGCCCCAGCGAGGAGCCGCCTTCATTGCGCTGCAGGTTCGGCATGGAGTGCTGCCCAATGGGCCGCACAAGCTCGTTCAGGACAGTCCTACGCGGTGGGGGTCCACACACGAGATGGTTAAGCGCTTCTTGCTGCTGAGGCCCTTCATCGACATGCACTTTGCCCGCGAGCAGGTACGGCTCCATTCGTATCCATTGCAATCTGTGTTGATTGGACGCGTAAGAGCTGTTGCTTTGAAGATTGTCAGAATCCACTACGTTCCAACCGTTCCCCAAGCCTAAGCACATGTACTCAATGTCATCCAACCCAATCTTGCGCCCTCACCTAATCAACAGGGCACCACGAAGGAAGAGAAGGAGAAGTGGCGAGGTTTGCGTGTGACCGATGTCGAGTGGGAGGCCTTGGGGGCTTTGGAGGGGTTTCTCCGTCCCTTTGCCAGAGTCTCCACGGCCGCCGAGGGGTCGACCTACCCCACTGTGTCGATGGTGCTGCCTTACTTCTACGCCCTCATCGACAGCCTGGAGAAGAAGCTGCACACAGGGACGCATGAACTAGTTCGGCCACTCATGTCTGCCGCGCTGGGGCACCTGAAGCAGTACGAGTTTGCCATCGGGGACGAGTACTGGATCGCGACCTTCTTGGATCCGTCCATGAAGGCCGAGTACTTCAGGATGACACACTGGGAGCTGATGCATCCAGGCATAGTGGCACGTGACGGTGGGCGGCTTAAGCCACGTATGAGTGCGGACAGGGTGGTGAGCTTGGTGCGCCGCCGAGTGGAGGAGTACCAAGCTCGAGCAGCACGTGAAGCTCCCACCCCACCACCAGCACCAGCAGCAGCAGTGGTGACACCGTTCGAGGACGACGACGACGAGTTTGTGTTCTCTAGGGCACAGCTGCAGAAGCGTGTTTCAGCTAGCGCAGCAGCGAGAGCGGGGGGAGGGGGGACGTCGGTGGGGGATGAGGTGGATCGGTACTTAGCGGAGCTGCCTGTCTCGGACGTGCCAGCGCTGCAGTACTGGCAGCGTGCGAGGAACATGGACACGTTGAGGCAGATGGCACGGGATTACCTCGCTATCCCCGCCACCTCTGCAGCTAGCGAGCGAGCTTTTTCCATGGGGAGGAACCTCATCTCCTTGCACAGGCACAGGCTGAACACTGAGCGTGTTAGCGCGAGCATGACTCTCAGGTCATGGTACACGTCACACCCTGGGAAGAGTATTGGTGAGGAACCCGGCCGCAGCGGACAGCAGGCACCACCAGAGTTGGCGCTGGAGGGAGAGGGGCTAGATGAGGGGGATGAGGAGGAGGCTGTTGCTGTGGGGGGGGGGAACTGGAGTTGCATGGGGACTTGGTGCTGTCTGGCTTTGTTTTGCATGTCCTTGACTTGTCGTTGCCCTGAACTTTGAGCTGTTGACTTATTTATCCATATTTCACTAGACCATGTGTGCGAGACATTGCGGATCTTCGCTGCTACCTTTATTTACATTCTGATTTTGCTTGTAGAACACACGCCCTGAGTTTCTTACATGCACTGAATGTGATTATAATAGAAAGTACCCCCCATGGCAAACTGTTCGAGTTCGTGGCAAACTGTTCGAGTTCGTGCCAAACACCTTAGTGTTCGGCCATGCCTCAAAACTGTTCGACACTATACTCGAACGGGGAACACTAACATTTACGAAAACTGTTCGTGACAAACGTGTTCGGTTCGGTTCGAGTTGACCAAGTGTTCGTCAACTGTTCGAGTCAAACGTGTTCGGTTCGCTCGTTGCTCATGTCTAACTGTATGTGACTACAGCAGAGGGCGAGCAGAAGGCGCATGTGGTAAATAGAAAAAACGGGATATCGAGACACTTACGGGTGGGGCCAGTGTACAGTGCCAGCTGTCTGCATGGGATTGGCCATGGAGGGGTGTGATTGTTGGGGAAAGAAAAAAAAGGGGGAAGTTGTGCTGAAATGGTTGTTACAGAGAAGGTGGACTAGCAGCAAACAAGAGATTACTTGAGTGCTCATATGATTTTTTTTTTTGAAATTCTTCATTCTACAATCTAGTATGCAGGAGATGGAAAGGAGTGTGGTGGAGAGTGGTTGGATTTTTCTATGGGAGACTGGACAACACTCACTCACTCTCCAATGATCGCGAGAGACCACAGAACAAAGAATCACAGCACAGCATAGCACAGCACAGCACAGCAAAGCAGAAAGCCCTCCTCTGCACTCACTCTGTGACAAACCCTAGTCTCTCTGCCAATGGAGCGATTCCCAGCAGAGAGAAGGTGAAGATCCAACCCTGGGGAGGGGAAGGGAAAGGAATAAGCAAGCAGCAACGGAGATGGCAATTGAGTCAGCCGGCTGACAGACACAAGCTGACGGACGGAGAAAGCAAGATATCATCACATCAGCTGACTCCGTCAGTGATTTTTGAGGCGCCTCACATACCATCAGCTGGCTCCGTCAGTGACTTCTGAGGCGCCACGCTCAAATACCAGCCAGAGCAGAAAGCCAGAGCAGAAAGCTGGCTGGTATTTGAGGCGCCTCAGAATTCACTACAAGTGTTGCTACAGGTGTGATTGTCGGCTACCAGCCAGCCAGAGCAGAAAGCTGTTGTGCTGCATGCGTGAATGTCTATGCATTGGGATGGCTGCTTGCTGCTGCAGCGGATTTTTTTTGCCAACTGAACAGATACGGCAGCGGTGATTGGTTCACTCAAGTGTTCTCTGATTCCGCCTATCACAAGCCACGTCCCCCCCTCAGAACGATCATCTCATCAGAACCACTCGCCTACAGCCATTCGAGGCTGGTGGCACACGAGGGCAGGCACGGGGAGAGACATGAATCACTCAACAACAGCAATGTTGACCAAAGAACCGCGCAACCAAGTAACCTGGTAACCGACACCCCTCAGGTCAGAGACTGTTACAATGGAGCGTGGAGAGCGGGATGAACTAAGCTGAATGTGAGCATGCGTGAATGTCTATGCATTGCGGTAACCCACTTGAATGTCGGGATGTCGGTTACCAGGTTACTTACCATGCTTACAATGCGTGAATGTCTATGCATTGCGGCCACTTGAGGGCGAATGCGAGCATGGAGAGCGGGATGAACACGAGCAGCACGTTGAGCAGAAGACTTTTGACCCCTCACCGTATAACCCAGAAACCTATTAACCTAACACCCAGCAGATCAGTCCCATCACACTCACCTGCGGCCACTTGAGGTTGACTGCGAGCATGGAGAGCGGGATGAAGACGAGCAGCACGTTGAGCGAGCACCCAAAGAAGAGAGCCACGAGGCTCTTCCGCCAGTACTCCTCCCACGTCGCTGCCACGGCCCCTTTAGGCAGGCGTGACTTCCCCACCCCCTCATCTGAGTCCGAGTCACCATGCGGCTTGCTGGAGGAAGACAGGGGTGAGAAGGAGTGGAGAGGGTTGTTGTGGGTTGGCCCTGTGGGCTGACTGGGGATGAGCCTTCAATCAAGCTCGGTGCAAGATTCACACGAGGAGAGGAGAGGAAGAGAGGACAAAGAGAGCCACGATTCTCTTCCGCCAGTACTCCTCCCACGTCGCTGCCACGGCCCCTTTAGGCAGGCGTGACTTGCCCACCCCCTCATCTGAGTCCGAGTCACCACCAGCTTGCTGGGGGGTTTGGGAGTGGGGGGGGGGGGGGGCGACAGTGTTGGGAGGAAACCGCCCTTTAGAAAGGCGTGTCTTGCCCACCAACTCATCTGAGTCTGAGTCACAGGGCTTGCTGGAGGAAGACAGGGGTGAGAAGGAGTGCAGAGGGATTTCTGTGGGTTGTCCCACTGGGTTGCGTGGAAGATACCCCCAGGCCAGTCCAGGAGAGGAAGAGAGCCACGAGGGGGGAGGTTGGAGAGGGGGGGGGTACGAGGGGAGGCGATAGCATTGCTGGTAACCGTCGCTGCCCACCCCTTCATCTGAGTCTGAGTCACGCGGCTTGCTGGAAGAGGGGAGAGGGCGAGAAAGGGGGGAGGGGTGGGGGGGAGGAGGAGGGGGGCGACAGCATTGGTTAATAACCGCCCCCTTGCCCACCACCCCCGTCCGTCTGAGCCCGAGTCAAGAGGGTCCTGCGGCTTTCTGGGAGAATAAAGGGGTGAGAAAGAGTGCAGAGGGGCCATGGTTGGTTAGGCTCACGGGGCTTGGTGAAAGTAAGAGGCTCCGGGGTGTCGCTGCGGGTTGACTGGAAGGTTCACCCCAGATTTGATGCAACAAGCAAGGCTTGCCCGACAGTGCTCCTTCGCCTCTCACCCCTTTCTCCCTGCACCCGCTTCCCCGTTCACCCGTTTACCCTTCTCAACCCCGTACCTCCTCACCCCCTTCTCTACTCACCTCCGTCCTCCTCACCCACTCTCCGCCTCCCTTCTCCGCCCTCTCCCCTCCCCACTCCCCTCGGTCGGCTACCCACATGTCCTTCAGCAGCAAGTGCTCAAAATCCAGGCTCTTACCCCTCCTCACCATGATCCCGCTCTTCCTCCTCAACCATCCTCACCTTCCCTCCTCCCCATCTCCCGTCCTCCGTCTCCTCCCCTTAAATTCCGCGTCCTTTACGTTTGGGACGTTCCCCTTCAATCTCAGGCTCAGCCACCCACGAGAGGCGAAGCATGTTTAGGGACGTCTCAAAGGCACCACCCACCTGTTACTACGCATATTCTAAGAGGCTTAAAAGCCACCCGCCACCTGTCACTAAGCAGGTTCTGAGACGTCTCCAGGCCACCACCTTCCCTTCCAAACCAATCGCAGCCACCCACCTGTCACTGAGCAGCAGTCTCAATGCCACCACAAACCCCTCCAAACCGATCTCAATCACGCACCTATCGCTGAGCAGCGAGTGCTCCTCATGGTCGTCATCTAATTCGTGGTGCGAGATGTTCACCAACTGCCACGTGGCACCCACGATTCGAGAAGGGAAATAATAACAAACGGAGAAGAGAGAACGTAGGAGGTTACAATCACGACCAATGTCGCATACAAAACTAGGGTTTGGTATGACTTTTAGCACGGAGGCAGATATACTATGCATCTGAAAAGGCTACTGCTAACAGCACGCGGAAGCTGCTGAGACGGGTGCGCTCAACACCAGGAGACTTGATTGTGCGCACGCGTAATTTGAAGCGGAGGAGGGACGCGGATGTTGGGGGATAATATGGACGCAGATCCTGTTCGTTTCGTCTAACTACCACCGGCGATACATTCGCGCGTTCGTACCATCGGCGATCGAAACTTTCTAAGGACGTCCAGCCGACAATGCGATTCGTCGTTTCGATGCACTTCTTCTTCGACGGAAACGCGTAAGTGCGACAAACCATTTTGGATTCGATAATACATTTCAGACGCCATAAAATTGAGTGGGAGAATCCATTGTCAAGCTAATCGCACAGCATAGGCAATTTTTCCAGGCGAGGATGAAGGACGAGGACTGGACACACAACAATGCGCGCATCCTTACACAGACACATTTTTTCAGCAGACACACAAGCGTACCTCGAGAGAGAAAAACATGGATGCTAATTGTCGACGCATTTTTCCACCAGTCACACAAGCGTACCTCGAGACTCTTTCTGTTGTTCGACGCCATGAGGGAGCCGAAGTCCCTCCACGAGAGTTAATGAACGCTTACGAATCCAGCTCCAAGTCTGGTGTGGCTCCCTTCCTCCACGAGAACACTAGAAAATGTAAGAATATTGCAACGCAATTCGGATCAATTCCGGAGCCGCCTGCTGCTTTCGCGGCGGCGATCTTCGGATGCAAGGGGCTAGTTGCGCGCGAAAGCACCTGCTACCTCGCTTCTGTGGTCGAGCGATCAGATCGGGTCAGCGAGACGGCTGATCACATGCGGCTCCTGTGTGCTCACTTGTTCTGTCATCGCTTAGATCAAAACGATACTGCATTCATTTCCAACACTGAGCTAGGAACTGTAAAACTAGAATAGGAAGGGTGTGTTGGTCGGAGAAAGCTGGCGAGACCGATGGATGGTGGATAGGCAGGGAGGGAGATTGACTTCCGTGATAAGCGGTAAGCGCGAAGGCGTGTTCAGCAAGCCGAGATTTCACCCTTGAGACCGCGTTGCGCTTAGTTCAACGTCCGCCTGAGAGAGAACGGAATGGTAGAAATGGTGAGCAGGATTGAATGGCTTTGATTTCATTTTTCTATAAACGGCTCCTCTTGACGTTTTTTTGTCCAACCCACATTCCTCAACTGACCCGAACACGGCTGCGGGGATGCCCCACGCCCCCAGCCCGAGTGCCCCAAGACTTCGGAAGTTGGTGAGAATTTCTGTGGGAAAGGGAACCCCGCCAAACTTGTTGCTGCTCACTAATTGGTCCCCAGACCCGCCCGAAATCCCCAAGGATCACGTGGAGCACGTGTCAACAGTTTTAGTTTCGAATGAGTACTAGCATATGTACTTATTACAGTGCAATTCTTCCAATGTTCCCCAACACTATGCACCCTTGCGGGTTTGGTATAAGGCGTACACTCCACCATCTCTTATGCAACACTAATGTGTCAGATAGTTACCACCAGTTCAAACCTCATTGTGTTATGGGTAAGTAGCTTTGGTGGGGGTATTGCTAGAGACCCTGCACTTTCCAGGGAACTACAGTGCTAGTTGCGCACACTTTCCGCCCCTCTGATCCTCAGACAGGAAAGTTATGGCAACCGCGCAGAACTCTGTCCCACATTCACCCACGTGTCACAACTGTTGGAAACAAGTGATTTATAGCGCCTCTGTCGTATCGAAGCTGCGACACAAAACGGAACTGACTACAGCGAAGAAGCACGCGAGTCAACTGTCGGAGGTTACGCGAAGGTCAAAGGTCCCCGACCTTTGACCTGACGAAATGCACAGTGCGACAGCAAGGACACATAACTGACTCGTTACAGAGCAGTTACCCGAGTCGGCACTGTATCGAACCGCAACAGCAAAAACAGTTAAAATAGAACTCCTTATATTCCTTGTAATCGTATTAAAGGTCTATATCTCTTTGCTATTATTAACTTATCTTGTTCTCACAAACCAGCACAAGGTGGTTCACGTCAACTCTTCATTTAAGGCTTCCGCTGTTACAACTCTACATCAACACCCGATCTTAGTCCTGAAAAGTTCCTAAGGGCTCTTTCTCAGCCCAACATGGTATGAGAGCAAGGCAGGACAAGATCACTCTTTAAAACTTTTTCATACAAGTCATGGCTACGCAAAAGGAGAGGAGCTCCTCCAACGGATCTCTCGGCACCACCCCTATTCCACCTCCAGTCTCCGGTCTACAGACAGAAGAAGGCACAAGACCAGCTGCACAGTCAACAGAAATCTCTGGAAATCAAGCGTCAGGCTTCGACTCAAATATGATGGAGAAATTTTTCTCCTTCATGTCCTTCTACGAGCAACACCAGCAAGCAGCTCCTGCGCAATCATACAACAGCAACAACAACAGAGCGACACCAATGAGTCTCGATGGTTCATCATACGCGCGCGGAAACCAACAACAACCTACCTTTGCTCCGTATGAGCCCCAGCGTGGCTCCGTCAGCTTTATGCCACACTTGCAGCCTGCACCTGGACAAGAGAAGACACTGGACGCACTTCAAGTTCAGTCGCAGTTCGCGCACGTTTTAAAACTGCAAACGACAAGGCCTTTCGACGGAAAGGACTTCTTTACCTGGTCATTCGAGTTCGAGCTAATGATGGAAGGCGCGCAGATCCTTGGCTTCTTCGACGGGTCCCTGCCATATCCAACACACGGCACACAGTACGACAAGCAGCAGTACACGTATCAGTCAATGATGGTGTACACAATACTACTAAGAAACATCACTCCGAATCAGCAGCAGAATATACGGTCTTACCGGGGATACGGCAACTCTGCAGAGCTCGCGTACAACCACCTGAAGAACCTGTATCAAGCAACAGACAGCGTAAATCAAAGTCGGTTAATGGCGCAACTGACGACAGTCGAAATGAAACCAGGCGAAAAGGGGATGGCGTATATCAGCCGTTGTCGCGAATTGCGCGACAAACTCCTTCGATGCGGAGGGTCGATTTCAGAAGACGCCTTCGTCACAGTCATCATCAGCGGCATCGGTCCTCAGTGGCGCTCCACCCGCGCCATACTCCGAGCCCACGGAAAAATATCAGAAGCAGCACTCTGCGCCGAGATCCACGCTGAGCATCAAGATATGGACCTGCAAGAAGAACGACACAAGAAGAAGGCATCAGTGCCCGAATTCGCATTCCACACTCAACGACGCTACAACAACAACAATCGGCATCAACCGAAATCAGTACCTCCGTTCTGTCACCTTTGCAAGACGTCAGGTCACCCCCGTACACAGTGCCCAAACCGACCGCTTCGCCCTTCAAGCAGTCAAGTCGCCTCAACGCAAGCAAACCCGACTTCTCAAGTACAAGCCTCAACGACATCGACGGGACAACCTGCGCAAGGAACAAGAAACATCATCAGTTGCATGACACGACTGACCGACTCCTGCATCACAGAGTCACCACCACATTACTCACCGGAAGAGCAACTCGACAACAGCACGCCTCGCCGCGAGTCACTTCAACCAAATCCGACGTATGCAGCCATCGCTCAAAGCGAGCCGTCCGGAAAAGATACGTGGTTCTTTGACAGCTGCTGCGGACAGCATATGTGCTCTTCAGGATGCTTTGTTCAACGTGAACACCACCTTCAACGCGAGGTCGTCATCACCGTCGCCAACAATCAGAATCTGCACACACGACGACAAGGCGTAGTGCAACTTCAGTCACGAGAGACAAACGTTATACTGCAAATGTCAAAGGTTTTAATAGCAGAGGGACTTGGCTACAACTTACTAAGCGTCAGCCAACTGATGGCGAAGGGGATCCATCTTGAAGCAGACAGCACCACACAAGAGTTCAAGCTCTTCCACGGTCGAGGAGGACTCTACATCGGCAGAGCAGTATTGAAGAACAACGTCTTCGTCCTCGACTTCGTACCAGATCAAGGAACGGCCGATAGCGACGCCATTGTCAACTTCGCCCCCTGGACGCACCCACCGGACCTCGACCCTGACTTAAGCCCCGGAGGGTTCTGGTATTCACATACCATACCTGAAGCAGAAAGAACACGAGCATTAGCAACAATCCGACAAGAAGTAACAACATCAACAGCAGCAGAGACAACATCGGCAACACCAACAACACTTACAACACCAATCGCGAGCTGTTCGACGACATCGCCACACATCGACAACACTCCACCGACTCCTGCGCGGCAGCTAACTCCCACTCCTCGCGAAGTTCACAGAAGCGCCAAATTCACCGCCGCCTTTTACTCCAACTCCGACCTGTATCGTCACTCACCCGGACATCGCGCCAGCGAAGACATCTGGCACGCACGAATGGGACATCCAAGCAACACGGTGTTAAACAATACAATCCGAGCAGGAGTACTCGACAAAGATTCACCGCTCCTAACCGATGGAATCGAACTCCGACGAGCGCGTGGAACGTGCTTTACCTGCCCCGAAGCTGACTTACCACATCGGCCTTTCACTTCTCACCACAACCCCAGCGCACCAGCTTACGCACCACTTGAAAAGGTGTACAGCGACATCCTGTACAATCGCGAACCTGGACAAGAAGCATACAGCTACACCATTACGTTCATCGATGCTGCCACGCGTTACGTTTGGCACCTCAACCTTCCAAGCAAGGACATTGTGAGAATGATAGACGAAAGAATGAATGAACTAGAAATGAGATGGGTACATATAGGAAACACATGAGTGTTGTACCCTCTAGGAGCTACCCCACTACAGCCTAAATAGACCATAGTAGATAGAAGTTTGACACACCCCCATAGGCAAAGTGGGGGAGAACAAGAGGTCACAAGACCAGTCACGAAAAGCAAAGCAAGCTCAGGGTGGATCACAAAGTCACCACACTGTCTGAGCACAAGCAAAGGGCCATAAGGCCAGTTCACATGCAGAGTTATATAAAGGAAAGCAAACAGTACAGTGAACACAACCTAGCAAGTGTAAGCATGCAGATATAAGTATATAGAGTACAGGACAAGCAGAGTCAAGAAGTCAACAAGTGAGGCACAGTAGGGACAAGGCCTAACACAGTACAGAAACGCTGATGATCACAAGGCTGAAGTGCCTTGGTGAAAACTTCAGCAGTGTTGGCCTGAGAGGCCACGTAAGCAAGACGAAGCTGGCCACGCTGCTGCAACTCTTGAGCAAGGAAGTAGCGCAGAGCAATGTGCTTCGTTCTGTGCTCCAGTCTGTGCTCCTGACACAAGGCCAGCATGGCCTTGTTGTCGACGTACAGAATTGGAGGAGAACGAGGCGCCTCTCCCAAGTCGGTCAGCAGGTAGGTGAGCCAGCGAAGCTCCTGTGCAGCCATGGCCCAAGCGTAGATCTCAGCCTCACAACTGGAGCTGAGAACAGAAGAAGAGCGGGTAGACCGCCAGGAGACAGAACCGGAGCCAAGGCTGAAGGTGTAACCCTGTGACGACCGCTGCGTAGCCAAGTCGTCAACCCAGGAGGCGTCAGCGTGACCAGTGAGGACAACTCGAGCCCGTCCTCCAAGCACGAGCCCCATGCCCGATGTACTGCACAAGTATCGTAACACCCTCTTCGCAGCATCCCAGTGCACCTTTCGGTGCCTGCCGGGAGCCACGTAGCGAGCCAGAAGGCTGAGAGGGTATGCGAGGTCAGGTCATGTGCAAGTCATCAGGTACATGAGGCAGCCCACAATCTCTGGATATGGGCCACTCGGCTCTATGGACTCGTCCGAAGGTGGAGCTGAGAGCGAGTGACCGGTAGGCAGAGGAGTGGACTGTGGCGAGGAGTAGGTGAAGCCGAAGCGCTGAAGGACCTGCTGCACCATGTGTGACTGAGTCAAGGTAATGGTGCGCTGTGCTCTGTCCCGGGTGATCCGCAAGCCAAGATAGCTTGTCAACTCACCCAGGTCTGTGCACGTGTGTCTCTTCTGTAGCTCGGACTTCACGTGGGCGAGTGCCTCCGTGTCAGCAGTAGCAAAGACAAGGTCGTCTACGTATACAAGAACGTAGAACGGCGGCAGAGTAGTGTCAGTGCGTAGAAACAGAGAAGGGTCAGCAGTGGAAGGAGCAAAACCAAGAGCAGCAAGAGTCGTCCTGAGCGTGTCGTGCCACTCACGGGGCGCCTGGCGGAGACCGTAGACTGGCCGCCGGAGGCTCCACTGGGTACCAGAAGGAAACGACCCAGTGAAGCCAGGTGGGCGGCGCAGCCAGATCTCCTCGTGCAGGCTGCCCTGCAGGAAGGCTGTGCTGAAGTCAAGCGAGTGGAGCTCGTAGTCACGCTGAGCAGCAACGTGCAGCAGTACCCGAAGAGTGGTCATCTTCGGGGTAGGGGAGAAGGTCTGAAAGAAGTCAACTCCCTGTCGCTGACTGAAGCCACGTGCAACGTAACGCGCCTTGAAGGCAGGCGGAGAACCCGGCGGCCGCTTCACCCTGAAGATCCACATGCCACTGACGATGTTCGCCCCAGGTGGAGGAACCTCGTCTACGTAGGTGCCTGTGGACTTCCAGGAAGCCATCTCTGCGTCCATGGCTGCCAGCCACTGAGAGGAGTAGGGACCCTCTATCGCCTCTCCGTAAGAGCACGGGGTCGGGATGTCTAGTGCATCCGGGTCTCCCTCAGGGGTAAGCAGCGTGGACACGAGATGAGGTGAAGCAGCGGCAAAGCACTCAAGGTCCTCCTGTCTGTCCTCAAGGACGTCCGTGCCAAGAGCACACTCACCCCCGACGGACGGAGGACAGACAGACGCAGACTCAGTAACAAGACTAGCGGCGTAGTCTAGGCGACAGGCTGCAGCAAAGTCAACGAGCTCAGTAACAAGAGCAGATGCAGCAGTGGACTCAAACAGAGGGTCAGTGACAGCAGTGGCCAGAAAGCGCGTGACAGTAGGACTAGTAGCACGAAGGGAGTCAGACTCCGGGTCCGGACAGTCAGGAAGAGAGGACGCAGGAGGAGAGGGCAGAGGGACACGCTATGGAGCAGTAGAAGGACGCAGTGTCATAGAGTGAGTGCCTGGGACAGGAGGAAGACGCGGACGCGAAACACGACCAGCACGAACAGGACGGACAGGCGACGCAGAACGAGACTCAGGCGACACAGGACGAGACTCAGGCTCACGACGCTCCGTAAGACCTCTAGTCGGACCAGAGTAAGGAGAAGGACCAGGCAGCGGAGAGGCCGGCTGCAACTGCGACAGGGACTGGACGGGCGGTGGACTCAGGAAAGGAGGAGGAGGACCAGGAGAAGGCGGGGAGCCAAGAACCTGCTGAAGGAGCGGAACGTAGTACGGCCGCGGCCGCGGAACGCCTCCAGAAACAGCAGAGACAAAACCGGTACCCTCAGCCCCAGGGTCTCCAGTCCCAGCAGCACCTCCAGCAGCAGCACCACCTCCAGCAGCAGCAGCACCACCAGCAGCTCCAGCACCAGCACCACCTCCAGCAGCAGCACCACCTCCAGCACCAGCAGCACCTCCAGCAGCTCCAGCACCAGCACCACCTCCAGCAGCGCCAGTACCTCCAGGAGCTCCAGTAGCACCAGCAGTACCTCCAGCACCAGCAGTACCTCCAGGAGCTCCAGCACCACCTCGACAGCGCCGAGAGTACCACTCACGAAGCCGCTGTGGAGAGAGGGGCTCCCGCCGCGACGGGACACCGAGAGCACCTCCAGACTCAGCACACGCAGGCTCAGCACCCCCAGACGCAGTACCCTCAAGCACCACACCCCCAGGCTCAGCACCCCCAGTCTCAGCACCCCCAGTCTCCGCACCCCCAGGCCCCGCACCCGTAGGGTAAGCACCCCTAGCAGCACCTGAGGCGACAGCTACCTCGACCGGCTCGGCAGGGTCTACCTGGGACACACCTGAGGGGGCAGGACCCTGGGGGGGGAGGGGGTCTACCAGGGGAGTACCTGGTGCGAGGAAGAGCGGCGGGGGAGGGGGAGAGGCAGTGCGGTAGGGAAAGAGACGGTAGTACGACACCGACTCGTCGAACGTGACGTCCTGACAGGAAAGGACACGACGCGAGGCGGGGTGGTAGAACCGCCACCCGGGTGCGTCAGGAGGGAAGCCAAGGAAGACACAGGGAACGGCACGGGAGGACAGCTTGTCCGCGGTAGTATCGCGGACAAAAGCTCGAGATCCCCAGACACGAAACGCAGACGCATCGGCAACCTTCCCCGTCCACCGCAGAGTAGGTGTGGTCTCCGGCAAGGAGACACGAGGCTGAAGGTTGATCTGATGCGCCGCGTACTGAACCGCGAACGGCCACAGAAATTGGGGAGCAGCCGCATGGATCATGGACGTACGAGCGACGTCCATGACCATGCCAATGCGGCGCTCAGCAATCCCATTTTGCTGCGGGGAGGCCGGAAGCGTGAACGTCTGGCGGATGCCCTCCAAACGACAGAAGGCTCTCAGGAGGTCGGAGGAAAACTCCCCGCCTCTGTCGGAGTGCAGACGCAGAACAGGAAGGTCTGAGCCGAAACTCTCACTGAGCTGGCGACGAGCACCGCGGATCCAGTCGATCAACACCTAAGTGACCTCACCCTTGCTGCGCAAGGGGAAGACTGTGGTGTAACGCGAGTAGTCGTCAACGACCAGGAGGAAGTAGCGCTCGTGACCCTGTCCACGGACGCGGGCTGGGCCCCACACGTCCATGTGAAGAGTCTGCAGAGGGGCCTCAGTCGGAGGAAACGAGGAGGAGTGAGGGGCGGCGCGCTGCCGGCCCTCGACACAAGGAACACAGGTGGGGGCAGGCCCCGGAGGAAGGGGAGGGAGGGACCTAGGTAGACCCGAGACAAGGGCACGGGAGGCCATACCTCGAAGACGAGGCAGGGAGGGGTGACCAAGGCGGTGGTGCCAAAGGAGAGTCTTGTGTGCCAGAGGGCGACACGAGCAGGGGGCAGACGCAGGACTAGACCTGGACGCGGCAGCAAACACCTGACTGGACGCAGCTACCTGACCAGACGCAGAGACCGGAGGAGGCGCAGTAGTCAATGTGTACAGACTCGACCCTGGCCGACGGGTGAACGTGGCCAGGTGACGGCCCGTCCGAGAGCAAGTGCAGTGGGTCACATGCTGACCTCCAGGGGTGAACTGGTCAACCCACGCGTCCTGGAGGTCAGCTCCACTCACCAGGTTCGAAGAGAACGAGGGGAGGTGGAGTCCCGACAGCAAGCCCGACGGGGCCGCAGGACACGGCAGGACAGTGGAGGAGTGTGCAAGTACTGGGCCCCCGGAGGGGTCAGCAAGGGAGACCGCAACTGGCCGACTGAGCGGCGTGAGCGTGGTGCTGTCTCTAAAGAAAGAGCGCGAAGCACCAGAGTCAAGTGTGAAAGTGTGAAAGGACGCAGTAGGTGGAGTACCAGAGGGAGGAGACGTACCAGCACCAGGAGCAGCAGACGCACTAGCACCTAGAGCAGCAGCCGCACAAGCACCTGGAGCAGCAGACGCACTAGCACCTAGAGCAGCAGCCACAGTGCCCGGGTCGGGCGGGACACGCAGGTAACAGTTACCCTCAATAATATCAGCATGAGCATACATGGCAGCAAGGATAGCATCAAAGTCTAGATCAAAGATAGGCACATTCTGCAGAAGCAGATCATGCCAATGAGGAAGATCAACAGCGTCAGGAAACTGGGTACGCCAAGCATCAGTCAGGCGGCCGAAGCAGCGCTGCGTGGTGTGTGGGAGACCACACACCTCCCCACTACGAGTGCCTGTGCGAAGAACGTACGTGCAGGGACCGGCACCCCCAGACCTCCCACGCCCAGCGTACCACTCACGGAGCTGCTGAACAGACGGGGTCTCACGGGTGCGCAGCTGCTGCTGACGCTGGTCACCACCAAGGCCTCCACGCTGCGTGGCTGCACCGCGACCAGCGCCACCCCCTCCGCTACCTCCACCACCGCTGCCGCCGCCTCCACCGCCTCCGCCTCCGCCTCCACGGCCTCCACCGCCGCCACCGACGCCCCCACCCCCGGGACCACCCCCACCACCACCTCCACCTCCTCCACCGCTTCCTCCACCGCCCCCTCCACCACCCTTGCTTCCCTTGCCCTTGCCAGTGCGGCGTCGCCCACTAGGGGCAGACGCAGCTCCGACCTCCTCAGTGCCAACGAGGTCGACAGCAGCAGCAGAGGCAACAGAGGGGAGAAGGGGGACAGGGGAACACCCCTCAAAGAAGGGGGTGCGACGGTCACCGCGAGAAGCACCAACAACTAAGATAATCTTCTCAGCTGCAGCAAGGCGCTCCTCTAGCAAGTCGACAGTCAGCTCAGTGGGGCAAAGGGAGAGAAAGTGGTCCCTGACTGAAGAGAGAGAGTCAGGGAGGCGGGTGACTAGGTAGTAAAGGGTGATGTACATGGGGGGGGGGTTCTTGGCACAGAACTCAGTGGGAAGGGCAGCGCGGTAGCGGGCGTCACTAGTGCGAAGGTGAGCAACTAGGTCAGCGACAGTGGCAAAGGCAGCAAGGTCAGGGAAAAGGTACGGTAGCATGAGGCGGCTGAGGGCAGCAGTGGCAGGGGAGGAGTAGCGTGCAACTACAGCGTCGTACAGAGCCCTAGCACTCTTGTACTGACTAAAGTGCGCGCGCTCAGTAGACGGCAGGTGGTTGCGCACAGCAAGACGAGCAGCAGCATCGCGCGTGAGCCACTGCGAGAGAACAGTACTGTCAGCATCAGCAGTAGGGGCAGTAGAGGCGCCTGTAGTGAGATCGAACAGTGAGAGACCATCCTTGCTATCGCACTGTAGGAAAAGCTGCAGATCATCTAGCCAGACCTCAAAGTCAACAGCCCGACCCTCAGCATCAAAGGTAAGAACATTGAGACTAGCCATGACAGGAGAAGCAGCAGGCTAGCAGTAGCAGCACTAGAACTCGGCTAAGCAGGCTAGGTAGGGCGGCGCAGCTCGGCAGGGCGGTGTGGCTCGGCAGCACGGCGCTCTTACCAGGGCAGAGGCTGGGGCAGGGCCGGGGTAGGGCCGGGGCAGTCCAGGAGCAGGGCCGGGGCAGGGCCGGGGCAGTTCAGGAGCAGGGCCGGGGCAGGGCCGGGGCAGTTCAGGAGCAGGGCCGGGGCAGGGCCGGGGCAGTTCAGGAGCAGGGCCGGGGCAGGGCCGGGGCAGTTCAGGAGCAGGGCCGGGGCAGGGCCAGGGCAGAGCCGGGCCAGGGCCGGGGCAGTTCAGGGGCAGGGCCGGGGCAGGGCCGGGGCAGAGCCGGGGCAGATCAGGAGCAGGGCCGGGGCAGTGCAGAGGCAGGGCCGGGGCAGAGCCGGGGCAGGGCCGGGGCAGGGCCTGGGCAGAGCCGGGCCAGGGCCGGGGCAGTTCAGGGGCAGGTCAGGAGCAGGGCCGGGGCAGTGCAGAAGCAGGGCCGGGGCAGTTCAGGAGCAGGGCCGGGGCAGCGTCGAGGAAGAGCTGCGACAGGGCCGCAGCAGGGCCGGCTGGGCCTGAAGGGGCCTCTAACGGGGCCTGACTGGGCCGAACGGGGCCTATAACGGGGCCTGACGGGGCCTATAACGGGGCCGTACGGGGCCTATAACGGGGCCGTGCGGGGCCTATAACGGGGCCTGGCGGGGCCTATAACGGGGCCGTACGGGGCCGTAAGGGGCCTATAACGGGGCCTGACGGGGCCGATAACGGGGCCGAACGGGGCCGATAACGGGGCCGTGCGGGGCCTATAACGGGGCCGATAACGGGGCCTATAACGGGGCCGATAACGGGGCCGTGCGGGGCCTATAACGGGGCCTGATGGGGCCTATAACGGGGCCTGACGGGCCTTACGGGGCCTCTAACGGGGCCTGACGTGCCTTACGGGGCCTTAAACGGGGCCAAATGGGGCCTGACGGGGCCATACGGGGCCTCTAACAGGGCCTGACGGGGCCATACGGGGCCTCTAACGGGGCCTGTCGGGGCCTAACGGGGCCTTAAACGGGGCCGAACGGGGCCTGACGGGGCCTTACGGGGCCTTACGGGGCATAACGGGGCCTTACGGGGCCTTAATCCGCACCCTAAACGGGGCCTAAAGGGGCCTTACGGGGCCTAACGAGGCCTTAAGGGGCCTTACGGGGCGGGCGTAGGGGCTGTTATAGTCACAGTAGGCTCCAATGTGCCTAAAACGAAAGATAGAGTGCACAGTCGGATTTTTGCACAGCGGCTTCAAACGTTCATAGCGTTCTGTTCACAGTTTCAAATGACTTGATTCAACTTGGATCTGGAGCGTCTTATTGTCGCCTACATTAGGCAATTTAGATCGCACGATTTGACCAAGTATTGACGACACAGCGTCAGTTTGAACGAACGGCACTATGGCAGCCACTATAGTCTTAGAACACAAGATAGGAAGAGTTAGGAAGAGTTACGAGTTGGGAATGACTCCCAGCTCCTACAAACCCCAAGAGCCGAGGTACAGTGATGTGGAACAGTGCCACACTGTCCCCAACCACGAAGGGTCTCGAAACTACCCTTCACTAGGGCCTACACCAAGTGAAATGTTACACTACACAAAGTAATGTAACTATCTTCAATATCTTGAGGTGTACCCTTTTGGCGAGCTTCGAAATCACTTGAGGCTTGACACCAAGGCTCGGGCTCTTCATCACAAACTCATCCTTGAGTTCTTGATGGGTCTGCTGCACACACCTGCGACACACCGAACGTTCGACACATGACAAAATAGAAACCGCGCACGACAAAATAGAAACCGCGCGCGAGACACAAACGACCGCGTAACACGCGTCTAGCGATAACTCGCTATTGACTCGACACACACACTCGACATCATGACTCAACATTCACACACAATTATAAGCATGAAATATATATTATCCCATGCCCTCATACCATTCCATACACACACACATGCACGCACACGGACAACAAGCCGAGTGCAAACCGTAGGGTTGCACCAACAAACTCCCCCTCGGATTGTTGGCCTTAGGATATGTTGCTCTCTCAGTTCAGAGCCATCCCAGCCAGCTTGCGACACTTCCAATGCTGCTGCTCCACCAGCCTCTTGGTCATCATGTCAGCCGGCTGCCCCGTGGTCTTCACGTACCGCAACTCAACTTCACCCGCGGTTACCATGCTCCTCGTCCAATGCCACTTCACCCTCATGTGCTTTGTGAGTCCATGCAACACAGGGTTCTTAGCAAGAGCAATGGCACCCTGGCTGTCACAGTACAGTGGGGTAGGTCCTTGCTGCTCCTCCCCCAATTCAGCCAACAAACGCCGCTGCCACACAATCTCCCGTACGGCACGGAAGAGTGCCATGTACTCGGACTCCACCGAGCTCAAAGCTTGGTCAACCTGCTTCTTGCTCTCCCAAGCAGTTGGGCCTCCACCAACATAGCATATGAAGCCTCCCACACTTGTCATGTCCTCTGGTTCTGATGCGTATGAAGCATCCGAGTAGGCAGTGAGGAACAAACGCCCGGGTTCAACACCATCCGCGCCCTTTTGGCGCCTTTGTGCCGCCGCCGAGTATTGCAGCCCAACGGTCGGTGTTTGGCCAAGATACTTGGCCACCCTCATTCCAGCTGCTACCTGCTCCTCATTAGGGCATTGCACAACCCTAGCCAGCTGCCCGGTAGCAAACGCGACGTCCGGTCGGGTGTTTACCGCCGCATACATGAGGCTGCCCACCAACGAGTGAAATCGGCGCCTCTCCTCTTCTCCAACGCTCTCCTCCTCTGGCCCCTTCACACACTTGAACCCAGAGGGAAAGGGAGTAGCCACATGACCTTCACTCTGGCCGAAGTTGGCAGCCAACGCCTCCAGGTACTTCCGTTGGTGCACTCGCATGCTCCGCTTCTCCACGTCTCGTTCGATGTGGAGCCCAAGGTAGAAGTTCACGTCACCAAGGGACTTGCACTTGAACTTGTCTTGCAGCTTCAGCATCACCTCCTTCACAAGGTCAGGAGAGGATAAGAAGATCAGGATGTCATCCACGTACACCACCATGAAGCTCCTCTGCTCCCCCTCGCTAAGCATGAACAAGGAGTGATCGGCCGTTGAGGGAGTGAAGCCGATCCCCTCCAACACTTCGCGCAGCTTCATGTACCATTGCCTAGGGGCCTGCTTCAGCCCATATAGGGCCTTCTTCAGCTTCCACACTCTGCCACTACCATCATCAAACCCCTCTGGCTGCGCCATAAAAATCTCCTCCTCAAGGATGCCGTTAAGGAATGCCGTTACGATGTCCATTTGCTTTACTACCCATCCTTTGATGGCGGCTCCCGCGAATAGGGTTCGCAGCGTCCTCGGCTTCACCACAGGGGCAAACAGCTCCTTGAAGTCCACCTTCTCCTTCTGCTGGTACCCCTTGGCTACAAGCCTAGACTTGTAGCGCTCGATCTTGCCGTCGGCATCCGACTTGATTTTGAAGAGCCACTTGGACGTTATCGCCGTACGCCCCTCCGGTAGCTCCACCGATTCAAACGTGTCATTCTCCTCGATGCTCTTCAGCTCACTCTCCATGGCCTTCTTCCACTCCTCAGCATCACTACTCTCCAAAGCCTCCTTGAGAGTTGCTGGTTCTCCCGGCATCTCCACCGGAGAGAAGAACGCGAAGGCACACTCCTCGTAGTCACTCTCCTCGTCGTCTCCGACCATCATTGCCGCTCCGGCCAGGGCTGTCTTGCCCTGCTTTCCCGGCGCATCATAGGTCAGCCTATTAGGGGGTTGAACTCTCCTCTTCCCCCTTCCTTCCTCCTCAGCTGCAGGGACTTGAAGGCCTTGGCGTTGCTGCGGTGTGGCTCGAATCCGTGGAGCACTCGTAGTACGGGAAGGGAGTAACGGTGCACGCTCGCTCACTTGCTGCACCTCCTCCTCTTCTTCCTCTGCATCATTGGCCTCCTCTCCCCCATTCACAAGGGAGGATTGCCTTGTGGTTGTGCTGCCGCTGCTCAGCTCCAAAGGCAGCTCCACATGCTCCAAACCGGAACTCTTCACCTCCCCAAACCGCACGCCTATCTTCGCCTCATTCTCCGCCTTCCAATCCTTGTACATGAAGTTCTCCATGAACTTGCAGTCCCTGCTCACCAAGAACTTCTTGGTGAATGGGTCCCAAAGAAGCCATCCCTTGCTGTTTTGAGCCATGCCCAAGTGCACGGCCCACACCGCCTTGGCACCAAGCTTGTTGTGCCGAAGATGCTTAGGCACGAGCGCCATGCACATGCACCCGAACACCCGAAGCATATCCACCTTTGGCTTCCTTCCTAGCCACTCCACATAGGGCACCCATTTGTCTGCTCCCACATGAGTCAAGGCTCTGTTCTTGGCCACACACGCGCTCCGCACCGCATCAGGCCAGAAATAGTCGGGTAGCCCGGCTTCAATGAGCAACCCGCGTGCCGCCTCCGTGATTGTGCGGTTCGCTCGCTCGGCGATGCCGTTCATTGCAGGGGAGTATGGCATGGTGAGGGAGTGCCGAATACCATTCTTCTTCAGCCACAACCCAAACTCCTTGCTCAGGAACTCTCCCCCTCGATCGGTGCGGATTGACTTGACTAGACGGTCTTGTTGCCGCTCCACCATCGGAAACCAATCCGTCTTCAACGTTTCAGCCACGTCGCTCTTCTTGGCCAGCACGTACACCCAAGTCATGCGGGTGTAGACGTCGACAATGGTGAGAAAATACTCAGCTCCAGCAGCTCCAAGCTTCAGGGGGCCCACCACGTCCATCACCACCTCATCAAGCGGTGCCTTTGCCGTTGCCTCCGAACTAGGGAACGGAAACCGGGTGAACTTGGCTTGAATGCACGTCGGGCAGCCAAGCACCTCATCGGGCTCCCCCTTCACACGTATGCCGGCAACCATCTCATTCTTCACTAGCTGCTGCAAGATGGGCAGGGCCACATGCCCCATGCGCCGATGCAAGGTGAGCCAATCACACTCCCCCGTAGCCGAAGTTGGATTGGAGAAAGCCGCGCTCGCAATAGCGCCCCACATACTCTCTCCGTAGTCCTCCTCCGCTGCTGCCTCTGGGTTCTCCTCACCCTTTTGCTGCTCCTTGGTTGCTGCACCACTCTCCTTAGGTTCACTGAACTTGCTGGTCCCTCCAAGTTTGCTCTTCTTGAGCTCATTCTCCTTAGCGCGACCGTTCGCGCCATCGTCGCTACCGACCGCTCCATCCTTGGTGCTGATGCTTGCTACCACTTGCCTCTCCTTAGGCATAGGGACCACTGGGATCTGCCACATCTCGTTGTAGACATCCCTGTCCTCATGAAGGTCCCAAAGAATTCGATCGCCAAGCCTTGCGGTGTAGGTCTTGGCTCCCTTCGAGTTCGTGTCCATGCCGGCCTTTGCCAACCGCCGCACGGAAATCAGGTTTGCAGCAAGGCTGGGCACCCAAAGCACGTTCTTGAGGCCCACCATCTTCCCATCAGCACCCTTGAACATGGCCTTGCCCATGCCTTTCACCTCTGCTCGCTGCCCCAAAGCCGATGTGACATGCTTCACCGGTGACGGCTCGAGTTCGGTGAGCAAGTCCGGGCGAGGTGTCATGCTATAGGTAGCGCCACTATCAATCACCCAATAGTCCAGGGGGTGTAGGGTCACCTTCCCCACAGCTGCTGGCTCCTCAAAGCCTTCATCCTTCTCTGGACCAGCCGGTACTTGCGTCGACACGAAGTAGAATAGACCCGGGTATCGATCGTCGCTCGGGTCCTTGTCGTTGTCTCCGCTCTTCATGTTTGCAGCTCCGCCACCGCGACCGCCACGGCCTCCACGGCCTCATCCTCTCCCTCCTCCTGCTCCTCTACCCTCTTGGCCTTGAGCAGGGGTTCAACCATCAGGGAGTTTGTAGCAGTCGCGCCACATGTGTCCGCTCTTGTGGCAATAGTGACACTCGCCGTCGAATCGGCCGCGACCGCGTCCGTAGCTCTTGTCGTCGCTGCCGTAACCGCCACTCCCGCGGCCTCCGCCGAAGTTGCTGCCACCAAACCTTCCTCCCCCTCGTCCTCTGCCTCTTCCTCGACCATATCCACGGCCGATGCTCGCTGCCCCAGCGCCATCCGCACTCGCCAACTCACGGCGGCGGAAATCCTCTTGAAGGATAGCTCGCTTCACGTCTTCAAGCGAGAGGCGGGGCAAGTCGCGATTAAGGTTGATGATGAGTGAGGACCATGACTCAGGGAGTAGGGCCAGCAAATTGGTCTTCTTTTGGAGCTCACTATAGTTCAAATCAGCTCCCTCAAGCCGCGTCAACAAGTCGAAGAATTTCTGCACCCCTTCTTCAACCGCTTCATCCTCTTCAATTCGTAGTGTCGCCATTTGCCGTTCCAACACCACAGCTACCGCCGCTGTTGCAGGAGCGTGTACACCCTTGAGAGCAGCCCATGCCTTTGGTCCCTTCTCTGGATCACGCTGGAAAGGCTTGATGTGACGGATCTGGCTGCTCCCCAACGCTTGCCCTACTAGGAGGTAGCCTTGTGCGCTCTTCCGCACCCACGGGCTCTTCTCCGGGTCGTTCTCGGGGCGCTTCTCCGTTCCTTCCATCACCTCCAGCAGGACATAGTGATCAAACACGTTCTCCATTCTGAAGGACCACTCAGCAAAGTTGTCACCGTTGAACTTGTCAAGGCCAAACACTCTAGGCTCGTCCCTAGATGGGCCAACACTTGGTTGCACGGGCGCCATGGCTGAGTCACGGGGTTGGCCTTGAGCTTGGGCTTCTCCACTGCCACCAGCACCTCTGCCACCCCTTTCCTCAGGTCCAGCAAATGTCGAAACTGCTCCAAGGGGCTCTGATACCACTTGTTATAGTCACAGTAGGTTCCAATGTGCCTAAAACGAAAGATAGAGTGCACAGTCGGATTTCTGCACAGCGGCTTCAAACGTTCATAGCGTTCTGGTCACAGCTTCAAATGACTTGATTCAACTTGGATCTGGAGCTATTGTCGCCTACAATAGGCAATTTAGATCGCACGATTTCACCAAGTATTGACGACACAGCGTCAGTTTGCACGAACGGCACTATGGCAGCCACTATAGTCTTAGAACACAAGATAGGAAGAGTTAGGAAGAGTTACGAGTTGGGAATGACTCCCAGCTCCTACAAACCCCAAGAGCCGAGGTACAGTGATGTGGAACAGTGCCACACTGTCCCCAACCACGAAGGGTCTCGAAACTACCCTTCACTAGGGCCTACACCAAGTGAAATGTTACACTACACAAAGTAATGTAACTATCTTGAATATCTTGAGGTGTACCCTTTTGGCGAGCTTCGAAATCACTTGAGGCTTGACACCAAGGCTCGGGCTCTTCATCACAAACTCATCCTTGAGTTCTTGATGGGTCTGCTGCACACACCTGCGACACACCGAACGTTCGACACAGGACAAAATAGAAACCGCGCACGACAAAATAGAAACCGCGCGCGAGACACAAACGACCGCGTAACACGCGTCTAGCGATAACTCGCTATTGACTCGACACACACACTCGACATCATGACTCAACATTCACACACAATTATAAGCATGAAATATATATTATCCCATGCCTTCATACCATTCCATACACACACACATGCACGCACACGGACAACAAGCCGAGTGCAAACCGTAGGGTTGCACCAACAGGGGCCGTGACGGGCCTCGAAGGGAAGGCGCGAAGCGCGCGGCAAGTAGGCAGGGGAGCAATTTCAGTGGTGGGCCCTTTTTAAAAAATCTCGAAACTAGCTCTTTACCATGTGAGAATGATAGACGAAAGAATGAATGAACTAGAAATGAGATGGGTACATATAGGAAACACATGAGTGTTGTACCCTCTAGGAGCTACCCCACTACAGCCTAAATAGACCATAGTAGATAGAAGTTTGACAGACATGGCTTTTGAAGCCTTCATCGCTTGGCTCCCAGTAGCAGAACGAGAATCAGGCGTGAAACTAAAAAGCTTCCTGTCAGACAGAGGAGGAGAGTACACCTCACAGAGGTTCAAGCAGTTCTTGGTAGAAAGAGGAATCAAGAGGCTCATCTCGCTTCCCTACGCCCATCAACAGCAAGGCGTGGCTGAACGGATGAATCGAACTCTCCAGAACACCATGCGCAAATTACTGCGTGGCATGCGACTGCCCAATCACCAATGGCCTGAGGCGATGGACCACGCTGTCATGCTGCACAACTTGCTTTCGTCGTCATCACTACCGAACAACGCATCACCGCACCTGCTGTGGACAGGAAAACAGGGCAGCACAAAATTGTTAAGAGTTTTCGGCTGCATGGTACAGTACCGACCCCCATCTGCACGAGCCGGCCGATTTTCCCAACGCGCACAGTGGGGACTGCACCTGGGCATCGAAAGAAATTACAACGCGTGGAAGATTTTCGATGTCCACTCCAAAGAAACAGTAGCAGCACGTGATGTCATTTTCTACGAACGACTCACCCTTCCGACATACCTTGCCAACCTGGAAGAAGACCGGGACCCCACAGGTGGTTTCCGTGGTGATCGAGCCTTTGCCTCAGCAGCAGACAAAGCTGACTGAGACGAGCAGAATGTGGATAACGCCTCGGAAGAAGCAGGACCACTCCCATACTGCTCCGTGCCTATCCCGATGGACGACGAAAATCCTCGCGAAAGCATCAACGCCGAAACTTATTTCGACTTCGCCGACACCGGTTACGTTACACCTGCAGAAGTCAACACCAACGAAGCAGAACGCATAGGGCCCAACTTCATACCTGACCCAGAAACATGCGACGAAGCAGCTTATCCCGAGGGCACACCTCTTCCCCGCTACACACAGAGTGGCCTCCAGATATTCGGCCTAGTCACCGCGGTCCACGGCACAGAAACTCCTAAGGAGCCTGCCACAGTTCAGCAGGCTCTGGGGGGGGAGCATAAGGAAAAATGGCGTGAAGCCATGGACAAGGAACTGAAAGCACTGAAGGAGCGCAACACCTGGAAAGTTTTTCCCATCGGCGTGGCACGAAACAAAACAATACTCACCGGGAAGTGGGTCTTCCGCGTGAAGACGAAAGCAGACGGCACCATTGACACGTTCAAGGCACGCTGGGTCGTACGCGGCTTCGACCAAGAACATGGACGTGACTTCACCGAGACATTCGCTCCGGTCAGCCGACACAATTCGCTACGAATTCTTCTCGCGATCGCTGCCATGAAGAAAAAGAAACTGTGGCATTAAATAGGCCCCGAGACTGTGGCAGCAGTACCTACACGCTCGACTTACTCGCATCGGATTCCGGCAGCTACCGCACGACCAAGGCATGTACCGGCTCACGAAAGGTGACGAATATATCCTATTAATCGTCTACATAGACGATCTACTCTACATCGGGTCGACCGACAACGTCACTACCTGGTTCGAAGGGGAGCTACAGAAAGACCTCACGCTCACAGTATCATCTACCGTCACGCAATATCTCGGCCTAAACATTCAGGAAGAAGAAAACGCGATCTACCTCAACGCTGCAAAGTACGCCGACACCATCGCCAAACGCTTCTCACTTACGCCGACCACCATCTCTACGCCATACCGCTACACGGCAGGAAACAACAAGGAAGGATCCGCTCCACTAAAATCCGCCGACATACGCAACTACCAAAGGAAGCTGGGATGCCTTCTCTTTGCGGCTGTCACTTGTCGCCCAGACCTATCATACTCCGCTCGCAACCTATCTCAAGAGACCTGAAGGAGAACACATGGCCGAACTCGACCGTGCTCTTCACTATCTCGTCAGCACCGCAACCGTCGGTCTAACCTACCACAAGAATGGGACTACAGTACCTAAACTAGTCGGCTACGTCGACGCAGACCACGCCGGCGATCCCGACAACAGACGCTCACGCACCGGCTACATCTATCGCCTCGAACCTATCGGACCTATTTCCTCGCAATCGAGCAAGCAGGAACTAATCGCTCTCTCCTCAGCTGAAGCTGAATATATCGCACTCTGCTCAGCCACCAAGGAAGGACTGTACCTTCGCGAACTTCTGGAGGAGGCGAAGCTGGCTCAGTTACCCAACTTCTCCTTGTTCTGCGACAACCAGTCGGCAATTGGTATCGCCAACAAAAACGGATTCGCGAACAGGACGAAACATATCGCCCTGCGATATTTCTTCGTAAAGGACGAGATCGAGAAGGGGAGACTCGAACTATCCTACTGTCCCACATCCGAGATGACAGCCGACTACTTGACCAAGAAACTCGGAAAACAGAAGTTCGAGTACTGCATGCTGCTGACTGGACAAGGACACGTCATCAACAACGATCCTCCAGAAGCGAAGGGGAGTGTTGGAAACAAGTGATTTATAGCGCCTCTGTCGTATCGAAGCTGCGACACAAAACGGAACTGACTACAGCGAAGAAGCACGCGAGTCAACTGTCGGAGGTTACACGAAGGTCAAAGGTCCCCGACCTTTGACCTGACGAAATGCACAGTGCGACAGCAAGGACACATAACTGACTCGTTACAGAGCAGTTACCCGAGTCGGCACTGTATCGAACCGCAACGGCAAAAACAGTTAAAATAGAACTCCTTATATTCCTTGTAATCGTATACAAGGCCTGTATCCCTTTGCTATTATGAACTTATCTTGTTCTCACAAACCAGCACAAGGTGGTTCACGTCAACTCTTCATTAAAGGCTTCCGCTGTTACAACTCTACATCAACACCCGATCTTAGTCCTGAAAAGTTCCTAAGGGCTCTTTCTCAGCCCAACAACAACTGCTGCGATCAAAAGTTGATCGTGCCTAGGATCACCTTAGGAAGGTTCGCACACAACTAGGTGGTAGTGGTGGGCCCTTGACCTCAATTCAGAGTGGATGTAAAATGATTGATATGAATTAAAACATGCAAATACAGGCGTATAAATACCGTCAGCCCCCGGATAGTAGCACCCCTAGGGGTATAAAAAAACACTGTTTTTTAGGGGGTGCGCTTATAATTGAGGAAATTTATAAGCGCCGGCGTTTATAAAATGGCAAAAATGAAATGTATTGTTTTAACATGAAATTGAAGCTTTTTCAAAAGGGGATTCAATCCACATCTAGAACGTTCGTATCCGTGCATGAAAAGTGCGTGAAATGGCCAACAAGGCGTGGAATCACGCCCATCACGCCTTGCTGGCCTGGCCAGATTCATCGAACATGAATCTGGCCCATGCTAGCGCACACGTAGTTTAGGGTGCGACTGCCCAATCAGGGTCGCATGCCGCGTCAAGCACGACTCTGTACAACCACACAATTGGCAGCCCCGGCAAGATTCCACTCCACCGAGGCATTGACCTCACCACCTCAGCTCCTCTGCGGGGGGATCTTGACAGTTTTCCCCCTTTCCCTGCAGAGGAACCCGGGCCGCGAAGTTGGAGGGGTCTCGGGCGAGGGTTTCAAACGAGGCTCATTCTCTTCGTTTTCTTCAGTTTTCTTGTTTTCCCTCGGCCTGCCTAGGCCATGGCGGGCCTTCCAGGCACCCACTTCCTATTTAGCCGTCGACCTGTTGTTGGCAACACTCGCGATTACTCTCAGTGGCAGAGTCGCCCAACGCCTCAAGCTCCTCCGGCGCCTCCTGCTCCTCCTGCTCCTCCTGCGCCTCCTGCTCCTCCAGCACCTCCTGCTCCTCCCGCTCCGCCTATCGTCGTCGTAAACGGTCGGCCCGTTCTACAGCTCCTCCTTCATGGTTACTCAGCTTTCGACGCGTACATCTCCGAGCCCGAGCGCAGCGGCGACGATGAACCCGGCCCCGGTCTGTCGCCACGCTGGGGAGACGCGGAAGACTGCCCGTACGACGAATCCGCCACTGGTGCTGAAGACGATGTTGAGTGGTGGGCGGCCGACGGTCTTCCCGAGGACCTGCCTGTCCCTAGTTTCCCCCCGCCGAATAAGAAACGGCCCCACCCCTCCAAACAGAATCGTGATGCCCGCCCCCCGTCCCCCGTGAGCAAGCCTTCAACGCACAAGCGCAACTCCTACACTTCCCAGGAGAAGCTGCAGTGGATTGCAAAGTTGGAGTCCGGAGCTGTGAGTGTGCGGAGAATGTCCCGTGACACTGGTATCTCTCAAAAGTCCCTGTCAGAGTGGAAGTCGCGGAAGGGTGAGATGGAAGGCGCGCATGGGGCTTGCAAGCGCCTTCACGAACGTGGTCGGGCGTCGTGGTACCGCGACATGGAGATCGAGGTGTACTCACGTGTTCTTGCCCACTGGAAAAGGCGTCTCGCCGTGTCTATTGGCCGACTGCAGAAGTGGTCACATAAGGTGATGAAGATCCTGCATCCTGAGGTAAAGTGGGCTGGATCTCAGAGGTGGACTGGGCGTTTTCGACGACGCTGGAACCTCACTACCCGAGTGAAGACTAGAATCGGCCAGAAGCTGTCGTCTGGTGAGTCGGTGTTTGTGCTTTCGCTCTTGTTTATGGCTGCTTACGACCTTCGAAATTCTAATTTACTTCTTTTGTTTGTCTCTCCCGCCCTTCCCTTGCAGAGTGTGAGACACAGGTGCAGAACTTCTGGAAGTTCGTGCGACACTCCCGCCGTCAGTACGGATCGACAACCGCTGGATTATTAATGCCGATCAAACGCCACTCTGGCTCGAGATGCCAGCTGAACGCACGGTCGAGGAGGTGGGGATCCGCTCCGTGCCCATCCGCAGCGGCGGCTATAAAAAAGAACGCGTGACGGTGATGCTCGCCTGCACCGCCAGCGGCGAGAAGCTCAAGCCTTGGGTCTTCTTTAAGCGCAAGACAATTCCTAAGAGGAATTTCCCCTCCGGTAAGCCGAGCAGCTTGTGCAGTGATGGTGGCATTTGCATGTGATATAATTTTTTAATGTCTGATGCTAATCTGTCCGTACGCCTTGTTCGGATGTGCAGATGTTGTGGTCCCCGTACATCCCAAAGGTTGGATGGACGCTGACGGTGTCCTCGCGTGGCTCGACGGGACGGTGAACCCGTATGTCAACCCCAGGTTCGGAGTACGCGGCAGGAAAGTGATGTTGGTTCTTGACTCCTACCACGGGCACCTCACTGATGCTGTGAAGGCGAAATTTGGGGAGCTGAACATCGTCCCCGCCGTCATACCAGCTGGCTGCACCTCTGAGATCCAGCCTCTTGACGTCGCGGTGAACCGCTCATTCAAAGCAGCAGTCCGCCAACTGTACCAGGAGTGGTTCGAGAGCGAGGGGGTCGACTGCCTGACCGAAAGAGGTGAGCTCAATCTCAACGTGTACGATGTGTCTGCTTAGACTGTTTCCACCCTGTTCTGATTGTTGTAGTGTTTCCATGTGTGGCAGGCAACATCCGCAAGCCACCTCCAGAGCTGACGCTCAAGTGGATCTCCAAGGCCTGGAAGGCTGTGCCCAAGGAGTTGATTGAGTGCTCGTTTCTCACCTGTGGCATCAGCAACGCCCTGGATGGGTCCCAGGACAATCTCTGCATGCAGCACCGGCGGGACGCCGTCAAGGGTGAAGTAGAACTTGATGACGAGATTGCAGCATATGGATTCTGCTGCAACAACGTAGAGGAGCCAGAGTCGGACGGGGAGGCCGACCAAGATGGCTCCGCCACTGTTGATGGTGATGCATAGGATGCTAGAAAGAAAAGAATGCATAGGATGCTAGAGAAGGTCAGTGAATGTTGCGGTAAACTAACAGTAGGATTTAGTACCGTAGTAAAATTGGAAAAATATGTATGTTGTAGTGAAAATAGCTTGTAAAAGATAGGATAATAATAGTCAAAATAAAAAAGGGAGGCGCTTATAATGTGTCATAATACAGGGGTGCGCTTATAATCCGTAAGCCTCCAGGGGTGCGCTTATAATCGAGGACCGGATATAAGCGCCATCACCCTTTTACAACCGCCGGCGCTTATCCGAGGCCTGCGCTTCTATCCGGGGCCTTACGGTAAGAGTACAGAGTGGAATACGAAACGACCTAGCTAGCCATGTACTCTAAGGGATACATTCCCTTATTGCAGTGAAATCCAACCATGCGACTCCAGACGGTTACAAACTGCCTAAACAGAATCCTCGCCACTGCTGCTGCCTGATGCAGTTTGCCCTGACGGTCCAAATGCTTCGTAACCGTACGACCCTTCATGCCACTTCCGCCTTTTCGTCTTCAGACTCGGTATTGTATGCTTCGTTTGCTACTGTCAGGAGTGCAAAGTAACACTTCATTTTTTGCTATTCGTAACACCTCCCTTCACTCCTGGCCATAGCAGGTCTTGACCAGCTTGACTACTCTGCTAAGTTCGGAGCAGTGCTGGTACTGCTGACGTGACAGTCGATTCGTGAGGAAGTCGGCTGCTATGTCACCCGTCGGGCATTAGGTTAGGTCAACCTTGCCCTTGTCAACTTCGTCCTTGACGGAGAACTACCGCAGCGCGATGTGTTTGGTGCGGTTGACGAACCCAGGCTTGTTAGCGATCCTGATCGCGCTCTGGTTGTTGCAGTGCAGGCGGAAGTTCGGCAAAGCTGGTATTTTCGCCTCCTGCAGTAGCTCCTATAGGTAGAGGCCTTCGCGAACAGCTGTTCTTGCTGCAATGAATTTGGCTTCCGCTGATGACAGGGCAACCAACTCCTGTTTCTGTGAGTTCCAGGAGATGGGGCCGCTAGGCTCGAGGCGAAACAGAAAACCAGTCCTGGACCGTCGATTGTCGGAGTCAGCGGCATGATCGGCGTCCACGTGCCGATGAGGTTGAAGGAGGAGGTTGGGACTGTGGAGTAGCAGAGCCCGACATTGGGCGTTGAGATGAAGAATTGCAGCGCCTGTTGAAGATCTAGGAAATTCTCAGCCGTTGGTTTGCGGGAGTACTGAGCCAGCTGGCTCGCGATGTACGAGAGATAGGGGCTGCAAGTAACAAAGGCGAAGAGTAGGCGTCCCAGCTGCTGCTGGTAAGTCTGAAGCCCAGGAGGGGACAGGGCTTTGTTGTTAGACTTGTGGTTGGGTCCTGAAGTGCGGTAAGGGGTGGAGAGTGGTGCAGGCGCAATGTTGAAGCGTTTGCCAAGTTCCTCAGCATACTTGGCTGCTGAGAGATGAATGGCTTCTGGCGAGTAGATGTTCAGCGCAAGGAACTGCTTCAAGTCATGGTTGCAGGTGATGTGGACGCGCCCCACGAGATTCCTCTCGAACTGCTCAACAGTTCGTTGCTTGACCCTGTGTAGAGGAGGTCGTCGACGTAGACTGTGAGTAGGATGTATTTGCCGCGGAAATCATGGCGATACATCCCTGGATCGTGAGGCAGCTGCTTGAAGAAAATTTCAAGTAGGATGTTGTGCAGGTACTGCTGCCAGAGCCTCGGTGCTTGCTTGATCCCAAAGAGAGACTTTCGCAGCTGGCACACGCGCGAATCTCCTTCACCGTACATGTGTGGCTGCTCCACGTAGATCACAGCATCCACTAACGCGTAGAGGAACGCGTTCTTCACATTGATCTGCCGAATTGGTAAGTGTCTTGCAGCGGTGATGGCGAGGAGGATTCTGACGGAGGTGTGACGGCTGACCGGCGCAAACGTCTGGTCGAAGTCGATGCCGTGCCTCTGGTTGTAGCCAAGCACGACACAGCGTGCCTTAAATCGCTCAATCATGCCGTCTGCTGCGGTCTTCAAGCGGAAGAACCATTTCTTGGAGAGAATCCTTCTCCCCATGATTGCCGCTCGATCGACAAGCACCCAAGTGTCACGAGATTCAAGTGCCTTGATTTCCGCATCCATTGCCTCGCGCCATTCCTTGCTGTGTGGTCCCGTGAGTGCTTGGCGCGGGTTTTTCAGCTCGATGACACGTGGCGCTGTTGAGTTGGCGGTGTGGAGCCCGAGGAGCTGCAGTCCAGAGACGGTGCTGTCGTGGCGGTGCTGCTGGATGACCTCCTGCACGTCATCGTCGTCGCTTTCAGGTTCAGGTGGTGCTGGTGGTGTTGCGCCTCTGCCGCTTCCTCCCGCTCCACCGATTCCTCCTCCAAGGGAATCGTCGTCGTCGTCGCTGTGGCGATCACCTCTTGCGAACTCGCCTCTGGTGTCCTACTCCAGAATGGCTACTGCAGCTTCGTCCTCAGGTGAGGCGTAGCTGTGCCCGTCGTTGGCGTAAACGCGATTCGCGTTTGCCTGCTCGTCTTCGCGGAATTGCTTGAGGAAGAGCCGCTCCTAGAAGATAACGTCGTGCGCGTTTGCGACCTTCTGGCTCATGAGGTCCAGGACGAGCCACGCCTTGTGCTCGTGGCTGATGCCGAGATGAATCCCCAAGCGTGCGCGGCTTGTGAATTTCCCGATAGTTGACATTGGCAGGCGGTACTGCACCATGCATCCCCACACGCGGAGCATGGATGTATCGCCCTTGGTCCCCGTCCACTTCAGATGCGGCGACAAGTTGCCGGTGATGGCAGTGGTTGACAGGAGGTTGTGCACCCGCACACGTGGTGCATTGCGTAGGTCCAGTATGTTGGCGAGAGCTTTGATTGCTTCATCAGCGCCAGCACCTTCGTCATGAGCGTGCGGTTCGTGCACTCGGCTACGCCTTGCTACTGGTGCAAGTAGGGGAGGGAAATGTGGTGCTCGATCCCCTTCTGCGCCAGGTAATCCTGCAGCTCCTTGCTCCTGAATTCCTTCGCCGACCGATTGCCAAATTTTCGGCTTCTCCCCAGATTGCCGCTGCGCGTGCGCCAGCCAGAGGCGGAAGACTTCATATGCTCTGTTGCGCGCCTCCACCTTTACGATCCAGACATAGCGCGTTCCCGCGTCGACAAAGGTGAGGGTATACAGCTCGTCGTTGATTCCGAAATGTTCCACGTTGAGGAAGTCGCTGTACACTTTGTGCAGCTTGGGGTAGCGGTTGGTTCCAGGTTCGAGCAGCGAAAACGGCTGGGGACTCAGCGCAGCTTCAGGGCAGACGGTGCAGTTGCGCGGGTGTGTCGTGCTCCTTAATTCGGTGCCATCTGGGGGTAGGAGTGCGCCAGGCGCAAAGACGCCAGCTTCGATGCATTTTTTCAGTGTTACGCGTGAGGGGTGACCGAGGCGCTAGTGCCAAAGGTCATCGTTGCCACGGAATCCAGAGGTCCGCATATAGCGCGCGTGTGCTGCTGCGGGGTCCTCGTCAGGTACTTGGGCAGATTCCGCCACTACTTCTTCAGATTCTTCTTCTTCGTTCGTCGTTGTCAGCATCAGCGCCAAGAATTCCCTGTCGAGAACCACGGAGAAGGGGATGTTGGTCCCAGGGATGGTTCCAAGAACAAAGTTTGGCTCGCGCGGCTCGGAGTCAGGCCCGTAAACGGTACGCCGCGGGGTAGAGGGCTCATTGCCCCAGTCGATGGTGTCCCAAGGGTTGCGGTGCGGCTGGATGTCAGGTGGCGGTAGTGCAGGTGCAGGGCGGCGCGGAGGTCGACCAAGAGGAACAACAGGAGGTTCAGCCTCGTTTTCTTCTTTCCCCCTTTGGTCCTCGTGGGAAGCTCCCCAGCCTTCATCGGAAGTGCCCCAACCGCTTGTCTCACCGCCAGATGCGGCGCCCCATCTGCTGGTGTTGCCACCAGTTGCGGCTTCCCATCCACCAGCGTCGCTCGTACCCCATCCGCCAGCGCTTCCCCACCCCCCTTCATTGGAGGCGCTCTCCTCTTCTTCCCATCCGCTCTAGGCAAACGTACCGTGCGACTATACAAGACTCCGCTGGCGAAGATCTTCCGCCTCGCGTCGCGCCAGTTTTTCTTCTTCCGCCACGGTAAGCTTCTTCGTGGCGTCGCGCCAATGGGGGTAGATCTCCCTGAACTTCTCCTTTGTGTAAGGTCGCAGCATGCGGTGCGCATCGAAGGTGCCGACACTGGTGCCACGTAGCATGCCCTAAAGGTGTTGCGATGCTGATTCGGGGAGGGGATGCTCCTCCGTTTCAAAGACGCCGCACGTTGCGATTTCGAGCTCCAAGGTTGAAATTCATTCCTCAGGAGGTGCGAGTCGTTCTGCTTCGGCGATTGTGGCAAGGCCGCTGCCGGCGATCGCACTGGTGGATGCAGTGGGCATGTGGCAATCTCTGCAGATACCGTCAGGGTCTGGGTCATGCAGCGCCAGCTCACGTGGGTGCGGGTGATGCGGCACCCATGGTCGGCCGTCAGGATGTTTCCAGTCCGAGCGGTGAATGTGCTCGAAGCGCAGGGGAACGAGATCGATGAGCTCCTTCGAATCGCCGCTGCAGTCGGGAATGTCGAAGTCGAGGATGTAGACTCCATTTTCGGACTGTGCTCGTCCGATCTGCTTGCGCGCCTTGTTTGGCGAGGTGTAGTGGAGCAGGATGTCACGTGTCTCGGGGTCAGTGCTGAGGTCAATGCCGCAGTCCATGAGTTGCGCCGCCGAGGGAAGGTTGAAGCGCAAATTTTGACAATCAGTACGTCGTTCAGCATGATGTGCGTCCTGCTCCCTCTGGTCTTGAGAACCACGGTCCCTTGCACGCTTGCGCGCTGTCGTGTGTTGTTCGCCACGGTGATATAGGTCACGGCGGGAGTGGGGATGGCGTTGGATATGTAACGCTCAGAGCCCACCATATGCTGCGCACAGCAGCTATCAGGGTACTACGTGTTGTAGCGCCTGTTGTCGTTACGTGCGAGCAGCGCCAGTCGCAGGGTAACGATGTGCGGTGTGTCAAACTTGAGGAAATTTTCACGCGAGATCCAATCGATAGGAGCCGCCTGCTGATCAGGTACATGCGGAGGACTTTCAAGCAGCGGGACTCGGAGATTCCAGTCTTGGTTGTCGTCGTGCTAGGCACAGGCTGCAGGTAGGTGTTCGTCACGAACATTTTTGGGCAAAAAAAATCGACTCGAACCGAACAGGGGTTCGGGAGTTTGCTCATGTCTACTACTGATATTGGATTGCTTAAGTTGTGTTTGTCTGAATCTGACAATGTACTTCTATGTTTTGAGTGAAACATGCACCAGAAAATTAGAAATATTTTCAGATACGTACTATCTCCCAGGTTTACATCATACTCGCACCATTATATATATATATACATATACACATATATATATATTTCCTATTCCATTCTGAAGGCCTAACGAAATTTCGCTTAAGAATATACTTTTGAAGCAAAACTTTCAGCTAGCAAAAATTTCAACCTTTTCCTGTTACTCCTTTTCCTGTTGAAAACCCTCTGCTACATCCCTCGACTCAATTGCTCCACTCGTCCTTGTTTCACGATTACAACTTCTTCCTTCGAGCTGACGTTTGAATGCAAATGTTGAGATAAGTCTTTCCCTCTCCTGTCCTGTTGCCTATTCAGATTGCTCGACCACAATGCCTTCAGTGGGCCCATCTCACCACACCTGGCAATGCCTAGCCTTATTGAACTGCAAGACCCACCATTTTCTCCCATTATATACCCACTGATATATGCACATTCAGTCATGTTGGCCTCTTTGCCTCCCCTCGTACCTCCACGCTCGACAAAACTCCGTTTCTCACTTCCTGTGCCGTTCCCTTTTCCCTCATTCGAATTCGCTATGTTTCCTGTTTTCTCTCTCATGGCTGCAGTAAACTGTCCGACAAATTGTTCACAGGAGGCACCTTCACGAGGCTTACCGGCAGGAGGCATCCCCAACACCTTCACGAGGCTTACCGGCAGGAGGCATCCCCAACACCTTCACGAGGCTTACCGGCAGGAGGCATCCCCAACACCTTCACGAGGCTTACCGGCATGACTACTCTGTACGTATTTCCCCACACTGCGCTCCTTCCTTTTCACCCTCCTTGTCCCCGCTCTACTAAATCGCTGTTACAGGAGATGAACAAAGCACAGCATTTCTTGCATTGCGTAGCCTCCAACGACTCTAATTGCTAGCTGATAGCTGTGCCTTGTTTGACCAAGATTGCTGCATTCCCAGCGTTGTGCTCGTTGTTTTCAATGTGTGTGACTCTGCACAACTTGACAGGAATGTTGGCGTCAACAGTCTCAGCTCAGGACTTCACGTGGTGGCGCAGATGACATGGCTCGCACAAATGTGCGTGTCTTCTCCTCCTTGCCTCCCCAGCTTCCCCCTATGTGCTCCCACCTTTGGTTGCCTCACTTTCCTTTCTTTCACATTGCATGTCTGCAAGTTCTGAGCCACTTTCTTGAATTCTGGCTGGCTGTGCAGACTCCTCAGTGCCAACAAAATTTTTGGTGTGCTTCCAACATCCTTGACAGCAATAAAGGAACTTTCAGCCCTAAAAGTACACACTATCCGTTTCTCTTCAGTGCAGCAACGCCTTTCTTTGCACCTACCTGGGTGGGATGCAGCAACAGCTGGAGTTGTGACTGCCCCTATTCTAAGGGCGCCTCTTCATAATAACTTCACGTCCCTGTTTTAGTTCATAAGCTTTGGTGCATGATTATATGTGGTGCGTGTGTATTCATCTTCACGTGCTGGCCTGGCCCTGTTAGTGCACGTGCACACACACCTTATTCATGAATGCGGGCATGTGTGTGCATGAACGCAAGTGCGAGCGAGCGACCCTCATTTCCTGCTGACGTTTTTGCGAACCCATTCGCCATTCTGCATGGGGGCGTTTGTCATCTCCCCACCGCATGCATTTTTGCCGTGCTTCAGGTTCATTGATGATAACCACTTCACCGGAACGTTTGCCAGTGCTATCCTGCACCACAAGAGCCTTAATTACCTGTAAGCATCCACTTGCTGGCCATTGCTTTGATTCCTCAAACAAGGAGGGTTGCACGGGTGGAACACATGCTGCCATTTCCATCGAGTTGTGATGCACGTTGTATCCAGCCCCTCCCCCCTTGAGATAGTATCTAAAGAGCTAATGCGGCAATTGTTATTGGAACGGCAATGGCAGAGACATGAGCAACAACAGCTTCACAGGGACCATTCCCGGCGAATTGACCAGCCTTGTCAACCTGCAGGGCATGTGAGTGGCGCCGCTACCTGGTCCACCACAGGAGCTCGTGGGCTAAGTGTGAGCGGTTGTGGGTGCTACCCCAGCTTGCAAAAAGGGGAGGGTGTTCGTGTTAGCCTTCAATCTCACACTTTGTACTTTGTATTTTCTATATCCTAGAGTAGTGTAGTTTGCACATTGTGTTTGGTTGGGTGTACACCTACATCCCAACCAAACCCAAATGTAATCTCCAAGCAATCTCCAACCCACCAATTGGAGATTGCCTTGGGATTACCCCCAATCCCCAGGGATTGCCTCTGATTCCCTTCCCCAACTATTCCTTACCCTTCTTGGATATACTTAAAGAGCTTCAAGCTCATTACTAATGTATCGCTTCTAAGCCTAAGTTCTCACATGGTATCAGAGCCCAACATCCGCACATGCGGATCGTGATCCTCCTATCTATGCGCATGTTCTTCCCGCAAACCTCGGCATAGCCTCCTTCAATCTCGTCGCCGTCGATTCGCGACATTCGTGGACGGAAATTCCCCCGCACCACTTTCCCGTCAACTTCGACGACGTCTTCAATTTCTATGGTACGCTCATCGACGTCGCTCTAACTTATAGTTCCTTTTTCGTCATCTCTCAATTTCGTCACCGCGTCACCTCTTCTCGTCGGGCCGCCGCTCGTCGCCCCGCAGCTTCCCGTCGGGCCGCCGCCCGTCGCCCCGCAGCTTCTCGTCGGGCCGCCGCCCGTCGCCCCGCAACTTCACGTCGGGCCGCCGCCCGTCGCCCCGCATCTGCACTTCTAACCCCATTCCCCTTTTCCCACAGCTGAACAGGTGCAGCAGCGCAGCCGAGCAGCAGTGCAGCAGCGCAACCGAGCAGCAGAGTAGCCGCGAAGCTGTGCAGCAGTGTAGCCGCGAAGCTGAGGGTGGTGTGTGGGGGGGTGTGTGGGATTAGGGTTAGATCTACGGAAGTCGGCCGATTTTACCTAGTTTTGGCAGCCTAGAAAATCCTTCTACAAGGCATCCCGACGCGGTCGACATTGACGATTTTCGCTATTTGGGGTCCGTCGGATTTCGAAATCGCCGCGCTGCGCGCCGCGCGTTCCTATCGGTGACTTAAGAGCAGCGTTTCGCGCGAGACACCAAGGGATCTCCAGCATGGCCTTCACCGCGTCCACCATGGCCAACCCCATCACCCCACTCCGTCTTGAAGCCGATGGCTCTAGCCCCAACTTCAAGGCATGGAGCTATGGGGTTGACAAGCACCTGCTGAGCCGTGACGTGCAAGGATTGGACCTCAAGGAAGTCCTCCTCAACCATGGCAAGGGAAAACAGCCCCTTCTCCCTCGTGAGCCGACCGAATCCGCTAGTGAGGCTGACACAAGGGCATATGAGGAAGCCGTTGAGAAGTACCGGAAGTGGGAGAAGGCCGATGCTGCTATTATCAGCGTCTTCATCGCCTCCACCCCTCCAGAACTTGTCAACACGTTCCATAACTACCCTACCTCCAACGCCATCTGGAAGCATCTCCAGGATCGGTTCATGAACAAGACTGCAGTCGGAGTTGCCATCCTCATCCCCAGCATGTTCCAGGTCCGCCTTGAGGATTGCTCGGGAATGGCCGACTACATTGCCAAGGTTCAGACCATTCATGGCGAACTCAAGGAGCTAGGTATAGTCTTCCCCGAACAGGCCCCTGCAGCAGCTCTTCTTGTTGGCCTCACCACAGCCTACGAAATCACAAGGAAGATGCTCCTCACGCTGACTGCGGAAGACCTCACTTTTGCCAAGGTCTCCACCGCACTCCTCTCTGCCGAGAAAGACTCCACGGCTCAAGCCAAGGCCTATGCCATCCGTGCTCTCATGCCTCAAGCAAGTGTCGCAGCGGCCCTTGCCTCGGCGCCCCTCCAGCGCAACTGCTTCCCACCGTGCACCTACGTCGTCAAGTATGGCAACCGCAAGGGACAAGTGTGTGGTGGCACTAACCACCCCCTTGCTACGTGCTTCAAGAAGAAGGACGACGAATGGTACGCCGTCCACAGCATAGACAAGAGGCCACCGAACTGGATGCGTGCGCGTAAGGCCAACCTGGTTGAGGTCCAGGACCCCGCTTCGGCTAGTGCCAGTGATATTGCTCCTGCTGATGTGCGTATCAACCTGTTGTTCCCTGGCACTGCCATGATTAATGAAGCTTCCTCCCAGTACCTCGGCTCATCACAAGCACCACAATACATAGAGTTCACACTCGACAGCGGCGCCACTCACACTGTGCTCAAGGAGACACTCTCCTTCAGACCCTACGCAACACCCATCCCCCTCCTAGGAGCTGACTCAAGCTTCACCACTCTTGCCAAGGGTTCATCCACAGTCCCGTGCCCCGCCTTCCCTTCCGGCACTGTCACTGGAATGTGCGTGCCTTCACTCCGCCACAATCTCGTGGCCCAAACGGAAATTCAGGAAGCTGGGCTACGCACCATCTTCTGGGAGAACGAGAACTATGGTGATATCCTCGACCCACTCACCAACAAGGTCTTGACTCGTTTCACCCTCAACAGCAGCGGCCTTTACACACTGCAAGTACCCATCCCACAGGTGTCAACCACCCAAGCAGAGGCAACTACCCCACCATGCTCGTGCCGCAGTTTCTCCAACCCGGCCATACTCTACCACCATCGGCTCGGGCACCCAAACTTCCGCACACTTGCTGACATGGCCTCCAAGAAACTTCTACTCGGCCTGCCAGCCTCACTTCCTCCACCACCAGATTCCCCCGCTCCCACGTGCCTTGACTGCACCAAGAGCAAACTGCGTCAACAGCCCCACCCGGCCTCACCCTCTGTCGTAGCAGCACCACTGGACTTGGTACACCTGGACGTCTGGGGCCCTGCCCTTGTTCCCGCACGAGGTGGTTATCGCTACTTCCTTGTTATCGTCGATGACCACTCTCGCTACGTCTCTGTTCACCTCCTCCACACTAAGGCTGCGGTTCCAGAGGTCCTCATGGCGTGGGTTAAACAGGCACAGACCACCTTTGACCGCAAAGTCAAGCGCCTTCACTCGGATGGTGGTGGTGAGTTTTGCAACGACAAGCTCAAAGCCTTCTGCTCCTCATAAGGCATCCAGCAAAACTTCACCCTCCCTGACAGCCCGCAGCAGAACGGCATAGCTGAGAGCCGCAACCACACCCTGGTGCAGATCACTCGGTGCCTCCTCGGCCACTCCAACGCTCCGCACTCTCTCTGGGGGGTACGCTCTCTACCACGCCGCCCTCCTCTACAACCTTTACCCCCACCCGCATCTTCCTGACACCACTCCAACCACACTCTGGCTCGAGAAAACGCCCACTGCTCGCTCTCTTCGCGTTTGGGGGTGCACCGCATATGTCCTCCTCAACCCTCAGGCTCGACGGCAGCACGGCGGCAAGCTCGGTCCCAAGACCCATACGTGCATCTACCTCGGGCACAACGCCGACTCGCCTGACTACCTCTTCCTCAACCCCTCCACTCAACAGTTGGTCCGGAGCCGCGACGTTGTCTTTGATGAGACCCGTCTATTCTACTCTACCTCGGAACGGGTCTCTCTCTCTGATCCACCCTCCCTCGTGTGGGCAGACTTCGATGCGCCTCCTGACCTCCCGCCTGCTCCGGCCCCTTCACCTCCTACCCCTCCTGCCACCGCACCGTCCCCCTCTGAGGTCTCTGACCCGCCCTCACCGGTGTCTTCGGCAGCTGCTCCTCCCTCCCTCTCACCTGCCGCCCTGCCATCTGCGCCGCCACCTCCGAGCGCACCAATCACATACCATCGGCGGTCGCACCCTCCGGCCCCACCTCCTCCCCCAGCCCCCCCTTCCTCCCAGGCACCCGCTCCTCCACAGCCGCCCGAACTGATCACGTACAAGCGGCGGCCAATTCCCCCGCCCAAGCCTCCTAAGTCAATCCCTCAGCCACCGCCTGCTCCGCCCTCCTCTCCGGTAGCCCATGGCACTCGCTCGCACGGCCCTGATCCTCCTCTGGCCCTGGCTATTCGTTGCTCCACGATCACTTCAACTCCTCCTGCCGGGGGGGATGTGCCCTCTACCCTTCTGGAAGATAGGCATGAGGAGCTTTATGATCTTCACGCAGTCATTCCCCAGCTCTTGCACATCTTCCCTGACATCACTGAATCACCCTCACTCAACTTCACGGAAAACCCGACCATCCCTATCCCTCTCACCGTCCAAGAGGCTCTCTCAGGCCCTCATGCTGCCGAATGGCGTGCTGCCATGGAAGCGGAGATTGAAGCATTCACCCGCAACCACTCCTTCGACGACGAGACTCCACCTCCAGGAGTCAACATCGTCGGGGGCAAGTGGTTGTTCCGTGTAAAACAGCTCCCAGACGAGGCCCCGGTGTTCAAAGCGCGTTACGTAGCCAAGGGCTTCACCCAGCAGCAGTACCGCGACTTCTTCCTAACCTTCTCCCCCACATCCAAACCTCCCACCATTCGTACGCTCATGGATGTCGCAGCTCGAGAAGACTTTGAGATCAAATCCATGGATGCCTCATCCGCCTTCCTACAAGGACGTCTCAAGGAGACAGTGTTCATGGACAGACCTGAAGGCTTCCCAGGAGAATTCCCTCCCAACATTGTCTAGAAGCTGAATCGCCCCGTCTACGGCCTTAAGCAAGCCCCTCGCGAATGGCACAACAAGGTGAAAGAAGTCCTCCTCTCCCTGGACTTCCACCCTTCATCTGCTGACCCGACTCTCTTCATCCGCCGTCATTCTGAGCCATTCTACATCCTGGTCTACGTGGATGACTTCATCCTCGTTGCCAAGGACTCGGCCCAGATGACCTCTGTCCAGGCAGCTCTGAGCAAGGCCCTCCAGATGAAAGACCTCGGTGACCTCAAGCACTACCTGGGGATGGAGATCACTCGTGATCGCCAGGCTCGCACCATTTCACTCTCCCAGGAGTTCTACATCGACAATGTGCTCAAGCGGTTTGAGATGGAGCTGTGCACACCTGTTGCCACCCCGCTGCCGCTGCAACACCTCCTCACAGCTCCAGCTGTACCCACACCAGAGGCCTACTTTGAGCCATACCCGGAGCTTGTTGGGTCCCTCGTGTACGCCATGATGTGCACCCGGCCGGACCTGGCCTATCCTGTCAGTGTCCTCTCTCGCTACGTGGCCCCTGGACGCTTCACTGATCTTCACTGGAAGGCGGCGAAGCGGGTGCTGCGCTATTTTCAGGGCACCAAGTCTCACGTTCTTACACTCGGTGGGCTCTCCCCTCCTCGCCTGGAAGGTTACACCGACTCCTCCTGGGCTGATGACCAGACCGACCGACGCTCCTCTCAGGGGTACTGCTTCACCCTTGGGAGCGGAATTGTCAGTTGGCGCTCCACCAGGTCGTCTGCAGTCTCCCTCTCCTCATGTGAGGCAGAGCTCTACGCAGGCACCATGGCTGCTCAGGAGGCCCGTTGGCTCACCTTCCTACTCCAGGAGCTTGGTTTCCCACAGTCCGCCCCCACCCTTTGGTGTGACAACCAGAGTACCATCCACATCTCTCAAGACCCTGTGTATCACACCCGCACCAAGCATATTGAACTCCGGCACTTCTTCATCCGTGACCTTGTCCAGCAGGAGCAGTTGACAGTGGAGTACGTAGCATCTGACTGCAACCTGGCTGATCTGTTCACCAAGCCCCTTGGGAAAGTTCCCCACCACCGTCTCCTTGGCGCCATGGGGCTCTGTGCTCCACCCTCTCTGCCCTGAGTTCGATTGACGCCTATGGGGGGGTGTTCGTGTTAGCCTTCAATCTCACACTTTGTACTTTGTATTTTCTATATCCTAGAGTAGTGTAGTTTGCACATTGTGTTTTGGTTGGGTGTACACCTACATCCCAACCAAGCCCAAATGTAATCTCCAAGCAATCTCCAACCCACCAATTGGAGATTGCCTTGGGATTACCCCCAATCCCCAGGGATTGCCTCTGATTCCCTTCCCCAACTATTCCTTACCCTTCTTGGATGTACTTAAAGAGCTTCAAGCTCATTACTAATGTATCGCTTCTAAGCCTAAGTTCTCACATGGTATCAGAGCCCTACATCCGCACATGCGGATCGTGATCCTCCTATCTATGCGCATGTTCTTCCCGCAAACCTCGGCATAGCCTCCTTTAATCTCGTCGCCGTCGATTCGCGACATTCGTGGGCGGAAATTCCCCCGCACCACTTTCCCGTCAACTTCGACGACGTCTTCAATTTCTATGGTACGCTCATCGACGTCGCTCTAACTTATAGTTCCTTTTTGTGAAAGTTTAAGAGGAATTAAGAAGAAGGAGGGTTGCACTAGCAAGAATGAGGATACAAATAGCAAACCCTAGAAGGGTTGTACTCGCTATAGAGCACCCCACTACAGGCTAGAGCATAATATTCTGACACACCCCCATAGCCAAAGTGGGGTGTAATCAGCAGAGCAAGCACAGCAGTACAAGCTCAGGGTGGATCACAATGTCACCACACATTCTGAGCACAAGTTCAAGAAGCAATAGTTTAAAGTTCACAATTATGAGCAAAGCTAGAGGCTATCGCAGAGGGCAAGTGAGGAGGAGGAGAGACTGTGGGGGAGAGAAGATGGGAGGCGACTGCTGACGCTGCAGACACACAGACGAGCTGCTGGCTCAGTGGCTACCGGAACAACGCTCCGGACTACTGGGGTAACTGGCCCCGCGGCTAAAAGTAGCGGCAGACGAGCAACGGACCCACGGGCGACTGGCGACTACCGGAGATTGTAGCCTCCGGACTGCTGCTGCTGCTGACGACAAGACTGCTGCCTCCACTCGACCTCCCCCAAACAGTACCACCCCTCCTGACACACACCCGCTGCTACACCGCTAGCTCCACTCCCCCTTCACCCCCCCTTAGCACCACTCCAACGGCTCCAACAAGTCCACCCCCCCTCAGCGGCAGCTGCAGCACAGGGAGACGGAGGAGGAGGAGGAGCAGGGAACGGCACACAGTAGTTTCACCCCCATACCCCTCACCCCCAAACCCTAATTCAGGAGAACGGGCTGTAGGAGGGGTGGGGCGCCAGCAGAAGCACAGGGGACAGCGGGGAGGGCAGGGGCAGCGAGGAAAGGGCCGCCCACGGGCCTGGCACAGCTTCCCGAACCGCGCGCAGGCGGCCCGAGCCGCGCGCGGGCCTGGCGCAGCCCGTACGGGCCGCGCGCGGGCCTGGCGCAGCCCGTACGGGCCGCGCGCGGGTCTGGCGCAGCCCGTACGGGCCGCGCGCGGGTCTGGCGCAGCCCGTACGGGCCGCGCGCAGGCCTGGCGCAGCCCGTACGGGCCGCGCGCCGGCTGTACGGGCCGCGCGCAGGCCACGACGGGCGACGGGGGGCGACGCGTGGGTCCCCGTCGCCCGTCGCAGCGCCTCCCGAGGGCGACGCGGCGAGTGACGGGGTAGAAGCCCGCCGCGCGCCTCGGGGCGCACAGCGGGCAGAGAACCGCCGCGCGCCACGGGGCGCACGGCGAGCAGAAAACCGCCGCGCGCCTCGGGGCGCACGGCGGGAAGAAAAACTGCCGCACGCCACGGGGCGTGCGGCACAGAGGGTAGGAGTGGAAGTTGCAGCGGAAGCAACGAGGTGGTGAGCCCACCCACAGGATCGATCCAAGGGGATCGACCTGCTCTGATACCATGTCAGAATCCCAGCCACTAGACCACTGGGATAAAAGGGCTTGTTAAGTAGCGGGTCAGTGCGCCCATAACCCCCCAGGCAAACGCGCCTGTAACCCCCCCTAGGATCGATCGGGGATCTCACAGTGCAGCTCTACTGACACCCCCCCACACTGGGAGGCCCAGGACTGAGCACAGTGGCAACGGCCTACATGTGCATACACCGGGATTCGAACCCAAGACCCCTCTGATACCATGTGAAAGTTTAAGAGGAATTAAGAAGAAGGAGGGTTGCACTAGCAAGAATGAGGATACAAATAGCAAACCCTAGAAGGGTTGTACTCGCTATAGAGCACCCCACTACAGGCTAGAGCATAATATTCTGACACTTTTTCGTCATCTCTCAATTTCGTCACCGCGTCACCTCTTCTCGTCGGGCCGCCGCTCGTCGCCCCGCAGCTTCCCGTCGGGCCGCCGCCCGTCGCCCCGCAGCTTCTCGTCGGGCCGCCGCCCGTCGCCCCGCAACTTCACGTCGGGCCGCCGCCCGTCGCCCCCCGCATCTGCACTTCTAACCCCATTCCCCTTTTCCCGCAGCTGAACAGGTGCAGCAGCGCAGCCGAGCAGCAGTGCAGCAGCGCAACCGAGCAGCAGAGTAGCCGCGAAGCCGTGCAGCAGTGTAGCCGCGAAGCTGAGGGTGGTGTGTGGGGGGGTGTGTGGGATTAGGGTTAGATCTACGGAAGTCGGCCGATTTTACCTAGTTTTGGCAGCCTAGAAAATCCTTCTACAAGGCATCCCGACGCGGTCGACATTGACGATTTTTGCTATTTGGGGTCCGTCGGATTTCGAAATCGCCGCGCTGCGCGCCGCGCGTTCCTATCGGTGACTTAAGAGCGGCGCTTCGCGCGAGACACCAAGGGATCTCCAGCATGGCCTTCACCGCATCCACCATGGCCAACCCCATCACCCCACTCCGTCTTGAAGCCGATGGCTCTAGCCCCAACTTCAAGGCATGGAGCTATGGGGTTGACAAGCACCTGCTGAGCCGTGACGTGCAAGGATTGGACCTCAAGGAAGTCCTCCTCAACCATGGCAAGGGAAAACAGCCCCTTCTCCCTCGTGAGCCGACCGAATCCGCTAGTGAGGCTGACACAAGGGCATATGAGGAAGCCGTTGAGAAGTACCGGAAGTGGGAGAAGGCCGATGCTGCTATTATCAGCGTCTTCATCGCCTCCACCCCTCCAGAACTTGTCAACACGTTCCATAACTACCCTACCTCCAACGCCATCTGGAAGCATCTCCAGGATCGGTTCATGAACAAGACTGCAGTCGGAGTTGCCATCCTCATCCCCAGCATGTTCCAGGTCCGCCTTGAGGATTGCTCGGGAATGGCCGACTACATTGCCAAGGTTCAGACCATTCATGGCGAACTCAAGGAGCTAGGTATAGTCTTCCCCGAACAGGCCCCTGCAGCAGCTCTTCTTGTTGGCCTCACCACAGCCTACGAAATCACAAGGAAGATGCTCCTCACGCTGACTGCGGAAGACCTCACTTTTGCCAAGGTCTCCACCGCACTCCTCTCTGCCGAGAAAGACTCCACGGCTCAAGCCAAGGCCTATGCCATCCGTGCTCTCATGCCTCAAGCAAGTGTCGCAGCGGCCCTTGCCTCGGCGCCCCTCCAGCGCAACTGCTTCCCACCGTGCACCTACGTCGTCAAGTATGGCAACCGCAAGGGACAAGTGTGTGGTGGCACTAACCACCCCCTTGCTACGTGCTTCAAGAAGAAGGACGACGAATGGTACGCCGTCCACAGCATAGACAAGAGGCCACCGAACTGGATGCGTGCGCGTAAGGCCAACCTGGTTGAGGTCCAGGACCCCGCTTCGGCTAGTGCCAGTGATATTGCTCCTGCTGATGTGCGTATCAACCTGTTGTTCCCTGGCACTGCCATGATTAATGAAGCTTCCTCCCAGTACCTCGGCTCATCACAAGCACCACAATACATAGAGTTCACACTCGACAGCGGCGCCACTCACACTGTGCTCAAGGAGACACTCTCCTTCAGACCCTACGCAACACCCATCCCCCTCCTAGGAGCTGACTCAAGCTTCACCACTCTTGCCAAGGGTTCATCCACAGTCCCGTGCCCCGCCTTCCCTTCCGGCACTGTCACTGGAATGTGCGTGCCTTCACTCCGCCACAATCTCGTGGCCCAAACGGAAATTCAGGAAGCTGGGCTACGCACCATCTTCTGGGAGAACGAGAACTATGGTGATATCCTCGACCCACTCACCAACAAGGTCTTGACTCGTTTCACCCTCAACAGCAGCGGCCTTTACACACTGCAAGTACCCATCCCACAGGTGTCAACCACCCAAGCAGAGGCAACTACCCCACCATGCTCGTGCCGCAGTTTCTCCAACCCGGCCATACTCTACCACCATCGGCTCGGGCACCCAAACTTCCGCACACTTGCTGACATGGCCTCCAAGAAACTTCTACTCGGCCTGCCAGCCTCACTTCCTCCACCACCAGATTCCCCCGCTCCCACGTGCCTTGACTGCACCAAGAGCAAACTGCGTCAACAGCCCCACCCGGCCTCACCCTCTGTCGTAGCAGCACCACTGGACTTGGTACACCTGGACGTCTGGGGCCCTGCCCTTGTTCCCGCATGAGGTGGTTATCGCTACTTCCTTGTTATCGTCGATGACCACTCTCGCTACGTCTCTGTTCACCTCCTCCACACTAAGGCTGCGGTTCCAGAGGTCCTCATGGCGTGGGTTAAACAGGCACAGACCACCTTTGACCGCAAAGTCAAGCGCCTTCACTCGGATGGTGGTGGTGAGTTTTGCAACGACAAGCTCAAAGCCTTCTGCTCCTCATAAGGCATCCAGCAAAACTTCACCCTCCCTGACAGCCCGCAGCAGAACGGCATAGCTGAGAGCCGCAACCGCACCCTGGTGCAGATCACTCGGTGCCTCCTCGGCCACTCCAACGCTCCGCACTCTCTCTGGGGGGTACGCTCTCTACCACGCCGCCCTCCTCTACAACCTTTACCCCCACCCGCATCTTCCTGCTGTTGCCGATGTTGTCTCTGCTGCTGCCGAGTGTTGAATTGTTGCTAATGCTCTTGTTCGTTCTGCCTCAGGGATGGTGTGCGAGTACCAGAAGCCTTCTGGACTGAAGTCGGGGTCAAGATCTGGTGGGTGTGTCCAGGAGGTGAAGGTGACGATCCCGTCGCTGTCAGCGGTGCCGAGATCTGGGACAAAGTCGAGAACGAAGACGTTATTCTTCAGGACCGCCTTCCCGATGTAGAGACCGCCTTTCCTGTTATATAACTTGAACTCCTGAGTGGTGCTATCTGCTTCGAGGTGTATGCCCTTCGCCATCAGTTGACTGACGCTTAGTAAGTTGTAACCGAGCCCTTTCGCTATTAAAACCTTCGACATCTGCAGTATGACGTATGTTTCTCGTGACTGAAGTTGCACTACGCCTTGTCGTCGTGTGCGCAGATTCTGATTGTTGGCGACGGTGATGACGACCTCGCGTTGAAGTTGGTGTTCACGTTGAACAAAGCGTCCTGAAGAGCACATATGCTGTCCGCAGCAGCTGTCTAAGAACCACGTATCTTTCCCGGACGGCTCGCTTTGAGCGATGGCTGCATACGTCGGATTTGGTTGAAGTGACCCGCGGCGAGGCGTGCTGTTGTCGAGTTGCTCTTCTGGTGAGTAATGTGGTGGTGACTCTGTGATGCAGGAGTCGGTCAGCCGTGTCATGCAACTGACGATGTTTCTTGTTCCTTGCGCAGGTTGTCCCGTCGATGTTGTTGAGGCTTGTACTTGAGAGGTCGAATTCGCTTGCATTGAGGCGACTTGACTGCTTAAAGGGCGAAGCGGCCGGTTTGGGCAGTGTGTATGGGGGTGGCCTGACGTCTTGCAAAGGTGACAGAACGGAAGTACTGGTTGGTTTCGGTTGATGCCGATAGTTGTTGTTGTTGTAGCGCCGTTGAGTGTGGAATGCGAATTCGGGCACTGATGCCTTCTTCTTGTGTCGTTCTTCTTGCAGGTCCATATCTTGCTGCTCAGCGTGGATCTCGGCGCAGAGTGCTGCTTCTGATATTTTTCCGTGGGCTCGGAGTATGGCGCGGGTGGAGCGCCATTGAGGACCGAGGCCGCCGATGATGACTGTGACGAAGGCGTCTTCTGAAATCGACCCTCCGCATCGAAGGAGTTTGTCGCGCAATTCGCGACAACGGCTGATATACGCCATCCCCTTTTCGCCCGGTTTCATTTCGACTGTCGTCAGTTGCGCCATTAACCGACTTTGATTTACGCTGTCTGTTGCTTGATACAGGTTCTTCAGGTGGTTGTACGCGAGCTCTGCAGAGTTGCCGTATCCCCGGTAAGACCGTATATTCTGCTGCTGATTCGGAGTGATGTTTCTTAGTAGTATTGTATACGCCATCATTGACTGATACGTGTACTGCTGCTTGTCGTACTGTGTGCCGTGTGTTGGATATGGCAGGGACCCGTCGAAGAAGCCAAGGATCTGCGCGCCTTCCATCATTAGCTCGAACTCGAATGACCAGGAAAAGAAGTCCTTTCCGTCGAAGGGCCTTGTCGTTTGCAGTTTTAAGACGTGCGCGAACTGCGACTCAACTTGAAGTGCGTCCAGTGTCTTCTCTTGTCTAGATGCAGGCTGCGGGTGTGGCATAAAGCTGACGGAGCCACGCTGGGGCTCGTACGGAGCAAAGGTAGGCTGTTGCTGTTGATTTCCGCGTGCGTAGGATGAACCGTCGAGGCTCATTGGTGTTGCGTTGTTGTTGTTGCTGTTGTTTGACTGTGCAGGTGCCCCTTGCTGGTGTTGTTCGTAGAAGGACATGAACGAGAAGAATTTCTCCATCATGTCTGGGTCAAAGGCCGCGGCTCGATTTGCGGGAGTTTTTGAAGACGTTGCTCTTGGTCTTGTTGCCGTACCCTCCTCTGTCTGTAGGCCAGAGGCAAGAGGTGGAGTAGGAGTAGTACCGGGAGAGCCGTTAGAGGAGCTTCTCTCCTTCTGCATTGCCATGTCTTGTGATGTTGTGGGTGTCTTGATTGTAGTTGAATTTGTCCTGATAGCTCTCATACCATGTTGGGCTGAGAAAAGCCCTTAGGATCTTTGCAGGACTAAATTCAGGGTAGGACAATGTAATAGCGGAAGCGTTAAAATAAAGACTTGTGAACCACCTTGCGCTAGTATGTGAGGGCAAAGTAGATTGATTAATAGCAAAGAGATACAAGCTGCTGTCGCGCTGTACTTTTCAGGTCAAAGGTCGCCGACCTTTGACTTTCGCGTAACCTCCAGCAGTTGTTCAACCTCCGAGGGTTGACTCGCTGATGCTTCAATATGTTCTGCTTCGCTTCTGACTTGGTGTTTCGACACGACAGAGGCGCTTAAATTAATTGTTTCCAACATACCTCACCTCAACCAGACTTTGTTTTTTTCCCTCCAGCCCTGTAAGCAGCGGCATGGTATGGATGGGCCTTGTTTATGTTGTGTAAGATAGGAATATACCGGTACCGTCAGCCCCCGAATAGTAGCGCCCCTGGGGATATAAAAAAACACTGTTTTTTAGGGGGTGCGCTTATAATCGAGGAAATTTATAAGCGCCGGCGTTTATAAAATGGCAAAAATGAAATGTATTGTTTTAACATGAACTTGAAGTTTTTTCAAAAGGGGATTCAATCCACATCTAGAACGTTTGTAACCGTGCATGAAAAGCGTGTCAAATGGCCAACAAGGCATGGAATCACGCCCATCACGCCTTGCTGACCTGGCCAGATTCATCGAACATGAATCTGGCCCATGCCAGCGCACACCTAGTTTAGGGTGCGACTGCCCAATCAGGGTCGCATGCCGTGCCAGGCACGACTCTGTACAATCACGCAATTGGCAGAAGCGGCAAGATTCCACTCCACCGAGGCATTGACCTCACCACCTCAGCTCCTCTGCGGGGGGGATCTTGACAGTTTTCCCCCTTTCCCTGCAGAGGAACCCGGGCCGCGAAGTTGGAGGGGTCTCGGGCGAGGGTTTCAAACGAGGCTCATTCTCATCGTTTTTTTTTTTTTTTTTTTCAGTTTTCTTGTTTTCCCTCGGCCTGCCTAGGCCATGGCGGGCCTTCCAAGCACTCACTTCCTCTTTAGCCGCGGACCTGCTGTTGGCAACACTCGCGATTACTCTCAGTGGCAGAGTCGCCCAACGCCTCTTGCTCCTCCAGCGCCTCCTGCTCCTCCTGCTCCTCCAGCGCCTCCTGCTCCTCCAGCTCCTCCCGCTCCTCCCGCTCCGCCTAACGTCGTCATCAATGGTCCCAAGGGAGTCCCCAACCAAGGAAACCCCATACCACACAATTCCCCTCTCTATAAGCACCCCAACTTTGACATTTGTCACTTTCCCAACTCATGCCATCCACCTCACCCAACTTGGCCACACTTGCCAACCTGGTTTGGCTTCTCCCAACCACTTGGCATCATCTACAGTGATGGTGACGAATTTCCCAACCCCCAAAAGTCTGTACCCCATATTGAGTCAACCCGCAAATTCCTATAGTCGCCGCATCTCAATCAAAACTTCGAACGATCATATCTTTCTTGTTCTTGCTTCGATCGCAGCGATTCTCGGTTCGTCGGGAAGCTCTTGAGCAGAGGAGTCACTTCAGATATCTGCTCAAGCCAAATAACATTCACATACACTCAGAAAATCCAAACAACACCAAACACAAATTCTTGCACATGCTCACACCACGCATGCAACACACGAACATATGATGGGAGGCAGACAGACGTGAATGCAAATGATAGCATCACACAACACCCAGAACCAGCACCCCCAGCGTCACCACCCCCAACAACACCTAGGCCCCCGAAGTCCGCAGCGACAGGCTGCAGAGGAGGCGAAGACGTCCGAGGCGGAAAACCCGGAGGTGTCTCCAAGCGCGGCGAGCGGCGAGGTCGCTGTGTCGGCAGCAGTAGGGTCACCCCCCTTGGTCGAGCCAGAGGAGGCAGACGGGACTACGAGACACGAGAAAACAGTTGAGGGGTGCGCATAGACTGTGCTAGTAGGCGCACAAGCAGCGACACACAAAGGCTCAAACTCCTGGTGCCCGCCCCCGCCACTCCCGCCAGCTCCACTACGACCACCCTAGTTAGCTACAGTGATGAGTTCTAACAGCGCAGGGAAGGTAAGAGGCAGTGCAAGACAGCCTAGGACTGAAGGAGAGGGGGGGGGAGTAGCGCCTAACCACAGCGGAATAGATAGCATGGGCCGACGGCACCTGGCGAAAGTTGGCTCTCTGGTCGAACGAGAGGTGAAGGCGGACTGCAAGTGTGGCGGCGGCGTCTCGCGCCATCCACCGCTTGTAGGCAATGTGAGCTGCGTGGAACTGCGTCCACACCTCCTCCCCAGCGTCAGCAGCAGGCTCGGCAAGAGCCTTGGGGCCTGAAGAGACCCCGACGTGTGCTCGAACAGTGAGACGTCGTCGCGAGTGACACTATGGAGGTACAGGTGCAGCCCCTCTAGCCAAAAGTCGAACCCTAGAGGGTGCCCCACTGTGTCAAAGGCTAGAACAGTGGGAGTCGCCATAGCAGCAGGAACGACAGCAAGTAGAAGAAGCGGCAGTTACGGCAGCAGCGACAGCACAGGTGGCAGCAGCAGCGCAGGTGGCAGCAGCAGCTCAGACGGCAGCAGCAACCTAGCAGCAGTAGCAGCCTAGCAGCAGCAGCAGCAGCAGCGCAGGTAGGAGCAGCAGCTTAGCAGCAGCACAAGCGCAGCAGCAGCAGCACAGGTGGCAGCACCAGCGCAGGCGGCAGCAGCAGCTCAGGCGGCAGTAGCAGCTCAGGCGGCAGCAGCAGCCTAGCAGCAGCAGTAGCGCAGACGGGAGCAGCAGCTTAGCAGCAGCACCGGCACAGGTGGCAGCAGCAGTGCAGGCGGCAGCAGCAGCTCAGGCGGCAGCAGCAGTAGCAGCTGAGCAGTAGCAGCAGCGCAGGCGGCAGCATCAGTAGCAGCAGCGCAGCAGCACCAGCACAGGTGGCAGCAGCAGCTGAGCAGCAGCAGAAGCAGCAGCAGCAGCAGCACCAGCGCAGCAGTAGCACCACAGGTGGCAGCAGCAGCGCAGGCGGCAGCAGCAGCGAAGGCGGCATCAGCAGCACAGGCGGCAGCAACAGCTCAGGCGGCAGCAGCAGCCTAGCAGTAGCAGCTGAGCAGCAGCAGCAGCGCAGCAGTAGCAGCACAGGTGGCAGCATCAGCGCATGCGGCAGCAGTAGCTTAGCAGCAGCTGCAGCGCAGGCAAGGCGCACGCAGGCGGCGCAGACTGTGTGCGGGCACAGCACTGGCTGTGCAAGCAGCGCGCGGGCACAGTAGCTAGCAGGGCACTAGCAGTGGGTGCACGGGCAGGGCAGCGCGCGCTGCAGGGCAGGGCGTCGCGCGGGCTGCAGGGCAGGGCAGCGCGCGGGATGCTGGGTAGGGGTGGGCTAGCGCTAGTGCAGGTTGCTAGCAGGGCGCAGGGCTGGCGCTCGCGGGAGGCGTAGGGCAGCGCGTAGGGCAGGACGGGCTAGCGCGGGTGCGGGTGCGGGTCGCTGGCAGAGCGCAGGGCAGGCGCTCGCGGGCGGTGCAGGGCAGCGAGTAGGGCAGGGCAGGACTGGCGCGGGTGCGGGTCGCTGGCAGAGCGCAGGGTAGGCGCTCGCGGGCGGGGCAGGACAGCGCGTAGGGCAGGGCAGGACAGCCGCGCGCGGGCGGGGCAGGGCAGCGTGTGGGTAGTGTTTGCAAGGCAGGCGCGCGCAGGAAGGGCAGGAAAATCGACGCGCAGATACGGGCATAAATTCGTCGTGCCTAAGGTCGCGATTCGGGCAGGAAAACCGTCGCTTCTAGGGGCGCGATTTGGGCAGGAAAACCGACGTGCATAGGGGCGCGATTCGGGCTGAAAATCGACGTGCCTAAGGTCGCGATTCAGGCAGGATAAAAAAGTGGCGCGCCTAGGGGCGCGATTCGGGCAGGAAATCGAAGACTTAACGGTGGGCCCTTTTAAAAATCTGGTCCTAAGGACCTAATGGCACTTATACCATGTTGAGATAGGTTGGAAGGAATGAGATGGATTAGGGCAAGGAGGGGGATACAATGAAGTGTCGAGCAACTTAGTGTACCCCCTAAGGCTAAACCCACTGCAGCCTAGATAGCAGTAAACGTATAACTTGACAGAGCAAGCCTTCAATGCACAAGCGCAACTCCTACACTTCCCAGGAGAAGCTGCACTGGATTGCAAAGTTGGAGTCCGGAGCTGTGAGTGTGCGGAGAATGTCCCGTGACACTGGTATCTCTCAAAAGTCCCTGTCAGAGTGGAAGTCGCGGAAGGGTGAGATGGAAGGCGCGCATGGGGCTCGCAAGCGCCTTCACGGGCGTGGTCGGGCGTCGTGGTACCGCGACATGGAGATCGAGGTGTACTCACGTGTTCTTGCCCACTGGAAAAGGCGTCTCGCCGTGTCTATCGGCCGACTGCAGAAGTGGTCACACAAGGTGATGAAGATCCTGCATCCTGAGGTAAAGTGGGCTGGATCTCAGAGGTGGACTGGGCGTTTTCGACGACGCTGGAACCTCACTACCCGAGTGAAGACTAGAATCGGCCAGAAGCTGTCGTCTGGTGAGTCGGTGTTTGTGCTTTCGCTCTTGTTTATGGCTGCTTACGACCTTCAAAATTCTAGTTTTCTTCTTTTGTTTGTCTCTTCCACCCTTCCCTTGTAGAGTGTGAGACACAGGTGCGGAACTTCTAGAACTTCGTGCGACACTCCTGCCGACAGTACGGCATCGACAACCGCTGGATTATTAATGCCGATCAAACGCCACTCTGGCTCGAGATGCCAGTTGAATGCACGGTCGAGGAGGTGGGGATCCGCTCCGTGCCCATCCGCAGCGGCGGCTATCAAAAAGAATGCGTGACGGTGATGCTCGCCTGCACCAGGAGTGGTTCGAGAGCGAGGGGGTCGACTGCCTGACCGAAAGAGGTGAGCTCAATCCCTACGTGTACGATGTGTCTGCTCTTGACTGTTTCCACCCTGTTCTGATTGCTGTTTTGTTTCCATGTGTGGCAGGCAACATCCGCAAGCCACCTCCAGAGCTGACGCTCAAGTGGATCTCCAAGGCCTGGCAGGCTGTGCCCAAGGAGTTGATTGAGCGCTCGTTTCTCACCTGTGGCATCAGCAACGCCCTGGATGGATCCCGGGACAATCTCTGCATGCAGCACCGGCGGGACGCCGTCAAGGGTGAAGTAGAACTTGACGACGAGATTGCAGCAGATGGATTCTGCTGCAACAAGGTAGAGGAGCCAGAGTCGGACGGGGAGGCCGACCAAGATGGTTCCGCCACTGTTGATGGTGATGCATGGGTTGTGTAGGAAGAATAGAAATTAGAGAAGGTCTGTGAATGTTGCGGGAAACTATCAGTAGGATTTAGTAGAAGTTGTATTGGGAAAATATTATGTTGTAGTGAAAACAACCTGTAAAAGATAGGATAATAATAGTCGAATTAAAAAAAGGGTGCCCTTATGTCAGAATGTTCTAGTGCTTAGTTTGTGTAGGCTATAGTGGGGTAGCCCATAAGGGGTACAACCCAATTAGGGTTAGTACTTGTACTCAGTTCTATCTTAATTCAACCATTCTCGTTCAGTAGTTTGACATGGTTTCATAGCAGGTCCTTCCTTAGGACCGGTTTTTTTTTTTAGGGCCCACCACAGCACTACCCCACTAATTGCCCTACCTAGCACGCCGCCCTGCTTGCCCGTCGCGCTGCCCTTCGCAGCCCGCGCGCCGCCTTAAGCAGCCCGCAAGCCGCCCCTGCAGCACGCTCGTGTGAACATGTGAGCGAATGAATGACTGAACTAGAAAGCAGGTGGGTACAAGTAGGAAACCTAAAAGTGTTGTAACCTATAAGAACTACCCCACTACAGCCTAAACAGACTATAGCATATAAGTTTGACACACCCCCATAGGCAAAGTGGGGGAGAACAAGAGGTCACAAGACCAGTCAAGCAAGGCAAAGCAAGCTCAGGGTGGATCACAAAGTCACCACGCAGTCTGAGCACAAGCAAATGGCCACAAGGCCAGTTCACATGCAGAGTTATATAAAGGAAAACAAACAATACAGTGAACACAACCTAGCAAGTGTAAGCATGCAGGTATATGTATAAAGAGCACAGTACAAGCAGAGTCAAGAAGAAAGTAAGTGAGGCACAGTAGGTACAAGACCTAACACAGTACAGAAACGCTGATGATCACAAGGCTGAAGTGCTTTGGTGAAAACATCAGCAGTGTTTGCCTGAGAGGCCACGTAAGCTAGGCGAAGCTGGCCACGCTGCTGTAACTCTCGAGCAAGGAAGTAGCGCAGAGCAATGTGCTTCGTTCTGTGCTCCAGTCTGTGCTCCTGACACAAGGCAAGCATGGCCTTGTTGTCGACGTACAGAACTGGAGGAGAACGAGGCGCCTCTCCCAGGTCGGTCAGCAGGTAGGTGAGCCAGCGAAGCTCCTGTGCAGCCATGGCCCCAGCGTAGATCTCAGCCTCACAACTGGAGCTGAGAACAGAAGAAGAGCGGGTAGACCGCCAAGAGACAAAACCGGAGCCAAGACTGAAGGTGTAACCCTGTGACGACCGCTGTGTAGCCAAGTCGTCAACCCAGGAGGCGTCAGCGTGACCAGTGAGGACAACTCGAGCCCATCCTCCAAGCACGAGCCCCATGCCCGATGTACTGCACAAGTATCGCAACACCCTCTTCGCAGCATCCCAGTGCACCTTTCGGTGCCTGCCGGGAGCCACGTAGCGAGCCAGAAGGCTGAGAGGGTATGCGAGGTCAGGTCGTGTGCAAGTCATCAGGTACATGAGGCAGCCCACAAGCTCTGGATATGGGCCACTCGGCTCTGCGGACTCGTCCGAATGTGGAGTTGAGAGCGAGTGACCGGTAGGCAGAGGAGTGGACTGTGGCGAGGAGTACGTGAAGCCGAAGCGCTGAAGGACCTGCTGCACCATGTGTGACTGAGTCAAGGTAATGGTGCGCTGTGCTCTGTCCCGGGTGATCTGCAAGCCAAGGTAGCTTGTCAGCTCACCAAGGTCTGTGCACGTGTGTCTCTTCTACAGTTCGGACTTCACGTGGGCGAGTGCCTCAGTGTCACCAGTAGCAAAGACGAGGTCGTCTACGTACACGAGAACGTAGAACGGCGGCAGAGTAGTGTCAGTGCGTAGAAACAGAGAAGGGTCAGTAGTGGAAGGAGCAAATCCAAGAGCAGCAAGAGTCGTCCTGAGTGTGTCGTGCCACTCACGGGGTGCCAGGCGGAGACCGTAGACTGGCCGCCGGAGGCTCCACTGGGTACCAGCAGGAAACGACCCAGTGAAGCCAGGTGGGCAACGCAACCAGATCTCCTCGTGTAGGCTGCCCTGTAGGAAGGCTGTGCTGAAGTCAAGCGAGTGGAGCTCGTAGTCACGCTGAGCAGCAATGTGCAGCAGTACCCGAAGAGTGGTCATCTTCGGGGTAGGGGAGAGAAGGTCTGAAAGAAGTCAACTCCTTGTCGCTGACTGAAGCCACGTGCAACCTAACGCGCCTTGAAGGCAGGCGGAGAACCCGGCGGCCGCTTCACCCTGAAGATCCACATGCCACTGACGATGTTCGCCCCAGGTGGGGAAACCTCGTCTGCGTAGGTGCCTGTGGACTTCCAGGAAGCCATCTCGGCGTCCATGGCTGCGTGCCACTGAGAGGAGTAGGGACCCTCTATCGCCTCTGCGTAAGAGCGCGGGGTCGGGATGTCTGGTGCATCCGGGTCTCCCTCAGGGGCAAGCAGCATGGACATGAGATGAGGTACAGAAGCGGCAAAGCACTCAAACTCCTCCTGTCTGTCCTCAAGAACGTCCGTGCCAAGAGCACACTCACCCCCGACGGACGGAAGACAGACAGACACAGACGAAGACTCAGCAACAAGACTAGTGGCGTAGTCTAGGCGACAGGCTGCAGCAAAGTCAACAAGCTCAGCAACGAGAGCAGACGCAGCAGAGGACTCAAACAGAGGGTCAGTGACAGAAGTGGCTAGAAAGTGCGTGACAGTAGGACTAGCAGCACGAAGGGAGTCAGACTCCGGGTCCGGACCGTCAGGAAGAGAGGACGCAGGAGGAGAGGGCAGAGGGACACGCTGTGGAGCAGTGGAAGGACGCAGTGTCATAGAGTGAGTGCCAGGGACAGGAGGAGGACGCGGACGCAAAACACGACCAGCGCGAGCAGTGCGGATAGGCGACGCAGCACGAGACACAGGCGACACAGGGCGCGACTCAGGCTCACGACGCTCCGTCAGACCTCTAGTCGGTCCAGAGTAAGGAGAAGGACCAGGCAGTGGAGAGGACGGCTGTAACGGCGACTGGGACTGGACAGGCGGTGGACTCAGTAAAGGAGGAGTAGGACCAGAAGAAGGCGGTAGACCAAGAACCTGCTGAAGGAGCGGAACGTAGTACGGCCGCGGCCGCGCAGCGCCTCCAGAAACAGCAGAGACAGCACCAGTACCCTCAGCTCCAGGGTCTCCAGGAACAACTCCCGCAGCACCACGAGCCTCTGTACCTGCAGCTCCAACGCCTGCAGCACCACCAGCCCCAGCAGCTCCAGTACCTCCAGTACGAGCACCTCCAGGACCAGCGGCTCCAGCAGCTCCAGCACCAGCAGCTCCTCCAGCAGCACCAGCACCAGCAGCACCTCCAGCAGCAACAGCACCAGCAGTACCTCTAGTAGCTCCAGCACCAGCAGCACCTCCTGCAGCTCCAGAACCAGTAGCACCTCCAGCAGCACCAGTACCAGCAGCACCTCCAGTAGCTCCAGCACCAGCAGCACCTCCAGCAGCACCAGCACCAGCAGCACCTCCAGCAGCACTAGCAACAGCAGTACCTCCAGTAGCTCCAGCACCAGCAGCACCTCCAGCAGCACCAGAACCAGCAGCAGCTCCAGCACCAATAGCACGGCGACAGCGCCGAGCGTACCACTCACGAAGCCGCTGCGGAGAGAGGGGCTCCCGCCGCAACGGGACACCCGGAGAACCTCCAGACTCAGCACCCCCAGACACAGCACCCCCAGGCTCCACACGCTCAGGCTCCGCACCCCCAGGCTCCACACGCTCAGGCTCAGCACCCCTAGCAGCACCTGAGTCGACAGCTACCTCGAGCGGCTCTGCAGGGTCTACCTGAGACACACCTGAGGGGGCAGGACCCTGAGGGGGGAGGGGGTCTACCGGCGGAGTACCTGGTGCTAGGAAGAGTGGCGGGGGGGTGAGAGAGGCAGCGCGGTAGGGAAAGAGACGGTAGTAAGACACCGACTCGTCAAACGTGACGTCCTGAGAGGACAGAACACGACGCGAGGTGGGGTGGTAGAACTGTCGTATGCCCGGACCTCGTCATATGCCCGGACCTCGTCGTATGCCCGGACCTCGTAGTATGCCCGGATCTCGTCTTTGTATGCCCGGGCCTCGTCCGTCTTTGATCATAGTCCCCTTTCTTTGCTGCCTTCCACCGCCTTTGCCTGTTATCATTCTCCTTGGAACGCCTCTCCAGTCAATCATCCTTCCACCGCCTTTGCCCGTTATCATTCTCCTTGGAACACCTTTCCTCTCTATCATTCTTCCTTGCCTGGACGCCTCTCCAATCTATCATCTCTCCCTTCCTGGACGCCCACCAGGCAAGAAGGAAGATTGAGGTATTTGAACTGTATGAGCTCAAGGACAGCAAGATGCCGGCGGTAATCGAGGAGGCCATAGTGGAGTTTGCAGAGCTGGCTCTGGACTGCATGAAGTCACCAGGCACAAGGCGACCCAGCATGACAGAGGTGGCATATCGCCTCACTGCTCTCATTGCCAAGCACTGCCCGGACAAGGAGGACGAGTGGGAGAGTATTGTGAAAGAAGAAAGCTCAAGCAACGGAGGACTGCCCTCAACAAGTATCTCTGCTGTGCCGTATGGTGGAAGGGATTCTCGGATGTCTTCTGACTCACATCCTAGTGCGAGCTCATACATGAGCATTGGCTCGATAGCTGATGGCGTCAGGAGCTGGCTGCATCTGAAGCCCACCAGCGGGTACTGAGTTGGCATAACCACCGTACCATCTGTAGAACTTGGTTTGTTGGAATTACAGTAACAGTGCAGGTTCAGGAGAAGTTCAGAGGACTGTCACTATGCTTTTTTCTTTGTAGGTAATTGTGGTGTCGATGCAGCTTCTATGGTGGTGGTGATTGCTAGTTTTACTTCAATACTGCCATGCCTACGTGATATGCTCCAACTACTAGTGTTTCCAGGTACCGGTATAAGCGCATGCGCTTAACCGAGGTCTGGGCTTATATCTAGGGGACAACAGCATGATAAAAAAGGGCACAGGGGCTTTACAGCATGCATTATGTACAGGTGTGAACAATTGTGCACCTAGTTGGCCATATTAGCTCCACGTAACAAACTACATACTGATGCCAGGTTACAGGATAGCACAACGTGCGCGCGCAGCTACGGTTGAAGTCAGCAGAAAGACGGCCGCATGTAGTTAGGGGGGAGGGTGGGGCATCGTTCGTTCATGTGGTCGTAGAGAGGGATGGAGTTGAAGCCAGGTAGGTCAAAGCGCCACTTGCCCAGCAGCTGACACCACGCCCGCACACCACCCGCCCCCTCCCCTCCTTGCTCCCTACCACGCTCCTTATCACCCCCTTTCCTCCCTCCACTGCTCTCCCTTCTTCTATGCTGTTCTTGCTCTTCCTGCTGCCCTGCTTGCTCCTCCTCTGATTGGTCTTGGCTGAAGCACCAGGAGGGCAGGTGGGAGGCGTTGGAAGCAAAGAGCTGCAGCTGGTAGGCGTCTCGTATCTGATGGGGAGTGGGGGGGGGGCCATGGGCACAGAGGATGACAAATAATAACGTAGAGACCGGCAAGCGAGGAGGGTGCATGTTGATTAGACGCACTTGCTAGGATGCATTGTGAAAAAGGTTGAGGTTGGAGGATGCAGGGAGCGAGTGAGTAGAGCTCGTGGGTGACACACTGGGAAGCAGGTTGAGGTTGGGGTGAGACAAGGGCCGTGTGCTGTGGAGGCGGACCATGAGATGCCACGTGGCATGGCATGGCAGGGGTCATGGAAAAGTGGCAGCATGGCGGCATGGAATCATGGCAGCATGGGCGCATGGGAGCATGGCAGCATGGGTGCATGGCAGCATGGGTGCATGACAGCATGACAGCATGGCAGCAGCAGCACTGACCGTGAATTCGCTGACGTTGATGTGCTCCCCCATGGGGCCAAACACACCCGCCTCCTTCCACACGCGCAGCGCAAACGCCACACACGACAGCGACAGCCCGTCACTGTAGCGCCAGCTGTCCTGCTCGGGCAGCGCCAACAGCTGCCCGAACGAAATGTTTCGGCGCTGACACTCGACCAACACTTGCTCTAGCGAGAGGTTCTGATCGGTGTGTCGGAGAGGAGAAGGATGGAGAAGGTATACCATAAAGGGTGATAACAACACGCAACAGGCTAGAGGACGGAGCAGCGACCATACGACTTCATCAAAAGGCTAGGAGAAAATCAACAAAGCAACCTCAGGTTGCAGGTACAGGTGGCGCTATTCACCTCACTAATCACCTGAACACTCACCTGAGTCCCCAGGCGTCTGTTAAGGGCCTCGTTCCATATGCGGGCGGCATATTCCGGCTGCACTCGGCTCCACACGGCTGCCAGCGCTGCCACCTGCGGAGTGGAGGGGGGCAGAGAGGGACGGAGCAAGTGGGGTGGTGAAGCGAGTGGAAAAGAGCAGGGGAGAAGAGAGGGAGACATGGGACAGAAGAGAGCAGATCATGGTGGAGAGGAGAACATGGGCACGGCATGCCATCGCGCTGCATGCACCACACTTATCCACCAGCCCCGCCTCACCGTGTTCTCGTTGACGGGTGGAGAGAAGTTGCCAGCAGCCGTGTCGATCCAGCTGAAAACAATGCTGTGATACCCAAACTGCCGCCTCTCCATCGCTCAGTCGACTAACACATTCTCCACCAGCCCTGCCTTACAGTGTTCTCATTAACAGGCGGAGGAAAGTTGTTCGCAGGTGTATCAATCCAGCTGAACATAATGTTGTGATACCCAAACTGCCGCCCTTCCATCGCTCGTACGAACGCCCACGCGCGCCCATTGTCCCACCGCCGCCACCCCTCCTCCCCCAGCCGTAGCACCACCACGTGCTGCCCACTCGGATCCCTCTGCATCCGACT